>VXAL01007228.1:97596-153566 GCA_013399475.1 Chauna torquata | reverse complement strand
TTACGCTACTGGCTTTTCAGGAATAAGAATTCTGAAAAATCCCATGTGGCGGTATTGGCTCTGAGCTGTCGGCAGAATAGTTGAGAAACTGTGGCCAAGCAATGATTTATTGCATTGGAAAGAAACAGATTTTCAAAACTTTTTAGTTTATTGCTACTGCTGTGTTCTGTGAATCATAATTTGGGTTAATTTTTCGTCTGGAACCATGATTAGGACAGCAATCCGATTTCTCAGTGCAAACATTCAGTGAAGGAAATATTTCTAGCAATAGACTTGCTGCACTGTGCAACGCAGTACCTTGCATTATAGTTTTTGTGGTTAACCTCAATATGGCAGAATTCCTGTCGCATCAAAATAATTTGGAATCCATAGTATCTAGTACAGCTACCAGCTACCAGAGAATACCAGTATCAGTATTTGATATTTTAATACATCTTTTTATGTACCTTACACTGAAAGTTTTTTATTAATACATTGGTTTTGTGTCAAAAATAAATGATATACATTTAATTCTATCTTCACTCATAGGTTCTGGTTCACCAAATTCTGATGATGATCAAAAAATGAATAATTTTATAGAAAAGGGTACAGTATTTTTCTTTTCTATAGTCTTTTTTTAGTTCATCCTTTGATACATCGATTGACCTTTTTTATTAAAATATTATTTACAGTGAAGACCAAAAGCAGAAAGTTTTCCAAGATGGTAGCCAATGACATAGGTAGGAATTAGAAAGATTCTGTTCTGTTCCTAATCCAGTGCCTTACTCTATGCAACACTAACCCAGCAGCAAAAAAATAAAATAAAATAAAATTCAATACATATTTAGTTATTAATTGTTCATTCTTTATTCTAATTGGTAATTCTGTGGGCTGCTTCTGTACTAAATACACCGGGCACAATAACTAAAAAAAAAAAATCAAGGATACTGGTGGCTTAAATTCTGATTTTTGCAAATGCACTTCTCTATTTTCTGGATGCGTGGAATTCTAATCTGTACTAAGAGTTCAGTCTATGCGAGTCACAACATTATTCCACTATTTTTGCAAAGGTACACTCTCTTTGAGAACATGTGGCTGATTTCTTTTGCATGTTACATTCATAGCCATGTGGTCAGATTTCCATATGACAGTGGTCAAGATAGAAGTAGTATAATGTTTTCATTTAATCATCTGAGAAAGGACTTGGTCATATATAAGTACACCCCATTACTATTCCAGAACCGTATTTACTTTTTGCATCTAATAGTGACACAATATCCTACCAACTCCACATTTGTCTTAAAAATTTGGCAACAACCTACCTTGGAATATGTTGTATGCAGGTTATAGATTGAACCCTTTTGTGATTGGAATGAAAATTAACTCTGCTTATAACAATTGCGTCATTAAATAAATGAAGGCCAGAGGCTGTTTGATTTAATTTTGGGAGAAGGATTTCTTTCTTGCCTGGGATATGGTTGCTTTCATTTCAGAATCGCTATGTAAATGTTTCATTATATTTTCATTTGCTACATTAGTATATCATTGCAGGAGGGCTTAATTTTATCTCTTTTGTGAGGGGGGGAAAAAAAAAACCTGAAACTACTTTATATAGTGAAGTTGTTTGCTAAAGTACTACTACATAGATTGTGTTGAACCATAAGTTAAGGTGATGGAGGAAGAGTTTTCTTTTTCAGTATTCTCCCTTTGATATGCTGTTTGACAACTTTTAATCCTAAACCGTTAATCCGTTTCATCACAACTCAGTAATTGAGAAGAATTGTTCAAAATTCAGCAAGATAAATATGGCTATGATGAAGATTACATTGGAATCTGAGGCAAAACATGAGGAAGAGCAAAAATGTGCCCTTTGCTCACTACTAAGTCAAGTACTGCTTGCAGTGATAACAGGTTAGAGAAGATGAGTTCTGAGACAGTGGAAGTCTAAGCATAATTCAAGAAAGCAAATGTCTCAATAATAAATCATTATGTCAATTTAATTATGTAATTGGAAAAACTTGAGTACAGTTTACACGAAAATTCATTAATATGTTCTCCTAAAGGATTCAGGCTAGCTGGAAACTCGTGTTCAGTTCTTCTCATGAGAAGAACACTTAATCTTATGCATGTTATGTCAATGTTTGATGAGATTTTCCTTTTGTCCCAAAGCAGTCTGTTCTAAATTTAATTTTCCTGTACAAGATATGAGGTCTTATAATGCGTTTGAGCATTACTTTTTTTTCCCTTTTTTAAAGAGTAATATTACAGTGTTAATAAAACATGCTAATGATATTTCCGTAGAACTATTGACATCTGTTTAAGCTTGAAGCCTTTCAACTGAAAGTGTTGCTAATGTTTTTCACAGCTAAAATAGCATAACATTTACAAGTAATACCTTCTTCAGGGTGTAAGTGAAATGAAGAGCTGAGACAATAATGCATTTGATGTGTAATTTATAAGTGCTTCCCGGTCAACCCATACTGTGATTTGTGTACCTTGCATGGTTTATTGGAAGTCTGAAGAAAAGACATTATTTCATCAACATTGTTTGTTTTAACTAGTTGGATGCAGTGCAATGAATGTATGTTATTTTTTTTCTCCACTGCCATGTTTTCTATACCTCATATCTGGCATCTTTCCTCAGCATGACTTTCTGAACTTACATTGTAAGCTCTTCTGTATATGTAAAATAAGGCAAAATTCTGTTCCTCTTCTTTGATGTTAATAGTTGCGTGTTTTTGCATTTTCATTGTTTTAAATGAAATTGTCAGCTAAATGTGAATGGATGAGTGTTGTAAAACTGAGTGCCACTTTGTCATTAACTTCACACTGTTGTATGAAAGAACACCATTTACCACCGTGTTCACACGAATGAATTTGATGTTTGTAGCGTGGTTGTAGCTCTTTGTACTGGCATGTCATGCAATCAGTTCAAGTTCTTTCAGGTCTTTATCCATGTGTGAAATATAACCTGTCAAGTGGGTTACAAAAAGAATTATTTACATAGTTAACTTCAGTTGCTGTTAATATCACCCCTGTGTTTTTTTGTCATATGGGAACAGTTAGTAAGAGAAGATGACTGCTTACAAAGTGAGAAGTAATTTCATTCCACTGGTAGGTCTATAAGGCAGTAACATAAAATGCATCCATTTAGAAATATGAAACCATTGTCAATTTAATCATTGTATTAAAACTTATGTAGAGACATCTTGATTTCTACTGATTTGTATCATTAGTGACAGTATCGGGCAAGGATTCTTGCTTCATTAAAGGATCCATCAAAGACTGCAACAGTAGCATAAATTAAAATGCAAATGTTTCATGATCCAACACTTCAGCTTTCCCATATATACTGTTAAGATTAGGTGGTCTTTTGTTTTTTCTAAATACTCGGAATTGTGAATGTTCCAAGCCAAAGACCTATTATGAATCGATTGCTTTAGGGTCATGTTTCCCCCTTTATTTGCATTGGGATGAATTTCAGAATAGTTGCAATTACCTTAGATACATATACCTTAGGTACTTGGTTTAGTAGCAACTATTACTTACCAACTATTTCTAGAAGTTATAGAAAATACTGTGGCCATTATTTAAAGCAGTCATTTCTCTTAGGAATGGCAAATATTTGAAAGTGTAAATAATGTGCAGAATCTTTAGCTGTTTTACACATTTGTGTCAGTTAAGTATTTGGCACAATGAGTTGTATGTGGGTAAATATATCAATATGAATCAGGGCAGAACTTAAGAGGTACTGTAACATTCATTTCTGTAAGGAGCTTTAGTAAAGGTGTACGCAAAATATTGTAGACTCTAATAGCTCTATTTATAACTGTTCCAGTAGACTACGTGTTATTCTTCAGTGAAATTATTTCTTTTCTGCAATATGAGTTTAAAAGCAATTGCAAATAATGTTATTAGGCAGATCTAAGCAGAGTAGTTGTAATTCCAAATTTCTATACTCCAAGCTGTTACCATTAACATAAGATTTTTCACATTTGTTACATTCTTAAGTGTACAGCTAAAATGGGCAAACAATGCTGACGTCATTGACTTTTGATGCTCTTTTCGCAGAATCAAAGCTTAAGAGGCTCATTAAGTTCTCAGTAGCCCTAGTGTCAGAGTAAGACTGTTTCTTCCAGTGTTTTTAATATTTTGTCTGATTTAATTTGCGGTATACCATGTAGATCTGTTTTCATAAATAACCTTGTAAAGTGGCTTTATTCTTATATTAAATTCAGAGATTTCAGCACTGATAATCTATTTTTTTTTTAGCTGTCACCAGTACAATATTTGATTCTTTAAGCATCATGGTAATCAATTGGTAATTTAAACTTTTTCCTTCTATGTAGTTGTCAAACACTGAATCATTTTGGGTCTTTAGTATGTCTAAAAAATACTGGCAGGAACTAAAAGATAATTATAAGCTGCTTAGATGTTTCTGATGAAATGTTAAGAGAATAGTTTACATGAAGCAAAACTCATTTGACTGTCAAAACACCAAGACATTTGTCTCACTTATAATTTTTAGAGGGTTTTTTAAGCAATGACTGTTTCCTTAAATAGAGAATATATAAGAAAACAGTTTATGGCTTTCAAACTAATGTGCTATACAGTGTAATGTTTTATAAAATAGCTCAGGATAACCTGCTGCAAATAAGATGTAACTATTACTTTTAAGCCACAGCTTGCTATTGATAGTTCAGGCGTGTCTTGGGTAGCCTTCAGATTTTCTTCATTGAATTGGTTGAGCCTGCTATACTGAAATATAGCAAACTATGCTAAGGTAACCTTTCATATTTTAATGCCTGTTCCCTTCAAGACTGACATATGAGAAATCTCCAAGAATCCTGAACGTTGTTTTTGGATAGTTCTCTAATATCATATTTTCATATGATACATATTTAGTTATATAAATTAGCAAGAGAAGGTGTGTATGTGCCTATGTATGACTTCAGGTTTTCTACTTGAGAGGAATATAAAATGTAGGTCTAAAAGTACAGGCAAAATAGTTACTATTGCCTAGAACAGCAATGTGGCAAGAGTAGCAAAATGACTCACTAGCCAGTCTCCTTGTCTTGCATGAGCTGTGGAAAGGCAGCCTTAGCTGTAAACGGGGCAGCAATCACTGCCACCAAGAGAGGTATTAACTGTGGCACCACAGCTACTACTTGAGGTCGGTGACACCCAGCAGGAGCAGTTGCCGTACCTTTCTCCTTTTGTACAACTGCAGGAAAAAGCCTGACTGTAGATCTCTATCCTGTTTTTTTCTCTGTTTCCTTGATCAGTGTCTTTCATATGGTAGTTGTCTAGTAGTCTGTCAGTATTGCTGTTTTTCATCTGAGGCATGGCAAAACTGAATTCTCTAAAATTATTGTAAACTACAACCCATATCTGAATATAAGCAGTTTATTATACCAAGTAATGTTGGTTAAAAAAACGACTTAGCTGGTGAAATATTCCTAAGCACTTATCTCTCTAAACACAAGATGGCAGTACTGCTATTTAAATAGGCTCTTGTTTACTATTTACATTTGAATTATTGAGGCTTTTGACACAATGTATACTTTGAAATGTAAGTTTGCTGCATAACATTAATTAACAATTTCTCCAATGACATTCTTTTAACAACTCATGTAGCCTATTGTCCTATTAATGAGAGGCATTTAGTGTTTGCTGAAAATGATGTTGGGCAGATTTGTTTTACCTCATCAACCTAGTTCATGTGGCTGACCTTTCACTAATAAAGGAAAAGCTGAAAGTGGGGCTTAACTCTTAGAATCCAACACACCTGCCTGTATTTCATATTACCTGTTGCCTAGTATCTTATTTTTTGCCATTTTTTTCACTGAGTTGTTAAATTTGTTAAACACTTCTATTTGAGAAGCCAAAAGTGACCACTGTAGTCTTCAAAATGATTAAATTATCGTCGATAGTCACACAGCCAAAAGTAGCTCAAATTATTTTGTGTGCATGCTCAAGCTTTTGTTCAGTATCTCAGCTTTTTATGATTTACATGTCCAAAACAGAAAACAAGTCTTATGGTGAGGAACACCTGTCTTGTGATTCACAATTCCACATGAGGGTTTATGATCTCTCTTCAAGCTGATGCAAGTTCAAGCTGACAGCAGAAAGAAGGGCTCCAGGTCCCTAGTGCTGTGTTGTACCATGGTTTTCCATATGTATAGTTGAGCGCCGATCTGAAACCAGAGGCGGTCTCATTTAAAACAACCCCTGACAGAAACTTCATTAAGATGCATTTTGGCCTCATCGTTAAGCTAGGCAGATGCCAAAGCAAGGATGAGGGTAGAAAACATGTAGTTGCAGTACCCTATTCAGTTTCAACCTGCACTAAAATAAGCTAGAGTAACTAGCATTGCGGTCTGAGTTCAGTTTAATTTGAACAGGACATAATTTGTAACAATGACACATGAAGGAAATGAGAAGATTATTTCTGGAGTCTTACTCTCAAATTTTTATAATGTATGACAGGAATAAAACTGTTCAACCATTCAGATAACTAGCATTTGCAATATTGATGAGCATAATTGATGATACAATGAAGTACTTCCACTTTTGAAGGCATGGCAGTAACTTTAAATCACACACTCTTCAGGACGTGTAGAAAACAATGATTTCTGTTAAAAATGATAATTAGAATGAGTGAACTCTATTTTAAACTGAGAAGCAGCAAGATTCAATCTGCTTAATGACTGATATCCATTACAAGGTACTCCTAAAATTGAGACTCTTCTCAACATCTACTTTAGGTAAAGAACTGTTACCCTTACAAGACAGTGAAGAACTAAATGATGTATCAAAATTCAGGCATGTGGCTGAGAAATAAATTCAGATTCTAGCCCTGGTCTAGAAGTTAAGCTACATCAAAATTACTCCTTCTCCAGTAACTGTGGAAAGATGAAAGAGGGATGTATGGCTACAAGTCTACTAGCGACTCTTATTTTAGCAGCATTTGTTAGTATGATACTGCATTTTAAATAGACCACAGGATTTCTGTTCCTACAAAGAGAATTTTCCAAGTCCATGACGAGTTCAAGCTCTAGTTTTCACCTGACCAGTATTGTCAAAATTTGACTGGTTTTGAGTGTTGCAAGTGTTTGTATGCTGCTGATTTTATAATTCTATAAGACTGCTGATTGCATCTCAGATTACTAGTTTATTTTACACATGTACATTAACATTTTGGAGTAATGAAAATTTCATCTTTTCTCTATTTTAAATATCTCAGGTTTGATCAGGAAATAGGGCAGGAGAGGAGTGGATGGGATAGTAACTTAATGAAAATTTCAATGTGCATTCTTGCAGTAGGTGAGAGTCTGCATTATCTCCTCGTACCTGAAGGGTAAAACTTGAATTTGAACCAAAGCAAAATTCATCCAATCCATCAAGTTCTTTCAGAAGTCAAAGGGGAAATAAAGTTGGGTGAGAATAATAAAATCCTGCATTTTCAGGATTACAGTATCTTCCATGTTCTGCTTTGCACCCCACACTTGTGAAAGTCAGGCTCTACTTTAGTAGAAATCCTGTTAAGTACTGCAGTTAATATAATAAACAATGATATATTAAATATTTGGAAAGAGGCAAGTAAAGGCCAGCAGAATCGTGTTTATTCTTTTTAAAAAAAAGATATACTTCACTTTTCAGCAAAGATGTCCAGGAAGCTAAGTTTGCCAACTGAGTTAAAGCCTGATTTAGGTAAGTTTACATAGTTGATTTTATTTTTATTGAAACTGTTTTTACAGAATGTGAGTATGTTAAAGTAAGCATCCTTAATTACATAAGCTGTCATGACTGAGTTGCATTTATCTGAAGTGCAGAACTAAAATTTTAATTCCACTCTTTTTGGGGGCTCTCAGGCACAAAATGTCATTGCTGTCATCATAAGGTAAGCCTGGAAATTTTGTACATGGCTTATCGCACTTTTGTCATAATTTTTAGGCATCTGTCGCTCTTGCTTTCACAGAAGTGCTATCAGAGAAAAAGTGTGAATAAGCAGGTAACTTATTGTAAGAAAAATTGCTTGCCTGTTTAAAACCATCTGATACATTTTAAATTGAAAAATACGGTATCTTGGGAATAACAGGATATATTGAGGTCCACTCAGCACATAGATGGACATGTTTTTACAAATGTTAATTGTCTTGTGACCAACTCTCTATAAATGAAAATAACATACAGCTGTTCGCTGGGTGGATGGCCAGTCTGAGAATTTCATTTTTCTTGAAAAAGTACAGTACCTTTTTATTTAATAAGCAATTCAGTTGTGAAGTTTGTAGTGCTAAAGGTCATTATATTGCATAACTAATACAACCTACAAATGAATAGAGGTTTTTTTTAGTACTTTTTCATCAAAAGTTGACTGCCAGCTTGTAGATCAGATCCAGCTCCCCAGCCTTTTTCTCTAAAGATGAGCAAGGACAGCTGTAGACCTACAGCAGTAGATGCAGCCTGAATAAGAAAGCTGCTTTCTGCCTGCCACAGCTTCCTTCCCCTCCTGCAGCAGAATCCCTTCCACAACCCTGGCAGAAGCCAGGTCAGGATCAGACTGGCAGCTGCAGAACCGTGTATTTGACAACTGCTGCTATCAGCGAGGGAAGAGTTGATGGCACTGGAATATCCTGAAACTTAAGAGCTGGACCACCCTGATTTACATTACAGCTTGCTCTGCTCAGAGAAATGTGAAGCTGGAAGAAACACTCAGAAATCCTTTAATCCATTGCTATGGCAAGGATCCAGGTGTCTGACAGTTTAACCTCTTGTTCTTGATCCTTCAATAAATAAGTCTCTAGAAAAATACCAGGCAAAATTCATGTTTTATAGCCAGTTAAACAAATTTCCTGTTATTCAAACAATCTTACTTGCTTCCATATTAGCTTAGTTTTTTTCTTGTCCTTTCAACAATGAACATGGATAACTATTGCTCCATTTCTCTTTGGTAGGCCATCTTCTATGATCTTGAATACAATCATCGTATTGCTAATCTTCATTTTTGCAGATATGTTTGGGTTGTAGGGTTTTTTTGTTTGCTTGTTTTACAAAATTAAACTTTTTAAAGTTACGTTGTCTAAATCTAGGATGGCTTCTGCTAATCTCCTCTGAGCTTTGATTTTTTCCTCATCTTTCTAAAACTCTTGTGCCTAGAACTCGAACAATTTAACCATGACCTTGTTGGCACCAAAGCAGCACAAAAATTTTTGTATTTTCAATATGTGTTTGTTCTTCCTTACTACCTTTACTGACAGATTAGGGATGATTTCAGTTTAGGATGAATTTTATCAGACTTTGTAAACTGGAACACATTTGCACTTAAATATTATCAAATTAATTCTATTTCTACTGTTGTTTTGTTGTTTTTACTTGAAATTCTTCAACAGCAATAAGTACTTTTTTTTTAATTGAAGCAGGGAAAAGAGAGAATGCTGAAACTTTCAACATTTTCTAATACTGAAGGTTTCAGCATTTTCTATGTGATTTAATATTTGCTGTTCTTTCTAATGAAATAATGGAGCTTCTTTGGTCAACTCACTTCTGGTGTATTTTTTAATACTTAATTGTAATGGTCTTTGACTGGTTTTGCTTGACTTTACCCATGTGTGGCTATCTGCACTGACATGCTTCATTTTGTTCTATATAAAAGTCTTTTAAATTTTCAGGTCTGTAAATAACTTTCTTAGGCAATGATAGTAGTCTGTTTTTATTTTACTTCCTGTCTTTTCTTCTAAGTGGGATAGCTTTTGCATAGTGTTCTTCAGTGACTGTCAGCTTGCTTGTATTTTTTTTGTCACTTATGTGACTGTATCTACTGGCTCTAGGAAAAAGCTGAAATGTCTTTCTCACAAATTCATTATCCTTATCATTTTCTCTCATTTCTTTCCACGGCTTCTTGAACCTTGATCACATTCATTCTTTCATGATCACGTTCTTTCAAATTACTTTTCTGTCTTTAAATCTTTGACCTACCCCCTTTCTCCCTAAGAGGCCAAAACTACATATGTTTCTGTATTTATCTTCCAGTTCCTTAAATAGAAGTTATCTTCAGCATACTGTAGTCTACATTATACTGTTTTGCTTTTCAATGTTGTAATCCAGATGATTAAGGTACCATTACCACTAGCTCCTATCCTTTGGTTTAGTTGCTCAGAAGAGCCTCATCTTTCCTTGCTTCTGGGGAAGTGGTGTGTCGTGGGTCATCACACCGTTGTTCCTTCCTCTTCATTTGAAACTAATTCATTAACAAACGATAGATTCTTCCCTGACTTCAGGATAAACAGTACGCACTAATGCAGTTAAACCTTTTACTCCCAGTTCTCCTCTCTGAACAAGTTGTCCACTCTCCACAATGCCTCTGTTGTCTGGCCAGTTAATTTTTGTGTTTTTTTCCCTGTCCATTTCAATACTCCCGGAATTTGTACGGATGCTTTTCAAGTGTGCAACCAGCTGCAACTGAAGAAATGTACATTTTATGCCTGCTGCAGTAATTGTATTTTTCTCAGGAAAAGGCAAAGGATCTTTCCTGAAATAAGGAGTACAGAAAATATGTTCACAAAGCTTAAGTCAAAAGGGTGGAATTAATGAAACCACATGTAGTCCCAAGTTCTAGTGAGCTGCTAGGATTTGGGTTAGCTTTTCTTCATGCAGATGGTTTATAGTTGAGTTGCATCTTTAAATTCTGAATGGACCAATATATTCCAGCTTTTTTTGGCCTTAATTTGGTTTAGTGAATACTTAAGTTTTCTTCTCCAAATATGTATTTTAATGTCAGCAAAATTCAAATGCATGATTATACTCAGAGTGATTAATCTGTTAGAGCTGGGGGCGGGGAGGGAAGCTAGTAAATATTCAAACCTGAAGAAGCAAGCATCTTAAGAGGTTGTGGTCATTAGAAAAATTATAAAACACAAATAATCATTTTTATCATTTTACACTGGATTTGACTTTTTTCATACGCACTGTTTTAAAATGTGAAAACTTGAGATGTCAGCATCTGAGTGGTTGACCTAGTTTATTTTTATGATTGATGTTTTACATTTGAATTAAATAAAAATGGGCAGGACAATAATTTTTATATCTTTATTGAAATGAGACAAGTCTCTCCTGAGAGATTCACTGTTTATATTATCTAGATGTCTGTATTTAGTTAGTTGAAATCTAGTTTGTATGGTTTTTCAAATGCATGTTGACTGTTCTTTGTAGAGAATTTTGTAATTATTTAATGAAATTAGCATACTGATATTTCTAGTAAGTATGTAGTTAAATGTTGCTCTTTAGCTCTTAATCCTGCTTAAGAAATGTCATTTGCACCCATACTCCACCCAAAGATCCAAAACAATAACTTATTTTTAGGAAATCATGATATAAAGTGCATCAGACTTTACTAGTAAGGGTTGTCTTGTGCTAGAATTTCGGAATGATGTATTGAGAAAGTAAAGCATTAATTTGGGAGTACACAAATAATTTCAGATGTGATGATGTATTAAGTATCGCCACAAGTACAGACAGCACACAACTAGCATAGGGCAGCGTGGTTTCTGTTTGGAGTTTTTTGTTAATATGAGAATTCACAATGTTACAAGAAGTGTATTTGCTATGCAAAGAATAAGACATCCTGAAAAGTTTTAGTGCCATATTGTGATATATTCAAAACAGAAATCTTCATCTTTGCATACCAGTGCTAAGTGGCATTTGGTAGCATTTTATGTTTCTCTTATTAAAAGTTCAGGTGTGTGTAAATGTCCTCTGAAGCGTCCTCTATACAGTTTCGTGAAGCGGAACAATATTATGAGTCATTACAGGAGGTGTTATGCTGTCTGGATGTTCCTGTAGTTCTTACACTAAAATAGTTATATCTTGATGAAATCATTAAACTGTGTCTCATGGAAGCCAATGTTTTTTAATCTGATCAGTGAGCTAATTGGCAGAGAGTTGTGTAATTGAAATTTCTTTAAATGACTAAAAAAGTTTAATGATGACTGTTATTCTTTGTCTCAAGAAGGCGTAAATATGCAATATGCTTTAGCAAGGAGTGTAGTGACAGGTCAAGGGGTAACAGTTTTAAACTAAAAAAGGGAAGGTTTAGATTAGACGTAAGGAAGAGATTCTACTGTGAGGGTGGTGAGGCACTGGAACAGGCTGTCCAGAGAAGTAGTGGATGCCCTATCCCTGGAAGTGTTCAAGGCCAGGTTGGATGGGGATTTGGGCAACCTGGTCTAGTGGAAGGTGTCCCTGCCCATGGCAGGGGGGTTGGAACTAGGTGATCTTTAAGGTCCCTTGCAACCCAAACCATTCTATGATCCTATGATAAGTCATTCATGACAATTACCTAAACACTACCTCTGCAAAGAAAGATTGGGTGCTGTGTTCAGGATACAGTATTGAAAATTGAATCAATAGGAAATATGATTAAGGAAGAATCAAGTAGCAGTAAAAATCAATAAGATGATATATAATATGCATATATTTCATTATTAAAGAACAAAACCAAAAGAAAATCTCAGTTTTCTTAATTCCTGCCTTTTTCTCTTCTAATTAATACTCATTTGTTTTCAGATGTCAAAGACAACTCTTTCAGTCGATCCAGGAGTTCTAGTGTAACTAGCATTGATAAAGAGTCACGTGAGGCCATTTCAGCTCTTCATTTTTGTGAGACTTTCACAAGAAAGTCTGATACATCTCCTTCCCCATGCCTGTGGGTTGGGACCACCCTGGGTACAGTGCTTGTCATTGTACTGAATCTGCCCCCAGGAGGAGAGCAAAGACTTCTTCAGCCAGTAATTGTCTCTCCTAGTGGTGAGTACAAAGCAGATGGGCTAAAGTATACTTAGATAAGTATTGTTGTTGTTCTTCATGCTTTTTTTTTAAATAAACTGTTTTCTCAGTTATGGATTAATTGTTAACCTTATTAGCTAGATCAATGAAGTACATATTGCCAATCTAAATTGGTTACTTTATTACCAGAATTTTATAGTTGCAAAGTTGAAAATATGATCTCATATAGTGTAAAAATAAAATAAAAAATCCACTTTAATGTATACTTGTTAAGAAAAGCAAGCTTTCTAACAACATAGTAGATGGCAACTGTTAAACAGAGATAGTAGAGGAGACGTGTATTTTCAGGATTTTTTTTAATAGCATGGTAGGAAACTCAGTTTTACTGAATCATGAAAAATAGAATAAAAACTAAGGGCTGTATATTTTAATACTTTAAATATTAGTGATGAAATATTCCTTTGAATTACTGTGAAAGACCTTGTGTCTTGTTTTTCTGATGCACAGCAACTGATTTTGTTGTAATGATGTCTTAATGGTTTTTGGAATGTTGCCTAAGTAAAGATAAACAATAATATACTGTTAGACATAGATATAGCTTTCCTTCTACCACAGTCTTATTGCAGAACATGATGCTCTGCTCCACTTTGCGCCCACAAGTGGTATCAGGACATGAAAATTACAATACCATTTGAATGAGATAGTGATAAGACTAATGGGACCACAAGACCGTATCTGGTTTGTGTTTAACTAGTATGATATTGGTAACAGTATTCAGATTTGGTAATAGTTTATAGTAAAGGCAAGGCCACAGACTGGGCAGTATGTTGAATCACCAGATTTGCAGCATGGACCTTAGAAAATACTACCACGTGTATGATTTCTTGTGTATTTTGCAAATGTTCGTGTTTCTACTTGTGTGGGAAAAAAAGGAGTAAAATAGGAAATATATTAGCCTAAGATTGGGTGCACACAGACAGTGATTTAAGCAGTGGGGAGGGAAAACTTCTCCTTTCATTTTATGCTAGAGAAAAATGGATTCAAGTGTGAACTGCAGGAAAAAAAACTGGTTGCTTGTTTCTGAACCTGTTTGAAGAAAAACTGCTCACCTTTGAATAACAGCATTTATTGTAGATATTGAATGCACAGTGTACTCCTCAAGAGAATGAAATGAGTTGTTTGACATTGAACTTTAATACAAATATGCATTCCAGCTTGGTTCTCTTAATAAACATACGCATTTCCATTGATGTTAATGGAGTGTATGCATACACTTAAACCTTGAAATCTGGTTTAACATTTTATTGAATATGTATGCGTAGTTGCGTGTGCTTCATTGGTTTTCAGATTAATGTCCAAAGGTATTAAGCCTGTTTTGTTAGAGGCAAGTCTAAGTTCTTGTTTAGTTGTCATTCTGCTAGCTTCCTAAAGGAATATTTTGTAGTTTGAAAGACAACTTAGAACTATTCTAGAAATCTGCTCAACTTCTGTTTCCTAGGAACCATCCTGAGGCTAAAAGGGGCAATCTTGAGAATGGCTTTTCTGGATACCACAGGATCTTTAGTCTCACCAGCACATGAACCCTGGAGAGAACACAATGTTCCTGAAGATAAAGACGAAAAAGATAAATTGAAAAAGCGACGACCTGTCTCAGTGTCCCCCTCTTCCTCTCAGGAAATCAGTGAAAACCAATATGCAGTGATATGTTCTGAAAAGCAAGCAAAAGTTATCTCACTGCCATCCCAGAACTGTATTTATAAGCAAAACATAACAGAGACTTCTTTTGTTCTTCGTGGAGATATAGTGTCATTGAGTAACAGTATCTGCCTTGCATGTTTCTGTGCCAATGGACATATTATGACTTTTAGGTAAGACCCGCTTGATAGTAATACACATAAATAAATAAATAAATGAGTCTTCTGCTAGATAAAAAACAATTTCTTTTTCCAGAAGAATATCAATAAAATAAAGGTACATTCACTTTGGTGTTGATGAACCTTTAACATCTGGGTCTGTTTACCCTTGATTATGTATTCCTATTAATTTTGCCTTTAGCACGCGAACAAGTTTATCACTTTAACTCAAGTTATGCTGATTCAGCAAATAATTCCAAATGTGATATAGGTCCTTGAACTGGTGAAGATTGTCTCAAACGTGAATTTACTCCTTGATAGAGGAAACTGCCCTGAGTCAGACCTTCAGCTGACCACAGCTCTGCATACTTTTGTGCAACTGCTGCAGTCTTGTTTGCTTCTCTCTCATGTCTTGAGCTGACTATTTTGTTGTGTAGCTTGCTCACAACAACTCTCAAAGGCCTTAAACTCAGACTATAAAGGAGAGATTAACTGATGGCAATTATAGTATAGAAAAGTCATCTAAATTAATAGGTCTAAGTTATTAATTTAAATGTGTGTAAAAGTAATGCTTGAAGGTACTTATGTCACCTATGTAATTTTTACCTGTCCTTTTTCTTGAATATTTGCAAATGCTATTTTATTCTGAACAGCAGTAGGGGGAAAAAGAAAGACTGTATATATCAATATCCTTGCACCTACATTTTGTTCGTGGTTAATGGTAGGATGAAAGTGGAACATGGTATTCAAAATCATGCCAGTAAAATTCCTAAAAGATTATTTTTAAAGTTGTAAATATCAAGCACTAAGCTTGGGAAATTCTGTAAAAGAAAAAAAAAATCATTTATTGAGGAAGCTGCTAGGAGTAAAACTAAAGCTGATGCGTATCAGAATTAAAAAAAAAAGCAAGTCTTAAGTCAGTTGGTAACTCCATTAATCTGTACCCCAACATACATCCGAGACATCTGCGGGGCAAGTACTGTTTTTTCCCTAATTGAAGCTGAATTTGGTAATGTTCAGGTACCATATATTCAAGCAAATCCTGTTGTCTTCAGGATTAATTTTATTTCCTAATCAACTTTGCATAGAGAGGTAGGCCCTAAATTATAAATGTTGAATTGTTACAATGTGTAGGGAAGTTGAACTCCCAGGGATCAGCTCCTCTGTCAACCCTGCCCTGACTTAACATGACTTTTTGTTATGAGTTTATTAGAACAACATTAATTTCTTTCAGAAATGGTTATTTCTGGTGGCAGCTACATTTGCTTGCCAAGTGAGTTGGACCTAGGAGGAATTTCATAAGCATGAAATTGCTGCCACTTGTGTAAAGTGGTCAGAGCATTGTCATACCCAAGATGCCTAACGCTTATCTAGTGATTATAAATTTATGTAAGACTTACCATTCTGTTACAGATTTGTTTGATACTCTGAAAATGCTACCATTAATGTCATGCTTATCCTATGTGACCTAATATTGTCACGATTTTTCCCAAAGCTATAGTTTTATGCTTCCAGCAGTCTGAGGCAAAGCAGTTTCCTCTTACTCAGTCCTGGGAATATTCCTATTTTAGATACATGCAGGGCAGATACGTCATTGCTGGGTGAAGTGCTTACAAGAGAATACTGCTTTTTAGTTCTTAACGTGACTTTGGAGGCAAGTTCTATGGGTATTTCATTTAGAAATCTCAGTATCATACTAAAGGGGAAAAAAAAAAGCTGTTGCTTTTACTATATTTTTTTCTTTATCATTAGTTTCAGCTTCACTTTGCCCCTTTACTGTTCTTTTTATTATTTAGATGTAGTAATCTTATGCAGATGTTATCTGCAGCAGAAGCTGCTTAATATAGTTGATAATTTTACAGCTAACATTTTGTGTAAATTCTGTTTTTACAAAAATTTCACTAGGAATGTTTTTGAGGTAGGGGTTCATTTTGGGTTCTGTTTATCAAGACATAAGGCATTCAGTCACTTCGTACTTGCATTTAGTGTTTCTTTGAGGGAGAGGAATGTTTAGCAGCATGAGCACTATTACAGCATGTATGTTGCATCTGTTCTTCAGTAGCCCAATGCAGTAAGTACTGCAGTTATTTATGCAGAAACAGAAAATACAAGGTGAGCAAAACTTTGCTTTAAGAGAATTTCCTCTTAAATATACAGTCAGACATAAAAGGGCAGGCATAAATTCACAAGAGTGTTGTTTGAGCTTACTGAATTCTGTTATCCTTTGAAAGCACTCCCCCTGCGTATTTCCCTGTGTTCCTGAGGACAGTTCTTTTAGACTTGTATTTTTAGTCAAGAAGAAAATCTTCATCTGAAAGAAGAGGCAGGAAATAAATTTAATTGTATACGAAGGGGAAAATTTAAACAGATATTTATTAAAATATTTCATTAGTAATTACTGAATAGTGCTTTAAGTGTACCTGTGATTTATGTACTCAGAGTATCATTTAAATGATGCTTTCAAATGCATCTGTGATGCAGATGTCTAAGTTTCTCTTTTGAGGTGCTATCTGGAAGACTGCATATATATGTTTTGAGATTTTTCTGATTGTGTTAAATGATAATCTTGTTTATGCTGTATGTATTCAGATTGTGAGGAGAAAAATGTGATTTAAAAGTGAGCCATTTGATCAGTAATAGACAATCCTGCTACATTTAATGATTTATTTTTTCAATTCTTTCCTAAGTTTGCCAAGTTTAAGGCCATTGTTGGATGTGTATTACCTGCCACTCACCAATATGCGGATAGCCAGAACATTCTGCTTCACCAATAACGGACAAGCACTCTATCTTGTTTCACCAACTGAAATACAGAGGCTCACCTACAGTCAGGAAACATGTGAAAATCTTCAGGTAATGAATAAAACCAAATTTACTATCTTCTAACATGGCTGTCCTCTGAGTATCTCAGTTTTAAATTCACAATGCTTACAGTAATTAAATTTGTTATAAAGCTGAGTGCTTCAACTTTCGTGTTTTGTTTTTTTCTTACTGTAGAGTCTAATTCAGGGTGAATCATTTCCCCCACTCTTACATTATAGTGTTTCATCCATCCTCTTGTATTTGAAACAGTTTCTTACTTTGGACAGATTGGACAAATTTGGACAGATTTCCTAATACGTTTTTATTTTTTACTTCTAAGTAGCATTGAGCATCTACTACAAACGCAGATCCATATTAAAGCATATTCATTCTGAAATTCAAATCCACAAAATAAATGTCTGAAGTGACAGAGTATTCCATTAATTTGTGTATGAAATGATGTATGCCTTGTTTTATCTCTTCTTCATTGCAAAGGAAATGTTGGGTGAGCTCTTCACTCCTGTAGAAACACCAGAAGCACCAAACAGGGGGTTCTTTAAAGGCCTGTTTGGAGGTGGGGCACAGTCACTTGACAGAGAAGAACTCTGTAAGTTTTTTATTTTCTTTATTATTCTGTTATTTCCACCCAAGGAAGCCAGTGATTCTTGAGAAATGTATTGACTATGTTAATAGGACGTTATGTTTGCAAAGAGGAAACTGAAAAAGGGAATGACAGGAAGTACTTTTTCATAGCTTTATATGTTGCACACCTTACCAACAAGATCAGAAAACTCGTTACTGTTTTCTCACAGGCTACTTTAGCTCATTTATTCAAGACTGGATGATAAGACAGTAAAAGGGGCAACTGATCTTTTTATTCATCCTAAGTGTATAGTACTGTCCATAATTCTCTTAATGCTGTTAAACTGAAAGATTGGTTCTGGAGAGCACCATTTTAGCAGTAAGAAAATTAAAACTATTCTACTTCAGTTCATTTCCTGGATTCTTTTTCCTCATTTGACTTGTGCATCAGTAATGAGAGAAAGGACAACACTGTATGATTCAGTCCTCTACTAATAGGACAATAAAATTCACGTTTGACCAAAATTTTATTGCTTTATCATTTTGTCATAGCTTTTTGATTAGAGATTAATAAATCTTTTGTTGTGGTTGTATGCAACATTTTAATATATTTAAAGGAAATAAAATAACTTCTACTTAGTCATATATTTGCTAGATGAAACATCATATATGCAAGTTTATTGGTAAGCAGAACCATTTCCTTTTTAACGTGAAATGTAGCTGTTAAAATAGGTAGGGCTCCCTGGCAATTTTTTCTGTTACAGGTTCTTTTGATCTATCCAATAAAAATTGATCTTTACTTCCTGTGCCTATACATTTTGAACATAAATATTTAGAGGTGTTATCCAATTTAAAAATTTCATTTGTAGTTATATATGTGTAATACTCTGAAAGATTGGCCAAGTTTTCTGTTAGAGAAACTTTCATACAGAAATTACACATTTAGTTTAGTATGACTGGGACAGGAGAAAACTACCTGTTACGGCAACAGAAAAGCACCCTTGTAACTTTAGAAGTTATCTTGTTACATCGTTTCAAGTTTCCACAATTTTGCACTGACTCTTCTGTCCTATTTTTAAGGAGATCTCAAATGTTTTTTCTAACTGTTGGGCTTTTTGGTTTTCAATAGAAAAATCTATTTTGCCCCAAATGTTCAGAAGGAAAATACTGAATAGGGGAAAAAGCCAAATGAATTGTAGCCTGAAAGTGAGTTCAATGACAACTGAGACATCTGAAAACATCTTTAAAATAGTAATACTTAACATGATGGTCACTGCAGAATCTGTCTGTAATAAGTGAAATGACTTTCTGTACGTTTCTCAAGAATAAAGACGTTTATAATATTAGTTGAAAAGAAGAACATTCTTCCTAGAGCCATAAAATCAGATCAGAAAATCCTGAAATACTGCAACAAAACTGGTTAAATAAGTTAATATTCTTTGTTACAGGTGGAAAAAAGTTAACTGTAATTTCATTGTTAAAAGACAAAACTAAAAATAAAAAAAAGATTTGGCTTGACTTTAGCATCCAAAAAGACAATTTTTGGCCTTTCCTCAAAATTTTGTAGAGTATACAATTCAGCCTGAGAGAGATCAATACCTCCATTAAGTGTCTAGACTGAACTAGGTGTCTGATTTCCCATTATGAGCAAAGGAGATGTTGTCAGTATGGTCACTGGAATCAGAGCTGTTCAGCTCACTACTTGTGGGTGTTTACTTCAGGATGAACTGGTTTGTTCTTACAGCTGCGTTGTCTTTTCATGATGTATGCTACTTTTCTTTTAAACATGATTTCTTACAGTAATGGGAGCATTGATACCTAATCTTTAGGTGTTTGAATCTAAAACTGAACTTCCACCATCGGAAACTTATGCTGGTAGAGTCATATGGGCCAGCTATACCAGCAGAGCACTTCCAGAATTGACCACAGCTCATATTAGTGAAGTTTTCCTGCTTTGGTGAATTTGCAACACACTCCCTGTGAAGCAAGCTATATTTTTAAAAACTATTCACCAACACGATTCTGTTAATGACAGTGATGCCACTGAACACTATGAACACTGTGAGAGTTTTAATTTCACACTTGAGCTGTGATGTTAAAATTTTATAAAATGCCTGGAAGCTCTGAAATATGTTTTAAAATCTTAAGTTGATTGAATAGTAACAGAGTAGTGAGTATTGCTCAAAGGCATGTTTATGATTAGGTGTTTGTTGTCCATGCAAAAAAGATACCTCTTTATGAAGCAGTTACATTGATATTTATGTAATAATGATAAGAAACCTTACTGTTCTCTTTTTGCTGCTTTGCAAATGCTTCCAGTTGGAGAATCAGCATCTGGGAAGGCATCGAGAAGTCTTGCCCAGCATATTCCAGGGCCTGGGGGTATTGAAGGTGTCAAAGGAGCAGCATCTGGTGTAGTTGGTGAACTAGCACGAGCCCGGTTGGCGCTAGATGAAAGAGGACAGAAGCTAGGAGAACTGGAAGAGAAAACCGCAGCTATGCTTTACAGTGCTGATTCTTTCTCTAAACATGCTCATGAGGTGAGTCCATTGCATGTTATTTTAAAAACTGAGAGCCTTAAATTGATTGTCTACTGAATACGTGTAAACTTTGCAAGTAACTGACTTCTCCTGTAAAGGCATGTTAGAGAGGTCTAAAGGGAATGTAATGTCATTTGTAAAGGACACTTCATTTTTATCTAGCAATCATTACTCCTAATAGTTAAATATTAAGGTAAGCAGCTTTGGCTTTTGGCACGTTGGTCTGAGTATGCCATCTACGTAAGTGGCATGTAGACTTCCAAAAGGGCTGCTCATTTCCCATTACTTAATGAATTTGTCACTAAAACAGTTAAGTAACGCACTGTGTGAGATTCCTGTGGCTCTTAAGAAAGATCCATTTGTTGTATGCAAACTCCATGACTCCAAGTTCATTTTTATCTGAGTCGCTACTAAGGATAGCTGTTCTCTTGAGTGTTTGTGCAGATCTCCTTCCATCCTCCAAACTCCTGTGCAACCTTCCCATTCTCCCAAAATTCTTTTTCTATCAGAGACCAGAAGATCATCAGTGATGGTTACCATTTAAAAATTCATTATGCCAAACCCTCACTGTTCAGCAGTGCTGCTGCTTAAGCGTATGATTTTTTTGTATTATTGCACTTTTTGGTACACTATAGAAACATTAACTAGAAATTGGTTTTTGTTTTTTTAGATGATGTTGAAGTACAAAGACAAGAAGTGGTACCAATTCTGACGACGCTCATCAGTTACATCTGTTTAATTTTGTCCTGATGAAAAAAATCTTGTTTTTCATTAATTTTGGCAGTAACATTGAAATTCAAAGGAGTATTCAACATTGGATACTGTTGTTTCCTAGCACAAATCACACACTGTTTTACCTCAGTCATGGCTTTAACTGAGGAGCTTTATATTTAAGAGAAACACACACACAAAAAAGATACCTTGAGTGTTTCTTAGTTGTTGGTTAGCTGAGAGTTGGAGAACAGAGCAGGTAACTGGAATATGTGGAAAAGGGATAAAGGAAAAACGTAGTGCGATGGGCAGGGGCAATGCAGGATCAATCCTGTGTTAATATTTCATATGCCAAAAGTTTTTGTGCTGTTGTACTTGCTGCCAGTGTTATACCCTCCTTTGAGGAGTGGCAATAAATCAGGGGTCCAAGAGCTGGAATAAAGTTGTTTGTCTTGCTGGACAGTAGCTGACTTACACTTACCCTCTCTAGGACTCGCTATATTTACCGTTATTGTTGAAGAAGAGTAGAAGCTTGCTGCCATTTCTTTCATCAGAAAAGCTGGAAGCTTGGAAGATTTCATGTTGAAAATTGTATACATAGTTGACCTGTGCATAGTCTTTTCTTGGACCCCGATCTAGTATTCTTGTATTCACATCATATTCTGTGAAGTGCAAAACAAGAGAATACACAATTTTTTGCATTAAAAGAAGTCAAGTGAATAATATGACTGGAATGTGTCATGCTGGGAGCTCTCATTGTGTTATGGGTGTGCAATGTGAAATGTGGTAACATCTTCATTGTGGTAAGAATACTTCAACTTCTGTTTAGTTAAATATTACTTTTTGCCAAAAATAGTTATTGGTTCAGTTTGTGTAACATTTAGAATTGGCTGTGGGTTCCATTCATGATGTGAATTTTCATAAAAGTTTAACGGGATGTATCTTTACAGCCATTAATTAAAATAGCTGAGATATTTTTGCTTAAAATTTAAGTTCTGGATGCCCCCATTAGTCCTTTACTATGAAATCAGATAATCTTGTACTCAGGTTTTCAAACAGTTTTACACTCCATGGAGGTGCTGATGCATGAATAATGGCAAGCATCTAATATTTAATAATTGTCAGGATATAGTTTAGCAAATTTCTAAATCCTGCTAGAGGAGCTATTTCACAAGTACCTATCTCAGCCCCACCAAGTGATAAAGGCAGCTTGTCTGAAGTTTGGATTTAGTCTCTAAAGCAGTGTTTTCAATGATGTGGGCAATGGTAAGTGTCCACTAAAACTTCAGGAATTAGTGAAATATGTTCAAGTTGGGTGAGGTAAATAATTTAGCTGAGCTTACTTGTTAATGGCTGCTGCACTAAAGCTGTAACAGTGGGGATGACTAGAGGTCTTTTAAAATAAATGTTTGCAATTCAAAAATGAATTTGGGCTTTGCTTTCCTCAAAAAGGCAGGAATAGTTACTGACTGGTTTTGTTTCATAAAAGGGAATACTTAGAAGCTGAAAGGTGATGTCTTGCAATGTTGTCAGAAATTAATCATTTGGGTCTGTTTGTCGAAGCACCACATTGTGTGTGTGTTTTTCACATACTTTCAAAATGTTCCTGAAGCAAAACCTGGGTTATATTTGTATTGTGAAGCAATGTTGCAGGTACATGGATATGTGAACCTTACAGTGCACAAAAAGATGCCAAATAGTAAAGTTAATGATGGTTCTGATTTCATTTTATCTATAGTGACATTTAATTAAAGACAAGTGAATTTTTGTTGCCAGTATGAGGGCATATCATACCATATCAGCTGTTCAAAGAACTTAACATATTTGAACATCACAATTTGTACACATGGTATTATGTTTTCTTAATGTCTCTGTGCCATATCTATTGAGGCAATGTTAGCTCCGGTTACTTAACTTAGCTTGCCACACATTTTTTTTGCCTCTACCTTTTAATTTATTTTTTTTAGTGTCCAACTAACGCATATTGAAATCAACACCATTTTGTTTAAAGTCCAGGTAGAAAAGAACTAGATAAGCTATGGTTGTACCATTTACAAAAATACAACAGC
This sequence comes from Chauna torquata, assembly GCA_013399475.1. Classification (NCBI taxonomy): domain Eukaryota; kingdom Metazoa; phylum Chordata; class Aves; order Anseriformes; family Anhimidae; genus Chauna; species Chauna torquata. The sequence continues at coordinate 130,247 of VXAL01007228.1, read as the reverse complement.
CTACCTGACATTTGTGCCCATCCTTCTCTCACATTCATAAATGGGGATGACTGATTACTATTTAACTTGGTGAAGATGATCTGTATTTCAGAGCAACAGAATCATCCTGGAAAATTAGTCTGGTTAGTCTCTGGGGGAGAGGATGGCAAAAATACTCTTCAGCAAATTGTGATATCAGTTCAATGGAAGATGACCTTGACTTGAAAGAAAAACGTACTAAACTTTCCTGTTGAGAAACACTTGACGACCACCCAGCAAGCAAAAAATGAGACAATGAGAGACCATGTGCCAGTACAAGGAGAGCAGTGGTTTATTTGGTGTTACAGAATTTATCCTAGTTGCATCTGTTGCACATGTTCAGAGCGTGTTTCTAGATTTGAAAACCAATGAAATGATTGCTCATGAGATGAATACAAAAACGGTTCTTGGTCAGTAACAGGGGCTATGTACAATCTCAGTCTAAAATGTTCCTTCGTCCTTCTCTGTGGAAGGAAGTTGATCATATACATGTATCTTATTCTGCTATTGGTGGTGCACCTTTTGTACAGCAAAGTACTTTGAAGTCCTTTGGGGGAAGTGAAGTGCCCCTGGTTTTTTTGCTAGCATTTTAGTTGTGTGAAACTTTTTTGGAGTGTCTGGAAAATTATAAAATACAATTGAGCTATTACTTTTTTATTTTTTTGATGGAAGTGTAAGAAACTGCTGCTACCTATTTGTTAGTGTAGTGTGTCTCATTAGGAACTGTAAACTGAAGAAGCTTTTCTTCACCTTAGTCCTGCCAAATTGTAACTTCTGAATGTTAATATGTGTAAATATGCGTGTATTCCAAATAAGTCTGAAAGTGTTACACCACAGGCATCTCCAGTGATTTGTTCTTTGGCAAACAGTTATAGAATATAGTAGTATATAGCTGTGTTCTTTGTCCGTCTTTATAAAAAGATTTTTGCCTGAGGTGGTACTTACATGGCAGGTGATATTAGGAAGCTAGATCCAAAGGAGGATTTTTGGAAGCAAGATCAATTCCTTTTTTCCTTTTTGTTTTCCTTTCTTCTTTTCCTTTTTTTTCCGTAAGTAATAGCACTGATCTTACCTGAACTTTTAAACTTGAATTTTTCCCGCACTTTAATTCAATCATGATATTTTATTCCTTAATTTTGTTTCAACATTTGTGCAGTTCAGGTTCATTATTTGTATATAAGCACACACATTCAGTGAAGAGTTTAGAACGGTTTACTTTTGGACACGTTTGCTAATTATGTGACTATAATTTAGAATGTGTGTTTTCTTAGCAAAATATGTATATACAAGTATATACAATACAGAATCTAATGAAAGGCACTTATCCTGTGTCAGCATTCAGTTTATAAATTACTGCAACACTTTCAGATTTGTTACTAGGTAATACAATAAAATCTGTTATATTTATACATACTGCTTAAGAATATACTTTTAGTTTTAAATAATTTTTATATGTACACTTCTACCTTTAATTTTAAAAAGATTTATGTTCAATTTTTAAGTCAAAGTACTTAAAGTATGTATATTATCCATAGAAGAAGTTGTTTTAAGCTTATGAATACATTCATATCTCATATCGAGATGATACAATTACTAAGCAATGAAAACAAATAGCCCGTTTTGCTTTGCAGAAAATAATCATACTTATTTTTACCTCCCATTTTGAGCATTCTTAAAAAAAAAAAAAAAAAATCCGTAAGTATGAAGAGGGAAGATTTAGTGCATTCAGAAAACTGTCATAATTTTTTTCTCAATACCTGCAGTCTCTGGCTGACTGGCTTTCTATGACTTCTCTCTTCTTTTTTTTTTTTAAAGTATTCACATGAAAGAATTTTCAGCTATATTCATTGAACTCTTAAAATTCCCAAAAACCAAAGTGAGGTTTGTCCAGTAAAGATTTTCAACTAATATACAAGTCTTCATTATACATCAGCTCTTTACATGTAAATCAATTTTTCGTGTACTGAATGTGCATTGAAAAACCTATAGCTTGTGACTGAAGTGCCCTCCTCTTTCTCATCATGGTTTAACATACCCAGTGGATGTTGATGGTGGCTTAAGTTCTGCGTGGGAGTGTGGTGGGGAAGGTGTGCAAGGACTTGCCTCCCTCTACAGGTTACAGTGGAACTTTTTCTTCATTCCAGCCAATTTCTTGTATAATTTATGTGAATCTTTCTGGGTGGATGTTGATAGCTGTGCTACTACCAGAAAATCTTCACTTACTTTGTACACAGAAATGAGTGATGTTTGAGGGGAGGAAGTTTAAAAAAAAAAAAAAAAAAAAGCCTGTAGTGTAGGTGAATCAGGTACACTGGTTTTATTTCAGTTTTCATTGAAAAGCTAATTTAAGCTGTGCCAGTTTCTCTTTCTTATGCATGTTATGAAGATGTGCTGTTTATCATCTATTTTATTACTGTTCCAAGCCAGATGAGTGTACTATGTTTCTGCGTTTTCACATTTTATAAAGTTTAAGCCTAAAGATGTGGGTGTTGGTAAAGAAGAAACAAGGCAGAAACAGAACAATGAAATGAAAACTGTCAATGGGCATTCCTTTTAGTTTTTCGTGTAAAGCACCTAGAAATATTTAAGTCATACAGCCGTAGGTTTCTTTGACACTTGCATTTGTTTTTGTTAGTACCTAAGTTACATATTACCAGGCAAATAATAACTAGAAGTTAAACTGTTTCAGTTGAAAACACGTAAGGAGTTGTATGTGGATTACCACTACCATTCAGTAACAGGTAATGCAAAGGGAACATGGGTGGGGTGGGAACATGTTTTAAATATTCCCTTTTAAAAAAGAACTGTAAATAAGCAGTACTATGTTATTTTAGACCTGAGCTCTGCTATCTGTAGTGGTTAGAACTAGAAAAACATGCTGCTTTCTGGTTATGCTACTGTTTCATTGTACCAGCACCACGGGGAGGGGGGGAAATCAGTAAGTTTTTCTAACATTGCCCACTTGTGGGTAAGCATGCTTGATGTGTAGCAGTTCTTGTTTATGTATATCTTAGTGTGTACATGTGTGTTTTTTTCTTTTTGTTCATTGCAACTTATTTTCAGTTAAGTCTTGCTGAGCCCCGCTAGCTCTTCTGAGGGTAATTACTGGAATACACATTTTTAGGTAGGGTTGCAAATCCATCTGTCTACAAATATAGTTTCGTATGAACTGCAAACTGTACTGTTACAAACACAACTATGTTAGATTGCATAGAGTTATTTTACTTACTTGTACTTGAACTGAACTATGTCATCATAATGAAGTTAAAAAATTAAGTATGGAATATTTTTGTAAATAAAAATACCTGTGCAGCTGGTATTTTAAATTTCAAATGTATTATACATTAATGTTTCAGAAAAAAATGTTCATATATGTGTATATGAATGTGTCATTATGCTGAAGGGCTCTGATTGGGCAAAATAAACTATTCAAATCTCTCCTGAAACTAGTCTAATTTACTCATTTTTTCCCTAATAATCCTTTGCCTCCTGTCCAGAGTGTGCAGTAACTCCTTGCTTGCCAAAAGAGTCTTTTCCATTTTCCTTAGGGTTTTAGATGTCCTTTATGATAAGGACATCTTGCAAGGATAGCTTTGATACAGAACAACAAGCGAAGAATAGATGTAGGCTTCCAAAATACAAGCAGTGACAGGGCTTGGCCATGTACCACAGCCTGGAAAGCCAATTTCAAGCCTGAAGACCCTGATCCTTGTGATCTGACCTGGAGAAAAGGCAAAACTGATGTAAGTAATGGCTGTTTGCCATAGTCCTATGTGTAACTGATGACAAGCAATGATTTGAAGTTGCTCCAGTACCTGTTGAAAGGAATTTCTTTAGATTTGCATTATAAACTATAAGGTTGGGCCAGATCATGAGCTGTGTGTATTGCTATATGTGAGTTCCCTAGTCATGGTCTGCTCCCTTCTTATTGTTACAGGTGGTGTAAAAATGTGGAAAAATACCCATTGGTCTGAGCCTGGCCCCATAGGCTTCAGCCTGGCAAAAGAGTGACTGACGTAGGTCAGACGGGCAAGGGGGCAGAACAGGGAGACAAGGCTTGGCTGAGCTGGTTGGCACAGCACCGGTGTTGAATTCTTGCCATGTTTTGGCAGCTATTGTGGCAAAGGAGAGCTTGTAGGAATGCATTCAAAAGGAGATGAAGTGTGGCTGTTCTGGTATTTACAGGGAGCTGCTCCCTAACATAAACAACAGCATGGAAAAAGTGAAGCAGTGCTGCTTGGAAAAAAAAAAATCTAACCAGAATTGATGGCGTTTGGCATAATTCTCCAACCACACGAGATCTGGCATCCCTCTAAACGAGCAATGATAGCTCTGGCGGGGCACAGGGTGCTGTGCAGGCAGTAAACATGGAGACAAACTGCTCGTGCTTGCTGCTGCTGAGAAGACGGAAGCAAAGGGAAGGCAGCACAGGGGGAGGCAGCGAGCACAATGCAGCAGGCTTCCAACGTGATCCTTGCTGCTGTGTTGTGTGAGGAAACTGGGTCTGGCATTGCTGCCTCCTCCCTGGCATCCAGACCGGGGCCTCTGCCCTTCTCCAAGGGGCACAGGTGAGCTGCTCGCCCTTTATGGTTGGCAGAGCAGATGCAGGGACCCCTCCTGCAGGCTGCTCTCACACTGACATGAGGGCTGTGACCCCAAGAGTTTTTCCAAGGTGGCTGTGAACTGAACATGAAAAGACATAGCCCACATTTTCTTTAGCAGGGAAGGTGAAAATTAATCAGCCTTTGGTTAATTAACTGGCAATGGCGCTTAACATAACACAACGTGCACAGCTTCCTACTGGGCACCAAGACGTGGCCGCATCTGTCCATGGGGCATTGCAGACGCCCTTCTGTGTGAAGAAACGATTCATTACGGAGCGCCCTTGGAGTAGCCTTCGGCCTCACCTTGCTGTTCTGCGGCCTGCCTTGCCCCGGGTCTCGGTGCCTGAAGGAAACGCAGGTGACACAGGAGCAGATTTTTCTTTTATTCCCAGAGCTTGGTGAAGTGTGAAATTTTGGCTGAGGAGGCATGAGGCTGCATGGGCATGCCTGAGTCCTGAGCTTCTGCATCCAGGTCGCTGTCAGTGGTGAACGTGGACTGTAAGTAACAAGCTCTGGGGCACCAGGTGGATGCCTGTGGGAGGAGTACTGGTAACACGGCAAGCAAAGAGCCATCCCCTTCTTGTTGTTGCCACCTCTCCTGCTCTGGAGTGAAATAACCCCCCCTCCTGCCCTGTAGCTTTAAATAAAAGCTGTGCTGTCACATCATAGGGCATTAAGGATGACTGAAATGCCAAACTCGTCAGCCCCTCTGCCGGAAGATTTACTGCACGTGCAACTGCGAGTTGTAGGTCTTCCCGGCAGCTGTATCCTGTAGCCCTTTGCACACCTGAGCAATGCAGTAGCTAGTCGCTGCCCATAAAAATCTCCCGTGCAACTAAAATAGAAGTTTCTCTAGAAACTTTTGCTTTGATAAGCTCACTTGAAAGATTCACACACTCAGCTCTTTTTTCCAACTCTTCCTACCTGTACATGAGCTACAAGGAAAGCCCTACCAAGACCTGAGCTCCAGGTTCCTGCGGGTCGGCAGGGCAGCTCACCACGCAATGTTTGTTTTCCTTGCTCGTGGTGCCAGACAAGTAACTGCAGCCGCACCGCGGGAGCGGCAGCTCGGCAGGCCTGCCTCGCGCAAGAGGAAAACTCCAGAACTTTGTCTTTGCGAACGGCCTCCCTCTCCCCGTCGGGTGGGCAAAGAGCGCAGTGGTTACGCCGGGAGGAGGGGAGGCGAGGGGCTGCAGCGCGGGATGGACGCGCCTTGTGCGGGGACAGGCATCAGGCAGGGCAGGGTGCCGAGGTGACATGGTGGCGAGGGGTAGGCCGAGCTGGGCGGTGGTGGCGGCCCCCCCAGCAAGGGGGTGGGCTGGCAGGGCCCTGGCTGGCTTTGCGGCAGCCCAGGGTGCAGGTGAGGGAAGGGGAGCGGGACACCAGGCTGTGGGTCACCAGTGCTGCGGCAGGGGGCTGGAGGGCGGGGGGATGGAGGTGGCCGCGCTGGCCAAGGGCAAGGGGAAGAGGTCTCTGTGGGGAGAGCCGCTGCTCTGACAGCACAGCAAGACCCAGCTTCGCTTGCCAGGGCCTGAAGTGCTGTTTTGCAAACATTAGGCTTCACTGGAGACCCATGAGAAGCAGCTTTGTTTCTCTGACTGTTCCAGCTCACGCTATTAGTTTTCAATTTAAGCTCATCCTCTAAGCAATGGAGCATAATACCAAAGGACCAGCTATGCAGAGCTGCTCACAGCCTCTTACCTCTCTTGAGCTTTGAGAACATCCCCCCAGGGCCAGGAACAGCAGCACCAGAGCGTGGGTCATTCAAAACCTGGCTGAAGCCAGCACCTGGGAACTCTGTGCACCACGTAATCGTGCTCGTCGCTAACTTGGACTTGCTGGGAAATTCTCGTTTTTTTGAGGATGCTTTATACGGGCCTCTGGTTACCACCCATCTAGGGGGCTGACAGTTAGAGCAAGGGGGAAGGTTCACCTCAAGATGCATAATCAAGGTAGCAGTGTGGATCTTTACCTAGGTCTGACTGTAATGAAGTGAGCCCTTGGTCATTTAGCAATTATTATGGATGATCAATAAGGATGGTGCAAGTTAACCAGCTCCTCTACAACATGAAGGTTTTACAGATGCTGACCTTTGCCACATCACCACAACTCTGATACACGCCTCCCAACCTTTTCTAGCACCGAACAAATCTGCTTTTGTCAAAAGCAGAAAGAGACATGAGGCTGCTGGTCTATGTTCAGATACCTCAACCCTGTGGTTTCTCAGGAGTTTTTAAAAATAAAAACAAAATGCCTTAGAGTAGGCTTCTATTATAAAATGTCATTGTGCGTAGATTACAGATTTTGCTAGAGTTTAGCAGTCAATCTTTTCCATATGAGTGCATGCTTTTGGCTGGGAAAACTATTATCTGAATATAATGGCTTTCTTTTCAAGCCAAAAACTAAGTATGGAAGGCACATCCAACTGAAATGAGAAATGCTGCGTTATTTCAGTTTTTTCTACAACTGCTCTTATTTCTGACAGTGGTTTTGCTGAAGACAGTGGTTTTTCAGAAGAGATGTAATCTTTCTTAAATAGGCTATAAATAATAGCTAAAAACTGAATTGGAAGCAGAATAAATAGAGACAATTAATTCGACTGAAAAAGGCTAATTTTCATTCTGATTACCCACGCTAGCACACAATCATCACTTAATGCTATTAAGAGACTGTAGGATGAGGAACAAATCACAGAATTCAATTGATGAAATAAATGGTACAATGCATGTTCTGTTCATTTCAATCTGTAGGCAATTACTCTCCGCTGTGTTACACAAAAATATTTCCTTCCAGTTTGAACACAGTTTCAAAACTCTCATTAGAAACTTCAAGACATACATGTAGGCAATGAGGATGATATTCGGTCCTCAGCACTCTGATGTTTCTATCTTTCTGCCTTCATTTTCCAACCATGTATTTGGAAACCCTTTCCACTTGACCAATGTGCTCATGGACCTCACTAGGTTCCAAAATATTTCACTTGGTTTCTCCTCCAACTTCAGGCAACTCTTGTTCCTTCCCCGCAGCCAGCTAATTTACCAGACTAGCCCACAGCTAATTACATTTTTGTCGTTCTGCTGTGCCCGGCACATTTCATTCGTACCGCCAGGTATCAGCCGAAGTTCCCCCTATGGGGCAGCTGCCATCCAAAACTGGATCTCGAGCAAAGCTCTCTGCTGGGAGGACTGTAAAGCAGGCGCAGAGTCTGACACCCATAGCAGTTACCCACAGCAATGCTGATTTCCCCTGGAAAGCTATTGCAACAATGCCTTTAAACATAATTCCTCAATTTTATCGATGCGGTCTTCATTTTCTGTTTAAAAGCACCACTGACTAAAAGCTTTATTTCAACATAATGCTGACCTTCCCCAGCCTCACTCGTTTCCACCCACAGGGTGGCCTGGCCCAGCGCAGCCCAAAAGCTGTCCCCACCGCAGCGCATCTGCCAGGGTGGGGTGAGGTAACACTGCTGTGGCCGTATTTCTCCTCCCAGCTGCTGACGGCCAGAGCAGGAATCAGAATTTGGAGGGGATTACCTTCACTATGGCACGAAATTTAAGCGAATTGTAAACTGAAGTTTAAATTCAAAACCAATTTTCTCTGCAAAGGCAGACAGACTATATGAGCACATAAAACCTTTTTTCCTGAGAAATTGGGCTGAAGACCTAGTTTCAAACCCTCATATGGATCAAATAGTGTTGAGAAATCAATTCTAGAAATTCTATAAACTGTACCTTAAAAACAACAACAAAAAAAGTCATTCTACACATTAGTTCTAACCAGTGCAGAAATGTACCCTTAAATTCTGCTGTTAGCTAGCTCAAAACTTTTCCAAGCCTATCTTTTAGCTTATCTCTGATCTGTATAGACTCTGGGAAGTCATGTTAGTCTCTAGGCAATGAATATGATTTGTTTACTCAAAGAGCTTCCTGAAATCACAACACAGCACTACTCTATGTTATTAAAAGATAAAAAATGTATTACTGTCAGGTGAAGAGTCAATGTCAAATCCCTGTTATATCTGGTAAATTCAGATTTAAAGCAGAAACAGTCTTGAAAATGCTCAATTGAAGGCATCATATTCAGCAAAAATATCTCATGATACCACGTTTTTTCCTATGCCTGGGTCCATCTAGTGTTGTCAGGAGAGAAATATCACCCTAACATTCATCTGCCTGTCAATTTACCTCTCTGGATACCTACAATAAATTACAAGTTGTACAACAACAAAACAAATTTAGAGAAAGACCATCTGCACTGCATGTGTGCCTGAGCGCAGGCAGAGGAGGGCTGTGCAGGTCTGAAAAGGGTTGCTGAAGTCTTTGTCCCTTTCTGGCCACGAGATGTGGTTTTGCACTGAAAGGAGACTTTTAAAATGGCATTGGTATGTACTGCATCTCAAGGGGAAAAGGCAATAAAAGTCATTTATGTCAAACAAGTAAGCGGATGTGACTGGATATTGTAAGGAGCTATTCAGTCGGAAATCAGAAGTCATTTTTACATGACTGTGTTCCAGAAGAAATATTCTTTAAGTTTTTACTGCAAGACTTAATTAACTCTTACATACTTGTATTTTTATTCAGTTTTACAGGGATACCCTCTTCAGAAGGGTTGCTATAAAGTATTTTGTAGAAACTATGATTATAACCTGCATAATTATTATTCTTGCTCTGGAAAATTATTGAAAAAAATAGAAATCACTTCAAGTGTGTTTGAAGTACTCATTTCTAGTCTGTGATGAAGGTGAAGCAGCACAACTATAACTTTTTATTAAAACACAATGTCTATTGAATTGAGTGGCGGGGGGAGGAAGCACGGCAGTGTGTTAGGACCACAGGGCAATCTGTTCTGCCAGCTAAATTGTAGGAATCCGTCACATTGCAATGAGGTTCTCAGAGGCAATTTAGGTAACTTTGTTTGATATACATCTCGGAACAGTAATGGTAACAATAAGCCACAGAGAAAACAATTTACCCTGTTTCTGACGATTATTCTTTCAATATTGTTGTGACCCCATTAAACAGCCATGTGCATTAGCGAAATCCAGCATTTCAGCTAAGAATAAGGGAAGAATAACAATGTCTAAATGGGTTTGTTCTAAATCTAATAGCCAGCTGAAAAACCTTTAAAGTTTTTGTCAAGGATACAGATTCACCTAAATAGACAATGTTCTTACTTATTTTTTCGCTACAGAAAAGGATGAGATCCTTAAATCCAAGGACTTTTCAACAAAGGGCTTGAATTTCTATTATGAATCTTAGCTACTGGAAACAGCTTTTGTAATAACATTTTTCTGACAGCAAAGGATCAAATATTTAAAATGCGTAATTTATTATTGCTCACAAGCAAACAATTTCTCTCTTCCAGAATGAACAAGTGCAAATAATTACTTATGCATTCCTGACAAAAGAGGCACATGAATTTTTCCCCCCACGTAGCAAGGCTGCCTACCCATCAGGTACGTCTCCCGCGGTTGTTCTCAGGAAAAAATTTAATGGCTTTCAATGCCTTGATACAATAGTGTGTAACATCAGTGGCTTATGATAAACCCTATTCTCAAGTGATTTTGCTGAGACAGGAGTTCTACTGACTTTCTGTACGAGCGATGCTCAGGGACATATTTCTGCCACAGCAGCTACTGTGGGCATTAACAAATCACTTTTTGTCCCCTGTGACAGCTGGAGCCCAGTGGAATTCATATTGTGTCTCATCGTTGCTTCAGTCTGCCTGGGCATTTTACTTGGGCTGCAGCTCCTGTTTGCTGACATGGTATCTCTAGAACAGACCACATTCTCTCAATGCTGCTTGTAGTTTTATTTCAGAGTGTCCCTTTGTGACCCTTACCGCAAATTCATAGTTTTGTGCTTTATGGCAGAGCTTCTTGGCTGGTAGAAGACATAAAGGGTGTAGATCCATTATCACCAGCTGCTAAGTAAGTTGCAGTTCTTCGTTTGGTATACTAAAATAAAAGATCTTTTTAGATGTTTTTAAGAGTTCTAGATGTTTCTGCACTTCAAGTGCAGAAGCGATAGTGAATATTTAACAAGAATTCTTCAAATTCTAAGACAAAATGTTGCAAATACGAGAACAGTGTGCCAGTCAATCCAAGAGTGGTCTATATAACATTTGGAGATATATAAATTGTTCCGGCATCTGTTAGCACTACTACATAAACCAGCAAGACAACTAGTCACTGCTAATCAAAGCATAAACCAGCACAAGCTTAGCATCTGGCTCCATCTTATGCTGTGGCCCCACGTCATAAAGTGGTTCAGAACAGCTCCTCAAAGTTGTTTGGCTGTTTGATGCTCTTTGAAATTAGTGGAAGTCAGGTCCTGCTTCTCTGTAAGGCTTTGCTTCTTGGGGAATTTTCAGAAGAACTTAAGCACCTATTTTCACAGCCTTCTCTGGGAGCTGTGAATCTAGGGGGTTGAACACAGCTTTTAGATGCCTATCGACACGCTTGTGTATCTTTGTATCGTGAAGACTCCTGTCTGTGGAGCTATGATCTCATTAAATCCCAGCATTTAAATGGTATCATGGCTGCTCCATCTCCCTCCCTGGGGGAGAACAGTGGGCAGGGAGCAGGGGACAGGGCAGGAGGGCAGGACCCCAGATGGGTGGGGATGGCAGGGCCACTGCTGGCTCAGCCCTGCTTCTCCTCCACCAGCCAAGGACAGCACAGCTCACGCTGCCTGGGGCTTCTTTTCCTCCCTGTTCAGGTATAATCACTGCTATTATAAGGAAAGAAAGAAAAAAAAAAAAAAAAAGGAAAAAAAACAACCATGCAATAACTCAATCAAAGGTCATTACTGAAAAGCAAAAACAGAATCAGGAATTTTTTTTCAGAGGCAGATTACAGCAATAACCTTTTGTAGCCTCCGTTTCTTTCCTTTCTCTGGATTTGAGACTCTGCATTAAGTCTTTGTGTCAAGCAAAGCGACGGTTTGTGACCCCCAGAAAATGACTGTACAGACATTTGATGTTTTCATTGAAGTTATCCTGGTGTTTCAGAGCCAAATCTCTGTGGCAGGGTGGTATAAATGCTGTACTCTGTTTGTGCTAGGGTGTACATCCCTGACAGGGCCAACACCAAAAAATAAAATACAGTTTTCCCCAGTTCATCAGCCCGTGGCAGTGTGTGGGATCTCATATAGCTGCTTTGCACTTAGTATTCATGAGCAACAACCCAAGAGTTAAATGTGTTGGTTGTCCAAGGAGATATTTTTTTTCTTACAGTTGTTCTTCAAAGCTGTGTTATGATCATTATGTCTCATAATGTTTTCTGTCTGACAAGATACTTCAAATTTCTGCAAGACAGAGACAGACATTCTGGATCCAATCCACCTCACGCACTGGGGTTCTCATCACACACCCCGACAGAGTCTCTTCTGTGTCAGGCTGCAGGGCTTGTTTGCAGCCCTCTGTCAAACAATTCTTACCAGTGTGTGTTGCCGTGTCCTGGCTACCATGTCCAAGCTTGTACACTCTTTATTTTACTGAGAATTACTCATTCAGCTATTACAAGTGTACAACCATTTGTGAATGTCTAAACTAATGGTAACTAATGTGTAACAAAGTTTGTACCAAATTAAAGGCCAAGGAAACAAAAAAACATGTTGATAGAGAAGCTACACCTGCTGTCCGTTTTCCATCAAAATCCCCCCCAAATCTGTTAATCCAGGATCAGAGGCAGGAGGTTTCCTAGCTGCCATTTCCTTTTTCTCTGCACTTAAAAATTTCTAGGAAATTTAGCAAATGCTGGCATAATGGCAGGTGGAAAGCTAATCCACTTCAGGCCATAGAGATCTGGGGCAGATGGGTCAGCAAGGCTTATTCTGAAGGAAATCCTTTCAGGGAAAACAGGCTGGCTTAAAACAAAGAGTGATTTTTTTTTTTCTTTCAAATCTAGAACAGAAATATAGATAGCTGTGAAGGAAAGTTGAACTTCAGATGTTAAATTATGCTAATCCTTTATATTATATGCATAAAAGATTTATACATTTTTATGCTAACCGGAAACAGCAAATAGGTCAGAACAGACTGAGCTTCTACTTTGGATAGTGAAAGTTTAGGCCAGTTAAGACAAAATAGGCTTGATTTGTATGTATATTGTAGGAGCAATTCTGGTGACAAGGTAGACCTTTTTACTTGCCTGTCCCCATGCACCTGGTTTTCTGCCAGTGCCTGTCCCCGCCACTGCTGTCCCAGCCTGCCCCAGTGCCCCAGGTGCTGCTGGGGACCATGGGCCCATGGGACCAGAGGTTTGTCCCTGCTATACCCATCCTGCTGCTCCTCCTGCCCTGCAGCTCATCTCACCAGCTACCTCTGCACTGCCTCTCACCTTTCAGCCACGTCCTTGTCTCTCCTGCCCTCATGCTAGGAGGACTCCAGAAGGTCCAGGTGGGACCATATTAACCACACTTTGAGGGGTTATCCACCATCTCTGGCATCAGTATCCTTGCTAGGCTTGCTAGGGCTGCGCTCCCTCTCTGTCCTCCTACCCTGTCAGTCTTCCATAGTTTCTGCCAACACGACTTCTTCAGGTTCTGACATATTCAGGTTTTGTCCCCAGTTTCAAAGTCCGGTGTCATCTTCCCAGCCCCAGCTAACCCTACTACAACCCCAGAAAAGTCAAAAACAACACTTTCCTTGCTGAAAATACATAAACCTTGATGAGTCTTTGCTGAACTAAATAGTTAAGGTTCAGCAAACTATTTTCTTTCCACTGAGTCCCTCAGCATTCCCCACCTTTGAACACCAAGAGTGACCAAGGCTCGCTTTGAGGTCCAGCAGCCCCAGCATGCTTTCAGCAGAGAGACTGCTGCAAGCTGTGAAAGGCTCCATCCCCTCCTCCACCCCACGGCTTTGCATGACCCTAGGGATGGGTCTAAGCTGGCCCCCAGGGGAAAATCTGCTTTTTGTTCACTTTAATAAGTGCTCTATATAGCCATGTCCTTTCAGTTATCAAGCTGTAAAATTGCTTTTGTTATTTATGTCATAAAAGCACCTTGAGTGCAGCCTCAGCAGAGCTTTCTGTGCCTTTGTCTCACAATTTATTGACTGAGGTCTTTGTACAGATGATTAACACAGTGATATCTATGCACCTTCCAGAATTACTGAGTGTGGGAAAGATGCATTTACCTTTTCCTCCAGACAGGAGGTCAAAGAAGTGGCCTGTGTTTTTAGCCATAAAAATGGCAAATGTTTTGGTCATCTCAGCACCATTTTGTAGTGAGCTACAGACCTCAGATTCCTGAACCGACTGATGAGGAAGCGACAGGAAATGTGGGCACTACCCCAGTTCCACTGTTAGAAAGAGGTGAGCTGTCTTTGTTTAGACCCAATTACAAATCCCAATTCTGTAGTCTGATGGACCATACAAATACAAATTGCAATTTGTTCATGAAAAGAGATGAATCAAACTTTTCCTTTGTTTTATGGTTATATATAGAATTGCAAAAAACAGCTTGGCTGGAGTGGCATGGTTTTGATAACCTGTGCTGCCTAGTACATTTCCTTTGGTCAGCAATGCCAAATTTAACATGAAGGATTCACATTCATATTTCAAGCTTTCACTTTAAAACAGTGTTTGTCATGCAGCAGTCTGAATTCAACAGGAAAAGTGCTGCTTTTTCAGCTGTCAGTCAGGTCAGAGGGGCATCACTCTGCTTTCTAGCAAACTCTCCTGAGACTCTTATGAAGGCTGAAGAGTACCTTAAGAATTTTGATGGACAAGTAATCCACTAATGCCTTTTCTTTCCATTCCACACATTGACCACGAATGATAGTCACGTCTCAATTAGGGTTAAGCATTTTAGAGTTTCTATCACAAATTATGAGTCTTTTCAGAAAGAAAAAGGTATAAAACATTTACTTCCTTCTATTGAATTTCACCCTCCTGAGAGCAGGATATCCACACAAATTAAATTTTTGCATTCATTGCTTAAGAGCCTTCTCACAGTTCATGACCCTCTAGTGTCTTCACCAAAGACAAAACACAGAACACCAAGATGTGCAACTGTAAGCATATGTATTGGTTTGCACTGCATGGTTAGCATCCATCACTGTCTTCTAGATTCGTTTCATATGAGACACCTGTAAGCCTAATTTATTTAATCTTCCCTAATGGTTTCAGATCTTTTCCTTGGGCTAGATCAGGAATAAAATGTTCTTCTGAAGGGGACACAGGCTCTGTACATTCTGCGACTACTCGCTTTTCATCTGGACAGGAGGGTTGGGGTCAGTAAAATGCGGAACATTATATGCTCTTTCAAAAGACCAATACATCTCAGTGCACAGAATTCTAGAGTCCTTGGATCAAAGGAAAGGCCTTAGAAGGAAGAAAGTCAATCCTGGACTTTTAGAGTGAATAGCAAAATTGCTGTTGGCAAACAGTGAGCCACAGTAAGGCCCTACCTGCCTTTCAGTTAGATGATTTGAGATGTAAAGTCTTCAAGGAGCCACAGGATTGAGAAAGGCAAAAACAACAACAACAACAACAGAAACTGTAGTCCATTTTGGTTATAGTGACTCTTTGTTCTGATTGTTTGCCTCCGTTTTTTGTCTAACCACTAAAATGGCCTGAAGTAATGTCTCATGTGGCTTTCAATTTTTTAGGATTGGGAGGTGGTGTGTTTTTGGGGGATGCCCTTCTTGGTGCAAAAGTTTATCTCCTGAACCTCAGTGTTTTCTCTCTCTTAACTTCTTACAGGACTTTTTGCATGCCTTTTGAGATTTGGTGACCTTGTGCCGTTCCCAGTCTTCAAAAAGATATGAATTGATTGACAGTGAAAAGGCCATGCTTTAGGGCTGGGATTCAGTTTCAGAGATCTGGTATCGTTGCAGCAAGTTAAGCACAAATAAATAGCAACACTGAAGTCTCCCTTCCCTCGCCTCCCTCCTCGTAAAGCAACAGCTGTGACTTCAGAAACAACGCACAGTACCAGATATTAACTCAAGTTTCATTTGAACTAATTACATGAGCAGTGTTCCAGGGTCCTGTCTGCATTTCTGAGCTTCATCCATCTAATTTCTTCATTCTCAGCACTAATCCATGTGGATAGCAAATGAGATGCAGACCTAGCAGTAGTCTTGTTGCTCAAGTTGTTTCTATTTAATCTTTCATAAAAACCAGCCTTGGAGTAAAGTTTTCAACATTTCTCATCTTCTTAGCTTGAACTTGCTCTTCAACATTTCCCCTCTAGCATCAACAAAGATTCTACAGAAGAACAGAAAAACAAAGGACTGTATTAACCCACCTCAGGAAACAAAGGATAGTTGACGGAGAAGGACGTGCCACCAGTGGCATGACTTTCCTCTGCTCCAAATGAAATACTTGTATCGTCTGTCTCTAGAGACTTCATAGGCACTGGCACTGGAGAAAAAGAAAACCACTAAGTTCTGGGCAAATAGATCTGGAAATGCAATAATTATTTCTTACTCCATTTTTGTCTGTGTAAATAATGATATTTGCCAATGTATTTTTCAATAGAAGTGGTCTGACAAATTGCATGTGACAAGGTGGAATTTCTCAAGAGACAATAACTTTGATAAGATGTGGTCACTGTTACGAAAGTCAGTCTTCAATGACTTTGGGCACTCAGGTCCTTCTTCCTCTTGCTGCCTTTCAACATATGGATTGCATTTAAATCTGTGCTTTTTTTTTTTTTTTCATCAAATGCACAAACTAGAGAGGATGTCACTGTTGATGATATTCTAATTCTCTGGCCTGGGATCTTCGAAAGACCTTGGGTACCCAACCTTGTGAAGTTGTACTTTGGCCTTACAATGTTTCCATCGACTGCTGACTCACCTAGACAGAGGCTCTGGCTGCAGCTCCCACTCTCCTGCTGACAGTAGGGTCCTGTCACCAGGTCACCGTACTTGAAAGTCTTTAAGAAAATCAGCGTATTTTGCTTGAAAATACAACAAATGGCCTCTGAAAGACAGAAAATAAGATACAGCTCTGCTTTTTGTCATTATCTAGATGACATAAGAGCACTTAAGACAGGCCTAAAATCATATGCTTCTTCCTTGTGATCACATAAGCTTCACAGCTACCAGGAATGAATGCCTTAGAAATGAAAGAATGAAAGAAATGAATGTCTTAGAATGAAAGACTACAGTAAATCCAAGTCAAAATTTAGTGTACTTACAATGAGCAATATATTTCCCAAAATAATTAAAATTATATAAATTTGCACTTTTGGAGAAATTGTTTGTTAATGTCTTAGCTATATATCAGCAGCACCAAGAAGCTCTGTGATATTCACAGAACTCCAGAGGGAAGTTATCTTCCTTCTAGCTCAATGTTTCACTCATTTTAGCCCCTCACTTGAGAGGCTTCACTGATTTACTGTCCTTCATTGCACTGAAATGAGCTTCTTTTCCAAATCTCCTGCGATTTAGTTCTGACCATGCAAGCTCTAGCTTAGCATGTTGGGGGGAAGGGGAGGGCTGACTGCTCTCACAGCTTTTTTTAATGGAAATATGCAAATGACCTTCAGTTTGTCCTCCTTCATGTACATTTAAGCATAGCATGAATTTCCCCCAATATTTAGACTGCTAATACCGTCCCTTTCTCCAAATCTCTAACCAGTATTTGCTTCTGTGTTGGTGCCTGCTGGAATTAATTGATATTTGTAAGATGCTGAAGGGCAGGAACATATGGTGCCACCTTGTGTGCTGTGCTGATCTATACAAAACCCTGCTGGTGTAATTGCTGAATAAGTACTCTCCTTTCCTCTGCGATGGCAGTAGCTCCAAGCCTGACTAGTAGAGAAGTGAAAATATTGTCCTAGAGACAGCCCACTGTGGCTATGGTTGCATTAGAGAACAGTATTGCTCAACAGAAAGATTGTTGAGAGATACGCTTCAGTCTGCACGCTCCCGATCCAAACTGAAACATAAATGTAAGCACACTCTGTGCATGCCAAACTTCTCATCTGTAGCACCAATATCCTGTATGTGATCTAATAACCGCTTCATTTCCCTGTAGATGTCCAAACTGTAAACTGTTAGTTCATGGCCTGGCTTTGAAGTGGGCTGAACTAATGGTTCCTTTTGGCAAGAAAACGTAGGTATGATGAGAGGGCTGCTAACTCCAAGCTCCATGCCTGTAGACAAAGTGCAGATGTAAACAAAACTTGCTTTCTAAGACTGACATAATCTTCCAAAAATATCCCAGCAACCTCTGTGGCCTCTCTCACTCATAAGCCAAATACAAATCTCCGTATGACACACGTGGAAATCATGCTGTAGATGTTGTCTGTGGTGGGCTGTGAAGCAGCCAGTCATTTCTGTACCAATGGCCAAAGGACACAGGGACTCGGTGACATTAAGACTCTAGTTTGCAGCTGTCGTGACTCGGGCTTTGCTTCAAGAAACAATATAAAAAAGGCAGCTCAGCAAATGCTCAGTGTTGGCTTTCACACTAACAGTGTGAGATGCCAGTCCAAACACAAAAAGGCAGCTTACCTGAAGCCCATGAAGAAAAACACAGTCTCAGTGCAGAAGAACATATTGACATTATTTTGGCATGGAGACCTTTGGCATGTCAGAGGTTCTGGTCATAACCCATTGGGGTTGGGGCATGGGCCATGACCCTTTGGGGTTGGGGCCTGGGCTTCATACAAGCTCATGTGAGGTCAAACTCTGAAATTCCTGTGTGTTTCTCAGCAACTGGAGCAGCTTGCTCCTGGGGACCGCGAGCCAGTCCTGCCCAGCAACCTTGGATGTAACTTAGTGGGGCCTTTTCCAAAGAGCATGCCTCCCCGCACACAGGAGTCCAGCCCTGGGGGATATCTTGTCCTGCTTTCCATGCTTTGAGGAGAAAGAAAGCCATATGGAATGACACACCACCAGATAAGGATGCTGCACATCATCTCACAAATGTTATTTCTTAGAAAGCAATTGGTGGATTCCACGCCTGTTGACCTGTTGCTGCTGTGGGATCAAGGCATCTGTGTTTGCACTGCAATTACCCTGCATGCTTTTTTTTAAAATCACTCTTATTCAGCAACAGTGGTGATAATATAAATGTATAATGTATTACCAGCCTCCTGACTTCACTGTTAATTTTTTTTCTCTGTCAGAATAAATAAATGGAAAAAACACTGAAAATCCCTAAAAGAAGAGGAAAAGAAAAAAAAAAGAAAAGAAAAATAAAAGAAAAAAAAGAAAACCAAGGCCCCCACCAAAACAAAACAAAACAAAAACTAAAACACAAACTAACTCCCCACTGCAAAAAGAGGTTATGAGTGCTATCTCTGTGGTGCCTGTGAACCTGAGGTGCTGAAAAATTAAATTGGCTATGGCTTTTAATGCTGATTTGGCATATCTTGCTCCCATGTCTTCAGCAGAAGATAGTACCAAGGAACTATTGGCAGAGCTAGGGATGCAATCTAGACTTTGTTATTCCCAAGCTATTCAGCTTAATCCCCACTTAGAGAGGACACATGAATTGAATAAAAGTTGTTGTTTTAAAGGTACTCTATAGACTCATCTGTTGAGAATTTTTTAAAAAACTTTATGGACTTCACTGCATATGGGTAGAAAGTTGCATACATGTTTTTCTCAGCCAAGGAAAACAATAAATTGGCTGCATTTACTGACAGAAAAAGGTGCTGCTAAGGCAAACATTTGATTTCCCGCTGAGATGCTGTGAATCATAATGCACGAAGCAATACATACCAAGCTTTTATTCCTTTGTAAAAATATTGGGGTGAGTTTGTTGCCTGGAAGAAATGAAATGTACTGAGATAGTGTGAAATACCTTCATCTGGTGCTTGCTGACATAATGTTTGGATACGTTTGGAAAGCTATGTTTGGATAACTTTCTATTATATTCTCTTAGGCAGCTGGACATTTGAGTTGATGATATTTTATCATTTTTTTGTAATTAATATAGATTTGTTGTGAGGGAATGATATTTCTAACACAGCGAAGGGTTATGTTACTTTCCTTATTTTACTCTTACTATCTTCACATCTCTCTCGCTGAATTTTTATTTCAGCACCTTTTGCTTTGCATGGGTCTTTAGTTCCACTAAACATCCAGTGCTAATTAGACTCTGTTGTCTAAACTGTACCAAACACTTCACTCAAAATCAAAGAGCATTTAATTAGTCAGTCTCCAGGTTACACTCTATCTTGCAATGTTAATGCAAATGAATGGTTGAAATGCTTGTTACAGCCTAGTAAGAATACAAAAAAGGTTCTTTAATGGCAATCAAGATTTCCATTTCACTGTTGATGAACGAAGGCATGACAAGTCCTTGCTACTCAGAGGGCTACTGGGCCGTTAGTGGTAGCAGGAAGGCAGGGGAGCAGTAATGCTTATTTCTATACTTTCCCAGGAACAGCTACGCAGGTAAAGCCCCGCGCCGATTCTGAGCACCTGCGGGAGCAGAGACAACATGGGGAAGCCTCGGGGTAGCCTTGGCTTAGTGCAGCCTGCCACTGCAACGGGCAGGATCATATGTCCACAGAGCATCACTCCTGCAGCTTTTTTGGATCTCTGGGTGTTTATTCTGGCATTTAAATGGGAATCAATGAAGTGCAGAAACTGTTGCTAATCTAATAATATCTAAGTCTTTCTAATGAATATAGCAATAGGATATTAAAGCTCAGTTTATCTATGTTTATTAAGTGTTTTGATATCTCTGGATATGCTACCATCATGCTACCATCATGCTACCAAACTCTTCTGATTACTTGATATTTTACTCAAGTTCAATGGAGGGAAGGGTGCATGCCAGTTTTGGGGTACATTGGCTACAGTGGTAGCTCACCATTAATGTATCTGCCCATATCCTCTAGCCATTTGCAGGCAGAGGAGGACATATTAAGCCCAAACAGACACATCAGGCCAAATTGAACTAATTAAATGTCTTGGGTCTTGTTCCTCTTTTCCAGTTTGGACAGGGCAGCAATGACTGATACAATTAGCCGTATGCAGGTGAGGTAGGAGGAATTCAGCTATCAGGTGTTATCAGATGGGTCATATTTCTTCAAAGCCTACAGTGGATATGATGCACTGGTGAACTGGATAGGGTGGATATAGTAAACTGGATGAACAGTGGATGCTGGGTAAGGTATCCTTTACCTAAAACTACAAATCCGCAAAGCAAGTGATTAGGTGAAAATCCCAACTTTCATTCTAAAAGAAATAAGTAAATGTAAAAGCTCTCCTCCCACTCACAGCTACCCCTCCCAAAAAAACAGCTGCCATGAAGATGAGATTAATGTCCTCAAACATCAGACCAAGTTTATGATTACTGAATATTCTGGATTGAAAACATATTGGTTGCTACAGATGTGAATAATACTTCACAGTTCACTTAAGAAGGAGTTATATTTCTTGTGTAATTACTCTTCAACTCGTCAAAACCACAAATAACAATTATCTGTGTTCCCTGGTAGAGCTATATGTGGCTGTGTGACTATGTGAAAAAAAAATGGTTAAACAGAGCCAAATACTTGATCTGAAAGTGCTTAAATCAGTATGGTCTCTGGAATACTTGGAGAAAAAGATCTGCTCAAGTGAGTGAACAAATCCTTCTCAAAGTAGTCCACAGCAGTGACCAGCAGTAATGTTTCCCAGGCATGCTTTAACCCCCCTTCCTGCTCTTGGTAACTATCCGCTAGCACCATTTTAAAGAAACATCTTTCAAGTTAAAAGTCTGTCTCTATTTTAGGAGACATTTAAGTGCCTGTTAAAGTAAAACTCTCAAAAGGAGTCTCTTCTTGCAGACTGATTTACGTAAGTCATCTTTTCAAAGGAAACTTGTGCTGAATTATGCAGAACTGCTCAAGATATGCTTGAGATAATCGCTGATGACATTGGGCTAAGCAGCTTAGTTTGCAAGATCAAGTTTTGCAACTTAACAAGGAAAATAAATTAATGAATCTGCTAGATTCCTGCTTTAAAAACTGGAAAAAAAATAACTTTTGAGAGAGGAAAGAAAATTATTTGAAGCAAAATAGAATCTAATTTCTAATGCTTAATTCATTTCAGTGATCTTCAGAATGCTACACTCCTCAGTCACTTGCTTTGGTCCATTAGCATAGCTGAATATTAATCGGTAGATATATTTGTGGTGTTCCTATTATAAAGAATAAAAACAATATTGCCATCAGAACTCTCTAAGTATTATCATCATTTTTATACTGCACTGCCATCAAGAACGATGGCCACAAGTCTTGTCTCTTCTTAGTTCTTTCTAGGGGCAAAATCTAAGGAAATCAGGAAGCTTTCCCACTCTACCTCATGAAATGAAAATCTCCTGAATTAAGTTGATCTGTGCACTGCCAAAACTATAGCAAATATTCCAGTTCAGCGCGTTGCCTTTTTTTTTTTTTTTTTTTAAAAAGACAGAAAATATTCCTTNTTTTTTTTTTTTTTTGTAATAAGACATAGTTATAGCCATCTTTTACTACAATCAAAGTAAATGCAGGTACCACTTATATTTCTGCCATCTCTGAGAGAAGATTTCCAACATAGGTACAATTCCCCAAGTTTTGAGGTGCCACTCCTTGAGGGGAAGGTAAGTAAATAGACTGACATCATTCTTTATATTTATTTTAGCTTATAAAACAAAAGATCCATGTCTCAGAAGCAGTTGTGATATTTGAACAGAGAAATCCATTTTCAAGCAAAAATCAGAATTAGCACTTTAGAAAAACAGGTATTTCACTGATAACTGCTGTGACATTTTAGCAGTTACATCTCAGGGGAATTGCAGAGAACGTTGGAGTATAGGTCAGATCAGCCAATATTAAAAAAGCAGCCTTAAATATCTTTGGTTTCCAGTGGAACAGACACTGTTTTCTATTTGCACTTTGGGCAGAGGCAAAATGAAGACCATGTGGCATTCTATCATTACTCTTCAGAGCTCTGAAACCCCTAACTTCTTCGGCCTGGCATCCATCTATAAATAGCATTCAGTGCTTTACACTGCAATTAGGAGTAAGCTAGCGTTCGAATTCGATTTGTTGTAGAAGTCCAGTGAAGGCTCCTAACTTAGCCAAGGTTTATGCACTTGTGTTGTACAAAGCACCTTCATAATCTCACCAAAAATATTCATTATATTCATTGTTCTTTAAAAATTACATTCATGTGTGCTAAGGTTGAATTTCTAGGCAGACCATAGAGACACATAGTTTTCTTTCACATGATTAATAGGGCCCCTGTTTTATGTTCCTTACCTAGTTCACAAAAAATTGATCTTTGGCATCTGTCTTCCTCTCACTTAACTTCAACAAAGTGCCATTTCCAATGATCTACTATTACAGTAGACATGCACTGTGTAGTTCAGCATAGCAGTGTGTAGGGTAGAAAACATCTACTGAATGGGGACCTTAGGAGTTTAAAAGCTCTGATTAAAAGAATCCATAGAAGACAGCATCTTTTACTCAAAATAAAGAACCCATTTGGGTGAGATGGAATTTTGGTAAAAGCTTGTAACCCCATGAGCCCTGCACTGGAGTTGGAACATTTTGCACATGTTGGAGTCAATGCAGGTTTGTTTGGTTTAATTTTTGCTGCCATAAGAAAGGTGGGATTTTATTATAGAGAGACGGGACGTCTGGGATTGT
The DNA here is from genome assembly GCA_013399475.1 of Chauna torquata. Lineage (NCBI taxonomy): Eukaryota > Metazoa > Chordata > Aves > Anseriformes > Anhimidae > Chauna > Chauna torquata. The sequence goes on along the minus strand of VXAL01007228.1, from coordinate 107,026 downwards.
AGCTTATACACCAATGGAAAGGTAGACTACAGATCGCCTCATCAATTTACTGACTGGCGTCACCAGAAAGAAGTGGATTTTTACTTTATCTGGAGAGAGAAAAAAAATCATTACAATACATCTCTGCATAATAATTCTGGCACTTCATTTGACCAGTCTGAACCAATGCTGATTTTATGAGGCTAAGACTGGTCAGAAATAAAGACATATTAATCTTCTATGTGGATATTTAATTGGTCCTGAACAAAACAGGAATAGCCCTAATATTTGACTAATCCAAATTAAGCTAATTCATCATTATTTTATTAATGTTAGATTTAGACCACACCTTGGATCTTCATTCCAAATTAGAATCTTGAACTTGCTGAGGACATGATCTAACCTGTCTCGAATCATTAGCAAGACTGAAATCCAAAGGTTGCAGTTAGATGAAAAGATGGGTGTGCTTTGTGGCCTGCTTCTGTGTCCTGTTCTCTCAGCCATCCAAATCAAGGTCCTCGCTGACATGAACAATACTGGTCTGCCAGTCTGTGTGACTCCTGCTCTTACCTGATGGGCTAACGTGGAGAAGACTACATGGACCCTGAAAACTTACTCTGGTAAGAGGTTGTGACACAGCTGAAGAATGCGTGTAAAGGTGGACACCTGAGATCTTAGAAATGTCCTTGGTCCACCCAGCTGAGACACAGCCTTTTTATGATGCAGAGCCATACTCTTAAAACTGCATCTTCTGACTTGTGGTCACAAGAATGAAGATGTTGACAAATGCCAAGGTGTTGTCAATGAGGTCATTTCTGAAATAGGTCTCACCACTGGAGTTTGTGTCACAGCTTGGATCATCACATATAGGCAGCCCCTTTCAAACAGCCCACTCCCACTTCGCATGTTCAGCTGAAGTGGGTATGGTGTGAAGCTTACAGACGACTGGAAGGGAAGAAAACATTTCTTCCATCCCCCTACCGACACTTCCAAGGTTAACAAGCAGCAGCAATCTACACATATGGTATTTTTGAAATTTGAAAGTTGTTTGCTTTATAGCTCTTCTTTCTCCTATCTTTTCCTACCAGAGGTGCGGAGGTTAACCCACAGATCTGTCTGTGTCTCTGCAACTAAGGTCTGTACCCCTTAGCAGTCTTCCCAAATTTGCTCCAAAATAAGCTGATAATGAAAGATGGATGAGAATTCATTCAAATGAAAGTAAGTGTGTGGATAGTGCATGCATGATATGGGGAAATGAAGATTCAATAATGCATAGATTAAAAAATTCTGTTAAGCTACTGTTTGCAGAAAAAGAAACTAAAATATAATACATCAGAGATATAACATTGGGTATGTTCCCTGGAGATAATACCCTTCATCTTGATTTTGTATCTCTGGAAAAACTCAGGGTTCTTTTAGCTGGCATGATTCTTTAACAAGGAGAAATTGTTCAGACAGTAATCACATATTGCTTCTTCCTTTTTCTTCTTCATATTTTTAATTAGACTGTTAGATCAGCTTTAGCAGAAATATGTGTGGTGTAAATGAATTCACAACTGTGAGAACATTTGTTTGTTAATTCCCTGACCTTGTAATATTCTGCTAGTCTTTTATTTGTACAGCTAAACAGTTCAAACCCCACGGATGCACTAGCCTCGACTGCCCGTGTCAGGAAGATACAGGGTATCAGCTGCAGGACGACTGGGATCAACTTGACTTCATGAAGCGACAGCGCGGTGCTGCGGGGTGGCAGTCGGCGGAGGTAAGGCGGGAGCGCTGGGCCGGGCTCCTGATCGACTTCTGGCACGCAAGGGGCCGGCAACGGGCCCCAGCTGGAAAAGAGCCCACACAAAAGGCGGGAGCTGGGATGCGGCGCTGCCTTCTGGGAGACTTAGCTGAATGACTGACAAAAATCTATTACGGAGGAAGGGGCGAGCATGACTAAAAGGTCTCACGGCATTTATTCTGACAGGATGATTAATTTCTCATTACTTATCCAGAATGGGACTGTCTGAGGGGAATTCAGGGAAATGTTTGATTCTTTCAAACATTGATTATTTGGAGAGGAGCTTTTGCATAAACCCAAACACTTTTTACCGTCTTTGTTTTGAACTACCACAGCAAGAGCTTTCTGGCCTCTTGGTGGAGGCTTCAGAACTAACACTACCAGGACCCCTCAGTTCAAAGCCAGGAGCCAAACCTTTAGCCACCTCAGAGGGTCTAACTCATTTGGGCCACGCTGTACCCTTTCACATCAGCCAGTTCCGCCCCCTCTTCCTCCTCCTTTTCCCCATGTGTTCTGGTGCCCAGAGACCCTGCTGATGTGTTGGGCTTAGGCCTGTTAGAGGAAAAGCCATGACTGTTACCCTGCGGCACTGCTTGGCTCCGGGGTTTTTACCTGATAGCCAGCTGGATAACAATCTTGACTTCTTCCTACAAGGAGACATTTAACTTTGGATGAGCCGTAAAAAACAGAGTAAGTACACTCTGCTGTACTCTTGACGAGTTTTACCTCACATCGCTCCAGCTTGTATGTCCTGCGTCTCAAGTGCTGTTCAGAACGCTCTGCGTGTTTATGCCATCTACAGCAGCTGAGCTCCAGTGAAAAAGGGAAAGCTGGGACAGTGCTTTCAGCCTTCAGTAAGATCAGACATAGCAATGGCCACACTGAATCAGAGGAGAAGTCCCTCAAGCTCAGTATGCTGTCTAGGTAGCAGGTGCCTAAGCAAAATGTCAGTACAAGAACAGGGCAGACATTGCAAGGAAATTTTCCAGCTTGTTGGAGGGGGGAAAGAATCAGATCTGGACATGGTGAGAAAAGGACAATATAACTGAAAGTGAAGAGTGTTAACAAAAAAGCCATTCAGCAGAGAAGTCGTGAGGGAAAATGGGAGGAATTGTGGAAACAGGAGATGATGGAAAGCACAGTCCATGAGGCAGACAGAGCCGCAGGAAATTGGTGGGGATAACAGACATGGAGGAAGGATGGATGAATGGAGCAGTCAGAGAAAGAGCACATGGTCAAAGGAATTGAGCATATGCCAGTGGGTAATGAAAATAGACCGTCTATTATCAGCTGTGCAAGAGAAGGGAGTTTAAGAACACACTTTTAATGTTTATGTACTTAAGAGAGTTGTGGCTTTGAGTAATTTTAAAAGTCTCACGATTTTTTATCTATCTTCCCCTAAATACCTTGTAAATCTGGGTTTTCACCTACATGCCTCTAAAGAGAGGCGGAGCGAAAGCAGGCATGGGAGAAACCAGGAGCTGGCTGTCAGACAGCAGCTTTTCTGATAGCTCTGTAAAATGAATGGGTGACTCTGCTCCCCAGTGACATGGAAACCTCAGCTGTTCTCAACTAAATGGCAGGGCGTTTTCCCTGATTTCCCCTGGGGTCGAAATACTGCATTGCGGTCCTAGGACATTGGAGGAACCTTCTGGAACCAAGAGGATAATTTCTGAAGGGGTGAAGGTTTCCCCTGTCCCTGACATACACTTCCTGCCCCACTGTAATTACAGCTGGTAATTAGTGACACAATTTTTAGGGCAGGCTGCACAGGCTAGTTAGAAATGATGGATCCATTTGTGCCCATTTTATTCAATCCTTTTTTTTTTTTTCTCCACAAAATGCTTTCGTGTCCTGGAAACCTGGTGCCTGATGTTTGTGGCTTTTCACAATGTCTTTGTTTAAGACATATGACTATGCTGACTGTGAGTTCAATTTTATTAGGCAGTAGCTGTATGCTCTAAATTCAATTTATGATTGGAAAACAAAAAAACAAACAACTTGAAAGCTGCATAAAGATCGTTGTTTCATGGTTTGTGCAGGCATCTGATGAAGGAGCTCTTCTTGATGAAGAGGAATATGTGGACATTTGTAGAAAAAAGGAGACAGAAGCTCACAGTAAATGTCCAAGAAACCAAAGCTCTCAGCTTTTTGTTCATTATGATTCCAAGGCAGTATCACATGGAATTGCTAGATTGTAAGTTGTGAGGACGTTTATATTCATTAAGTTTCTACTCACTGTGCTGATGTTCAGCTGTTATTTCTGGGGACTGCCACAACGTAAGCAGTAGTAGGAACACTACTAGTAATAATGTAGGATTTCTTTTTATATTTACCTGCAGTAAGTAGTTCATTTAAACAGCATTCAGTGTGAAGTAAAATGTTTTGGTTAAAATTCAAATGTGTGCACACCACATCAGCATTGTCTTCTGTTTCAAAGCCAATAGCAATAACCATTGGTCACAGTTTTAAGTTTGTGAAGACTAACCCACTCTGAATTATTATAGGGAACTGTTTCATTGTGGAAATAGGTGTCCATCAGCAGCTAGTGAAATCGCAGTCACAATATATTTCTAGGGATAAAATGGTTTTGTGTGTGTGTGTGTGTGTGTGTGTGTTGTTTTGTTTTAGAGTCTTTGCCACAAAAGGCCAAGAAGCTTGTACTTGTGCAGACTGGTTTCAGCTCTACATTGAAAGTGGCATAACAAAAAAAATGTTAGAGATCTACTGGTTAATAGAGAAAGGGCTGCTCTGTGGGAGAAGTTTAGCTTTTATACCTTCTCGTTCTACTACTGAGGAAAAAGAAGATGAATGTTTAGATCAGAATTCTGGTTACTGAACTTGGTCTGAGGAAAACAACAGCCCTGGTTTAGATATTTATTCCCATTTCTATTAAATTTGCTTCTTTATCGCATTCAGAAAGTGATCTATTTATCATAGTCCTGATCTTAAATTAATGCCTGCGAATTTTTATGGGAAAGGAAGCAAGAGCACAACAGTAAATGAAGTAGCTACTCTGCTTCAAATGCGATTTCAAATCCAACATAATTTAATTTTCATGACTGAAAAAAAAAAGGATGCTTCATCTGCTAGGTCCTTTTACATTCCCAGTTAGATAGGCTCAGTGAGCATTAAATTATTACAAATATGAATACGATAAGTATATTTGGGGCAGGAGGCTATGTTTTTGTGTATTTAAAGTTTCCTTTAGAATTAAAGCATTGCTTAGTTTATATAAAGTATCGATACATTTGTTTTTTGTAAATAATACTAGTTTTACATTTAGATTTCATATGAAATTCCTTATTGCAATGTTTTCATCCGTCTCCTTTTTCTGTTTTTCTTTTCTGTGATAGAGCTTTTGTTTAAATACGCCTTCATACCTCACGAACAGAATCTTTTCAAATTTTTGTCTACTGACAAAAATGAGGAGAGAGTAAGAGCTTATTTAGCCTAGACATGAGAAGGCAAAGGGAACCAAACTGCAGCCTTTCACTACCTAAGGGAAAAGCTATAGAGAAGATAAAGCCAAAGCCTTCTTAGAAGTGCTCAGCAAAAGGACAAGAGACGAAGGTCACAGTTGCTTTGACTAGACAGGAGGAAAAAGTTCTTCCTGGTAAGAGTGGGTCAGTGCTGGAAGAGACCGCCCAGAGAGGCTGGGTAATCTCCACCCCTGCAGATTTTCAGAAGTCAGCCAGGCAAAACCATCTGCAACCTGATCTGGCTTTGAAGCTAGCCCTGCTCTCAGCAGGGTAAAGGACTGGATGACCTCCAGGCATCCTTTCCAATCTAAATTTTCTGTTCTTCATTGAAAGGGTACTTGAAATAATGGTCCTCTGATATTTTTTTTTTTAAATGAGGAAAATCCAGTCATCAGAATACTTAACAGTCAGTACTACTCATTACTTAGTACAGTTAATGAGTGCTGTCATGATGTGTGCTAAGTTTTGAAGTTCTGACCTTTATACACGAGTTTATTTCTTTGCAGAGTTAACATGGGCAAATCTTCCTTTAGATGCTGAGTTTTGTTGCTATATATTCTTCAGGACTAACACTTCAGATAAGAAAGAGTATTTTCAAACTCTCTCATCACCATTATATTCCTCTGGACTTTTAGCCAGTGTACTTCAGGTACAGTCAAATAATTGCATTATTTTACACGGAAGTATAAAGAGCTCCATTTACCTTAACTAATAGCCTGATTCTGCAAATATTTACCTTTGTGTATGAGCAGTCCCATTCATTTCAGTGAATTATTCACCTTCTGCCCTAGTGGAAACCTTAGAAAAGTATTTGAGAATTTGCGTCTGTTGTTTTAGAAAAGTACAGAAGTATTAGCTTGCAATCAATACATTGTTATTCATTGCAACATAAGCATGTGCTACTCATGCTGTATGTGAGTTTCCTTTTCTAGCTGAACAACTTCACAAATATTTTAATTGAATTTTATTCATTTCAGTAATGAATTCCTCCAATTCATCTGCAAGGTGAATTATCCTTCAAAACTTTCGTGTTTGTGTCAAGCTTTGTTTCAACCATGCAATATATCAGTGTGCGGTTCAAAACACTAGGAAGTACTTAGCTATCCAGAGCAAAGGCCCACACTGCTTCCTTAATGTGTCAAAAATTGAGTAAGTAGTGGTAAAGTTAGCAAAAAAAAAAAAAAAAAAAAAAAGCTCTAAGGATTCCTGAGTATATTTTTTATCTAGGTGTAAGTTAGCATTCCGCTACATTCTGATATCTCACCCCAGGCAAAATGACTATATACAGCTTCTCACAGTATAGAAAATAGGTGACCATAGCTTTGTAAAATCTACCGTGTATTATTATCTGATAAAGTAATCCAGTAGCTAAGTATATATTTTAATAGCATACACTTCAGAACAGAAGTTCAAGGATGAAACTTTTTTCATTTATTAGTGCACTGAATGAATGCCTTCTGTTTAAAGGATAGCTAAACCGATGATTTGGTTAAAATATCCCTTACATTTCCTAAACAAACCTGGCATTGCTATGATGTATCCTTTTTGGCAATAAATATAGCATTTATGTTGTATTACATGAATACCGTCTGACATGGTGAAACCTGCCAGGAATCTTGTTTTTTTCCTCATAGTGGGCTGCAAAGATGCAGGAAAAAAAAAAAATCTGCAAAGAGCAGAAAAAAAAAATCCTCGGGAAGAACACTTTTTCTGTCATGCATCTCATCTAGACTTGATTCTTCTGAGTATGTTAGAAATAACTTCCATTATAACTTCCATTGTAATAGCTTCCATTTTGCTGGAAGCTATTACAAACTTACCCTGAAAAGCAAAAATCTGGTTCTTACCCTCTACTACCAAACTGCTTACAAGAAAAACTCTAGTAGCAACTTGGTAGCAAACATTTCCAGACCTGCCCTCCATATGTGTTTATGCAGATAGTGGCTGCACCGTCGCAATCCTGTATGATCCGTGCTACTTGTAATATATGTTCCCACCTTTATTATCTGCTGAATTTGAAAAACAAAGTTGAGACTGAGTTTGGAAATGTTGGAGACAATCCATTTATATGGAGCAATACAGAAGTTAAATCTATTGTGTCAAATATTCAACAGCCCACACAATTCTAATATATTCCAGTCAAACTGTGGCTTGATTAACTTTGCTTGGAAAGCAGTGGTCTGGCAAAGCATGAGAAGCGGGGAGGAGTGCCCTGTTCTCTTCTGTTTATAGCAGATAAGAAAATATTACTTGCTGTATATCTCTCCCAGGACAATGTGGTTGAGATTTTCTCTGGGAGGCTCACCCTTTCTCACTTAGTCCTTGGAAGGCCAGAGACCATTCCATAACCTAGAAAAGAGGAAAAGCATTTGCATGGTGAGAGTTGGGTATGATACCTAACGAAGGAAGCCAGGATGTGTGGCGGTAGTTCCTTTCTGCTGTTTATCCTGGAACTTGAAGGTAGATTTACCTGTACATGTTTTATCTCACCCATACCATTAGTCTGCTTCTGCTCCTTTCGTTTACAAATTGCTTGTGCTTCGGCTCTTCGTTTAGGCACATCCTATTTCCAGCATATGTCAGGAAACCCTGTGTATTCAGGGAAAGTTTCTCCCATCTTGTAATATATTAACACTTTAATTAGTATGTGTATATAACACAAGTATAAATAGTGTACTGCAGAGAGAAGCTAAGAGCTAAATGTAAGCTGAAACACAGTGTCTATATTCCACCACTGAAATTAATCTGCAAATACTATAAGAAATGTCATTTAATGTCTTACTATCCTATTGAATTTAATTGTTCTATATATAAGATTATATATAAATAACAGATGGGACCTTACAATAAGCAAGCACACTCTTAGGTTTCAGCTAGATCAAATCCATAGTTCAATGTCTGAGGAATTAACAAATTTTGCATTTAATAATTTTTTAACAATCATTTTGCATATAACAGAGGTTTTCAAACTGAGTTTGCTGTAATCACTCCAAACATGCCTCCGTTTCCTGCTCCTCCACTCTGCGACCTTCCTCCTTCTTCCTCAGTCTCAGATTAGGATCCGATCCCAGGCTACTGCCTACCCCTCCCACGCTGGTGTCATCTGGGAACTTGCAGAGGATGCACTCCAGCACTGAGGGTGTCAGCAAAGATACTGCACGGTATTGGCCCCACTAGCAACCCCTGAGGAGCGCTCCCTTTAACCAGCCACCAAACCTCTGTGTAGGTCTTCGTGAAGAGTTGCTCCAAAGTGTTCCCAGGGACTGAGGTGAGGAGGACTGGCCTTGTCTTCCCTGGACCTCTGGCTGTCTTTTTTAAGGCGGACATAACTTTTTTTCTTTTTTTTTTTAAATTTCAGTCACCTAAAACTCCACTGTATCTGTTACCAGGTGAACTCATTTTGTGCAATCAAAGTCAATGCCAAACACAACCAGAGACAGCTTCGTAACTGTAACCTGAGGGCAGACTCCACAGCCCCCCAGGGATGCACAGGTTCTGAGAGAAGCTCTGGATCCTACCCTGTTACAGACGGGAGGCACACAGTTTACCAAGCCACAGCCGAACCATAACATTTTTTTCACCTTAAAAGCCTTCCAAAAGCCTTCTAAAATCCACATATAAAAATGATACAATTCTGTATGTGCTGTCAATAAGCTGGATGAATAGCTGTACCAGTCAGCTTTACCAGTCAGTTTTCCCTATCTGTCTCTGACATCACCAGTTCCAGCTCCAGTTCTCAGACCCTCCTTGATAATTTCTCTGGCCTTGTCAGTCTTTCACCAGGTCTGTGAAAAGAAGATAATCACTGCTTCAGTCTCCATCTCTGGGCTGAGAAGAGGGTTTGAACTATTGTGTGGCCTGGGAAGAAAATAAGATACTGAATGAGAAGATGGGTGGAAGGAGATTTTAAAGGGAATAAAACGCTGTTCCCCCATTCCTCCCCTTTTAGCACGTGAATGTGCGATCCCTACACTTCACACCCAGAGGCTGCTTTTTAACCACTCGTAAGTATGCAACTTTTTAAAAACGCCTTGCAATATAATGCTTAACCCGCGAACGTTGCTATGCTAAAAAGTCCTGCGGTGAACTGCGATGAAGCGCAGAGGACAGACGTGGGCCTACCTGTTCCCACGGCAGCGGGGCCACGCCTCGCCCCGGCGGGGCACGGCTCGCGGGGCGCCGG
>VXAL01007228.1:57414-95594 GCA_013399475.1 Chauna torquata | reverse complement strand
CCACCTGCGGGCACGTCGCGGCGGGAGCCGGCAGCCGGCAGCCGGCAGCCGGGGCGTTCTCGGCGCCGTCCGGACCGAGCGCCAGCCCCCCGCGGAAAGCAGCGGGGTCAGGGCGGCGGGGATCCACCGGATCCATCACCGGATCCGTCACCGGATCCGCCACCGCTTCTGGGCCTGGGAGGGCCGGCAGGGTGGTGCAGCACTGCGCCGCGTTTCGGTTTCGCCTCCATTTACTTTTTCAACCGGTTCTTTAAGTCCAGTCTGGTTTGGGGCGTGAAGGCAGGAATTGACAGGACGATCTTCTTAATGTGTCTTTGGTTTTGTTTTTGGTTTTGTTTTGTTTTTTTTTCCTCTGAAACTTTTCCATTGTGTTGGGGAGTGATAGCTTCTCTCTTTTGTTAAAGGTAACACTTCAGTGTCAGTTCCTGTTGGCGAAGTGGCTCATGAAGGAAGCGGTAATGTGGCTGGCGGAACAACTCCTTCTGTTGCCTGTTTTTATTTACTAGAGGATGGTAGTGACAGGTGAATGTCAAAACCATTTGTCAGCCACTCCAGCCGCGAGTCAGTCTACGTCTAGGACACACATTCTGCTGAAAGGCCGGAAAAGTACAGGTCTCAGAAGAGTATATTCCAGTTTGTTGAAACCCCAATATTTACCTAGTTCTTATCTTCTGAAAAGGTTAAAACATAAGGTTAATGTGATCCAGAGGGTAGAAATTGTTTTGTCTGAAGTTTTCTGTAGATTTCCTGCTGAAAATACGATATGCAGGATAAATATAATTATAGAATTAAACGGGCAATGCCATAGATTTGTGAAAGAAAATGATCTGTGAAAGAAAATAAAGTATTAAAACGCATGTTTGCTTCGGAGTTCAGAATGAAGTGCTTCAAACAGTTGTTCGATGACCCAAGTTGCTTGTATTTTCGATAATGATTTGAAGTCTGATTTTTCTGGAAACCAGAGCTGTTGTCAGTTGACCTTGAAATTGTGGGGACTTTTCACCTCAGAAAAGCTTCTAGAAGATATGGAAGCAAGGTGATGGGGAAGTCTGCAGGTCTGGGTTTCTAGAAGTGATTACGATTGTGAAGAATTAAAATTGAGAATTAGTATCAGCAGCAGGGGACCTGGATGTGAGAATAATGGGTGAAATTCAACTTGGTTAACAATGTGGAGGTACACAAAACAAGACTAATAGGGTAATAAGTCCCAGGACTCCTGTTTTTTAAGGGCTTGGTGATGGAGGGCCACTAGTCACTTCTCAAGTACAGCACATTTGACTGGTTTGAGATATTTATTTGTTCACTTCTTCCTGAAACATCTGGCCGATGACATTGTCAGAGACAGTGTATCAAGTCTGATAGGATGGTGGCCAAATGTAACAAAAAATTCTCTGAACATATATATCAAGTCTAAGTACAGGGTCTTACAAAACTTACTGCATCTTTTCAGAGAGATTTTTTTCCCTTTAAGGTGATGCGTCATTGGACCGACATCTTTCTGAAATTACCATTACATCTTGTATAAACAAACTTCTGTAAAAGTTCTTGCTTATCGGTGTAGCTGCAGTGCATCGCTCACCTGCACAGCTGTTTCACTTCTTCCTTTCAGCTTCGTGTGTGTTCATCGTCACCGATTCCTTCTTACCAAGGGGATCCTTTACCACCTCTCTTTGCTACCTCCTCTCTTCACTACCTTCTCTATAGGAATTATAAAATTCCTAAGATGCCAGCATATGACATCAAGGAAATTAAAATCTTTGGCATTGATTTCTTCTTTAGCTCACCTTATTTTAATTTGATGGGTCCGATAGTAGTGAGGGTTAACTGTCAGGGAAAGCCCATCTTACACAGAAAGCGTTACTCAGCTTTAATGGATTTAAATCTAAATGCAATATTTTGAAGTAGAAAGAGGAATCAAGCTTAATTTCCTTCTTTTATTTCAGCTTGTGGTGTCAATATATTTATTTTGGACGATAAGTGTATATAACGTCATTTTTTTACAGTAATAGAAAAACTTTCTCCATCTCCTCTGTGTGAATCACTTCACATTGTAGCATGTTGTAAGACACTATAAAGCTGGCAAGATTTGAATGTGTGTTGCTCAACATGTGTTAGTGTGAATGCCACCCACTGCAGCAATCCATCTCCAAAACGGCTTAAAGGGAATACCAAAAGATCACGTCACTGTGCATTATTCATTGGATGTTGTGTAGAGCAAGAAAAATGAAATACTGTATTATTTCATTTTGGAAAGAGCTGTATTGTAACAGTATTGTCTCTTTTTTTTAAAAAAAGATCCTTTAGAAAATTGTGGCTATAATTTCAGCAACCTGTATTACAAGTTTTTATATAGAATATGCAGCGTACAGACTTCTGCATGTCAAAAGAAACTGAGTGTATTCTCTTCTGCGCGTAGGATTAAAGAATCAGCTTGAGGTATATGTCAAGGTTTTTGTATATACTTATCGAAAGACATCTGTTTACAGATGGTCGTGTGGATATTGTGAAGTAGGGCACTAGACACCAAACTATTGAACATCTATTTGCATTTCTGCTGCTGAGCTACCAACTAGCCTTCTCCTTCCCTCCGTGGCTTCCATGGACAATGCCCTCTTTTTGTGTAGACTTCTGATGTCTACGAATGGAACATAACACAGAGGAGCAAGCTTGTGTGTATATGCATGTGTATATATACATGTATACGTATTTTGTTTCCTGAAGAATACTTAATGCGTTCAGTTATGGAGTTCTCAGACAATTTTGGAGTTTTATTTGACAATGTCCCTGAGAACTGGAAGTGCTGATCCTCTGTCTTTTTTATATCCTCTTGCTAGCTTCCTCAGCTGCAGGCTTGTCAAAAGACCAAAAATGAGAATTAGCTGTGGATGCTGAGACGTTAAAAGCATCCTTTTGCTGTCCTTTCAGTGTTGCTGTATTTTCAGATGATGGGGGAAACCATAGAGCGTGAGGGATAGAAATGTATTGGCAAGGTAAATTTTAGTTTAACTTAGCTTGGTCACACTCGGAAGAAATGAGTAACAACTACTTAGCGCAGCTTAATATAAATCTCTTAAAGACGTGCAGACTTTGAATTTGAGCTGTGTGTGGGTGACTTCAGACGTGGAGAGTTATCACAAGACATCTTGATTATTTCCGTGAGAATTAGAACCTAAGACCTCACTTCCTCAAACTGAATCCTTTATATTTTTCAAATGTAAACCAAGGAATATAACTGTAACTGAGAAGAACTCTTCTGAGGCCAGGTTTTGTTCCATGTCAATAGTGTTCCTTAATACTCCAAGCCTTCTGGTTTAGTTTCAAGCCTGCTGTCTCTGATCGCCTTAGAAGTCTCATCCATCTAAGAAACTTCTTGTGGAGGTGACGGGCTCCAGTGCACTTCCAAGAAGAACCCGTGGTACCTCTCTGAGTCATCTCAAAACGTCTAGCTGCTTTTAAAAAATTCTTGATGGTTATAATTCTGTCTTTAGTTAGGAAATCAGTTGTGTGAAATGCCTGGTGTGGGAATAGTATTGATATTCTTTTGATGTGTAGAAATTTTGCGGATGGTCTGATGGCAGAAGGAAACCAAAATGAGCAAACCTCTGGGCTTCCCTTTAAGATGAACAAAGGAGAGCTCAGCACTGACCTGAGCCAGCCGAAACAAAGGCGGTGGAGCCTTTACCCCCATGCAGACACACTTCTTACCTTGGCGCGCTGGTTGCAAAACAGATTATGTCCATGCTGGGTTCGAGCAGGAATAATGTCACTAAATGTCACTGTGGTATGGAAAGCAGAGGAGCACCACTTTCGTCAATATAAAGACGAGTAGGGTACCTCGTTGTGGAATATGTCAAGAGAAATTAAGTATTCTATTTATCTTGAATACAGATTAAGTGACATTTAATAGTTTACTGGAATTTCATTACTATTTCTAATTGAAATAAATGGCCTGACCTGTTCTTGAGGAACTTTGTTCAATTTTTCATCTGCAGAGAACTGCAAATACATTAAAAATGACTGAAAATATACATGCATTAAAAGCTCCCACACCAATTAAGATGATTGGTGTAGCCTCAATAAAGTTATACTGATGTAGATTTTCATATTTATTAGAGAGAATAAAACTGTAGTGTGACGTGTATGTGTATGTGACCTCACTGTCACTCACTGTGCTGTTTATGATTATCGGCATGCTTGGAAAACAAACATTGAAAATTCAGCTGCATTTTAGGTCATAATCTCAAGAGCTCTAGCAGATGTAGGAAAGTAAGAAGTCAGATCCAAGTGAGTATCTGCTTAAACACCCAACCATATTTTTTTAAGTTCTGTGCTGACAGTATAGCACAGATTTGTGTTTCTGATTAAATCTTTGTTTAATCCTTGCCATTACAAAATGAGGACTATCTCACATAAGTAGTATGTTAAGAGGTAAAGATGCCAGCAGTACTCTTTGAAACATACTGATTCAAACTGAGTCTGGGGCTGGATAATTTAGTTAGTGCTTTAGATAGCTACCGAAACGAATTCAGTGAATTAAAAATACTGCGCTTTGAAGAAATGGCAACACTCACCCATACTGGAATTAAACATAAACCTTTTCCTAAAGACCTGGCTGCTTTGGAATAACTGCATCAACCCTGATTAGCAGAGCATTCTCAAATATGCCTTGGGGAAAGCTGCCTATTGACAAAAGTACTAGTGCATTAAGTAGTAACAATATTTTCATGGCAATAAATTAGCAAAGCTACAGGCAATGTTCAGGAAGTGAAAAGTTATTTTATATTAGAAAGCACTGAATTTACATTTGACTTCATACCTCTGTTTGCTTTTAAAGAAAATACAGCACCTCATGTATTGGACAGTTGTTTTAAACTCCAGATTTATTAAACTCACAAAAAAACAAACTGGAAAAGGTCTTCTCCTGAACAGAGCATTAAGGCAAGATATTGCATGATATGAATAATACAGCACTGTGCTATATTTGCATTTGAATTGTTCCTGAATATTTTAATGTGTATTCACTCTCCTCTGGAAATGTTGAATGTGAATTTTCCTGGGTTTCACTATGTCTTGGTTTTGAGGGGAGGAAGATCCCATTAGGGTGTATTAAAGGCCAGGTCTTGAGAGACGACATTATCAGCTTCACAGCATTTTCTCTCCTTTTCTAGGGTTGTGTTTTCTCAGGTCTGGACATGGTGGGTGCTGAGAGGAGAAGAGGAGCATGTGGTCCTGAGCTCAGTGGACGCTGGGCTGAGCAGCCTTCCCCTGCATCCAGCAACAACTGCGCGGAAAGGGAATGCTTCATCCAGCCTCCAAAGGGCTTTATGTTTGAAGGAGAAGCTAAACTTATAGTTCCCTGGCAAAAGAGAAATGCCTGGCCTCTTGTACTTCCTGGAAGGCTTTTTCTTCCCCCAAAGGACATTATTTAGTCAGAGTTCTGTGGTGCAAAGCTGAATGGAATTTTCTGAGGCAAATTCTAAAGAGAGAGAGAGAGAGTGTGTGTGTGTGTGTTCGTGTGTGTGTGTGTGTTCGTGTGTGTGTGTGTGTACTGCACATCAACAGGGGCACAACCGGTGGTATGGCAAAAGGCTAACTGCAAATTTCACTCCTGCATACCTCTATCACTGTCTTGTTTTATGTGAGTTTGGTGATTGTCTTTCTGAGGAGAAAACACATTTTAAGGAAAAGATTTTTGTTGATACCCCTACCCCCAGACCTTCTGTCTCCTCCATATGTAGGATGATTGAGCCCATGCTGTTACACAACCATATATATGGAATACTAAAGGAAAAAAAAAGTTTCTCACAAAGTAAGCTTGTGAACCATGATTTTATTTCTGTTTATAGCCAATACCACCATACCATACACATCATATTGTATAGGGCAGCTATGTCGCTCATTTAAGATTGAAGAATTTTCCTAATTAAAGGAAAATTGAAGATTTTTTCTGAAGCCATGGAAAATTTCAGATAGGTGAAGCACTGGGACCCACTACTACAGGGTCTTTGACCATTGCCTTAACATTGTGTAAACTTGCCTGTGTGTGAGTAAGAAAAGTGATCAAGGAATAAACAGTAGCTTGGGTATATGACAATTAGTTATGCCTGTTAATTTTGCCTGTTAGTTATATCCTGTGTGCATATGTCATTAGGAAGAGTCCCTATCCACTGAGGTGTGTAAAGGTATATATATACGTATGATCTGAAACATACCGACAGGTATTATAGAACTTCTGAAAAATGCAGTAGTGGGGTTTGAAGTGACAGCAATATTGTTATTCCAGGTTAGGAGAGAATTTATTACCTCAGTTACAGGTCACTTTCTGGCTTGAGAGTCTTCCAAAGCAGGGGAGGACGGAGTGCGTTCAGTCTGGATCGGTAGGCGTAACTATTACGTTTCTTGCGTTGTCAGTTTGAATGAGACCTTTTGCTTTGAGTTTGACAAAGCAATCTGGTTCAATCTCTTTGTCTAGGCTAACATGACATCGCATATTGATGTGCTTATCTTGACAAACGTGGTGGCTTGTACACGCAGGAATTGTCATTTATTAAACGTACATGGCAGCGCTATGTTAAGCACTGCCGCGTTATTTTAGGAATGGCTCTGCAGCAGGAAGCAGAGAATTGCCTGAACCTTCGCCGACACTGCCAGTCTGCAACCAGGCTGGCCCCAAACTGTCTGCACTGAGTCATCAAGTCTGCTAGCTTTGCTGCTTGCAGAGAGTAACAAACGTCTCTTAATATTTTGCAAAACAAAAGAGAAGTGGTTTGTCAAATGAAACACAACTGTAACTGCCTTCAAATACTGCCTCGTCCTCGTTCTCACAAGCTCAGCAGTATGTGAATTGCCGTGATACATGCCTCTCGCTGGAGTCTTGCTCTTCCAGTTGGGCTCATTCCCAGTGAAGTCAGTGAGGGTTTTGCCAGGGATTTCATTTGATGCTGGGCTTGGCTTGAAGTGTTCGAATTTAAATCAGCTAACAAGCACGCCCTTACCAACTGTAATTGTTGTGATGGGTGAGAACAGTACGACATGAGATGAGAACGATAAATATAGCAGTAGCATGCAAAAAGAAACCAGAACTTGTCAGAGCTTTAAATATCACAATTAGCAGCTTGAACAGCAGCAAGGCAGACTCCTGAATATAGATCTGACAGGTTCGCACTAGAATAAATGTGTGGTGTTTGGTAAATATTCTCTGAAATCTACACTCATGTATATTGGCTGCAATCAAGTAAACAGTTGTTTACAGTTGTCCTGTCAGCAACTATAAATCAGGAAGAAATGGTGTATATCAAATAAAGCTTACAACTGGGTGCAAACATACGTCTTCCACAAGTTCTTTATTCCACAAGAAGAATTGCGTTGGTCTTAAGCATCCACACCCTGAAGTAGGGATGTGGTGTTATGACACTGCACATGACATCTGTGGAAACATGGGGAAATTAAGACAGTTCTGATGTCTGTGCCTCAAAAAAACACACAGTAAATTTTGTGTGATTCAGGAAAGAGTGAAAAAAACAGAAAGAATCTTGTCTTTCCATCCAGGATGAAGAAAAGCTGGAGCAGTTTTTTTTCCCAGGGGTAGCTAAGTGGCCACCTGACCATGCTGTCAATAAGTCAATATTCCGTAGAGTGAGTGAGTAAATAAATAAATAGATAAATAAAGCAAGCTAGGAGTGGGTGCCAATTCTGTGTCCGCCCTTGGTTTTTGGGTAGAGATGTTTGCCAGGAGTGACTCTTCTGCGCGAGCAATCTGTCCTTTGGGCTCCACATCTCCCAGCCCGGTTGCCCCAGAGCCTTCTGCCCATCCCAGAGCTACCCACTGCCTGACTTCTCCTAAATCATCTCCCCTAAATCTGCCTAAAGGCACACTACCTTCTTCCTTAAGAGCAGTGTATTTCCCACCCAAGAACGTACATCTTTTGCCTAGGTCTCCCTAACCATTTTCACCCCAGTCTAGATTCACTCAACAAAGCTGAGGAGTGTTACCCATGATCTGTTTGGATGGAAAGAGAGAACTGAGGCAGTGATGGCTTTTTGTACAGCTTGAGATGATGCTCCATCTTTCTCATTTGATTCCTCCCCATCCCATGCCAAGCCCTGTATTAGTTATCCATCCCATCCCAAGCTCTGCATGAGTTTTATTCCAGCCCCGTCTCCTGCTGTCCTGGAGTCCAGGGCTGTAATTTGGATCCTCACCTTGCCTCCTCCGAGCTCTGCTGAGAAGACAGGCTTTCTCCCACTTGGGAGAGTTCTCAGAGATCTGGGAAAAGGAGTAGGTGTTACAGCTTTAGAAAATACTGACTTGGTCTCTTTGAAGCAAGATGGAATATATTGCTAAAAAAAAAAAAAAAAAGATGTAATCTCACCAAAAGCTATGAGTTCAATGCAAAAATGTTGAAAACAAATTGCTGGCAAAGTTTTTATCATGTGATCACAGTAATCTGTGATCTAACTGTAGCATCTCTTAATTCTTGTCCAATTGTTTAGTGGCTGCCAAAATATTTTTCTTCCAATTTTGTCCAAACCTGTTCTACTAATCACTGATTGTGTTGTACTGCATTGAGGATTTTATACAAATGCACCTCTGATCTTTTGTATATCTCATAGTTAAGGTTTCCCCCTAAATATCCAGCTATTAGTTTAGTAGATGTTTTCCCTCCTAGTTAGGGAGTGGGAAGTACCAGAATAGTCATCAAGAATCGAATTTGCCCTTGAGAAGACCTGTTAGATCTTCATGTGCTGGTTCCTGGGCTAAAAAGTTCAACCTAAAATAAGAATGAGTGACTGTTCTGCCTCTGAGTCTACATTCACTCTTGTTTTAGACCAAACTTCACAGGCAATTCTCATTTTAAAATGTCATTCTGAAGAAATTCATGGGTTAACAAAGAGAACTGTGGAAATTACTAAGCAAGAAGGTCTGTTCATTTTATTGTACAAAGATGTTAACATTCAAAAAAGGGGGAAAGCAGGAGCTAAGGAAATGTGACTGAAACTATACTAAGAGAGCTGGAAAAAAAATCACTTTCATCTCAGCTGCTTTGTTATTTTCATGTGAAAGAAGTTACTAAGCTTAGGTTTTTGCTATGATAACTTCTAAACAAGACTTTGCCAAGAGAATATTTCAGAGGAAGGATTTTTGCATATACTTGGTATTTACACTGTTGCAAAAATGGTGCTTTATAGCTTATGGAATAGATGCAGCAAGAGGAAGTTTGACAAGAATACCACTAGTTGTTCACTTCCTGGGTCTAAAAATTACATAGAGCAAGGAGATACTTCATGCAGCCAGTGACTATAAGTAACAAAATGTGTGTAACATTGCCAATAAAGTCAAAACCAAATCAAAACAAAAACAAACAAGAAGAGCAAGGCATATGCAGTTAATCATTTTGCACCTCTTTAAGAAGTATCATTAGTATCCCT
Organism: Chauna torquata; assembly: GCA_013399475.1. Lineage (NCBI taxonomy): Eukaryota > Metazoa > Chordata > Aves > Anseriformes > Anhimidae > Chauna > Chauna torquata. Next base: position 86,165 of record VXAL01007228.1, on the reverse strand, counting down.
AGCAAAGGTTATGGCAAAATCCTCCTAAAAAGTAGACTTCATTCCCCATATTTGTGGTCTAGCAACTCAGCGTTTGAAGTGATGTTGAAAAATACAGTTTACCCTTTCACTACTTAAATCACAGACTGGTTTGGGTTGGAAGCGACCTTGAAGATCACCGAGTTCCAACTCCCCTGCTGTGGGCAGGGAGACCTTCGACTAGATCAGGTTGCCCAGAGCCCCATCCAACCTGGCCTTGAACACTTCCAGGGATGGGGAATCCACAGCTTCTCTGGGCAGCCTGTTCCAGTGCCTCACCACCCTCATCAAGAACAATTTCTTTGGGTCTTGATGCAACGATTCCTTGGGAAAAGGATTTTACTGGTTTTGATAGAAAGGCATGCAAGTGCTGCCTAGTGGAAGGAAGGGAACTACTTTACCTGCTAATGGCAATCAGCTGAGCCAGGCCTGCTGCAGGGCACTCCCAGACTAGTGGCCTGTGCTCGTTTATGCCTTTAAGTATGAGTAGCCGCCTGGGTAGGATTTAGTCAGTTTGGGATATTTTTCCAATGGAGTTTACACCATCTGTAGTAGCAGTTGCTGTAAGTAAGTTTTATGGGTTTGCAAAAGCTTCTATCAATGAAACTGGAAGAGTTTATCAGACGCTGATATCAGAGGAAGTCTGAATCTCTTGCTGAAGCAGGCTCGTATTGATACTGTAGCAAGTATGTGATAGTGTGGGTGCTGTGGCTTTTTTTTTTTTTAATATGTCTCTTGCAAATTTGTGTGGTTTTCTTATGAGCCCTCGGTAGCGGGTATTACTTTACCTACACAGGAAGTCATAAAGGATTCAGGTGTTGCCCCAAGGGACTATTTCATCATAGAAACTTACTTAAAAGAGAACTTATATTCTAAACATAAATGTATTAAAAAGAACTGCCTATGCAACCCCTGGGTTCATTAAATCAGTTCCTATGGAGTCTAACAGGAGCCATTGCGGTATGTCCTTCCTGTGTATGCGTATGATGTTTTTGCTAGGAGCCTAAATTTGTCCAGGAGAATGAATTGTTTTTATAGAGTTTGTTTTTTATAGATCTTTTAAGCATGTGAAACTGATGTACTAGTAAATAGTATTGATCTGGGTTTGGAAAATAAGATAGAAATTCCTTTGTGTTAAACATACTGCTTCCTCTGTGGATAAGGAAATGAGCACCATCGTTTTAATAATAGCTTTACATTTGCAATGAATATGAACTAAATTCAAAGCAAAGGTGGTGAAGCAATTTCAAGAGCTTACTTTTATTCTCCCTTGCCTCTGTTGTCACATCTACTACAGAAAGATTTCTTTCTCTATTTTGAATTTACTGTACAATTGGACAGAAACAATTTCATCCTTTTTAATTATCAAACTTCATAATCTTCTTTCCTCCCTGATATTCTGTGAAGTAGAAGTTGAATGTACACTTCATATACTTGATAGTTTTCAGTTCATACGTTTCTAATTTTAAACTTTCAAGATGTACTATTTTTAACTGAAGTGGTAGCTTTTTTTTTTTTTTCTTCAAATTAAACACAGTATTTAAATTCTGTTCTAAACTTCTAGAGAGCTTAAGTATGACTTTTTAGATGTTTGCACTGATGTTTACTTCTGCATACAGTCTCTCTTAGAACTTAACTTGGCTCTTCAGTAGTAAAACTTTTTTTTTTTAATATTTGCTGATGTATCGTTTTCCTTCTCTGTCTGCTGCTGACAAAATAGAAAAATTTACATTGTAAAGGGCATTGATCTTGACCAGTCCTTCTTTATTTTCGTGCAGGTTTGGCTTGCAGGGGGATGCACTTACAAAAACTTCTGGGTAGACCATTTCAGATAATTACTTGAGTAGTAATTATCTATCACTAACCATCTATAGCACAGAGATGATGAACAATAAGCAAAGAGCAGTATTTACAGTTTGTATATTCCATGGTTTTAGGGGCATGCAGTTTGTGGGAGGGAGTCCTTAATGTATTGCTTGTTTTACATACATCCATTGTTAAGCTTTAGGTGACAAATGAACCTTGGTTTTGATGTCAGTGTTTCACTGCAATGCTACTTACATTAGCCAGTGTTAAAGAAGCAAGGAACACTGTTAGGTGTTAATAAGTAAGTTATAACTGTCAGAGAGATTTCGTCACCTGAACAGCTTCTAACATGATCTATATTCCCTTTTGTCTGATGGCCATGTGCGTAATCATTGATGCTTCAGGATGTTTGATTAATAACTGCTATGAGAAAATATGGCAGCCATTAAATGCAAATAGGCGTGCTTTGGTGAAACAGAGCTTGTCAGAGGATGTTTAGGTTTTAGTTTTAGAGGTTTTATAACGCTTTCTAAACAGACTGCGGCACTGAATTTTTGTCTTACATACACTTTGCCTTTTCTACAGTAGGATTTTCAAAAGTAAAAGTACATGTACAGAAAGTTCTGTTGTGTACGTAGGCTCTGACCCTGTGCCATGAAAGTCAGTGGAACCTTTACTATTGATTTTCTTGGGAAGAAAGTGAGGTTTTTGCATGGGATCTATAGTTTGTCTTTCAAAGTACTAAATACAAAAATATAATCACTGTGGTTTCTGGTCTTTGCCTCACCTTGATCCAAGTGGCTCTTTAAACGTGTTTTTATTAGTTGCATGCCTATAATGTTAAATTGATCTGTACCTCCCCGCCCCTGCCCCCCGCTGTCCCTTCCCCCTTCTACCAGTCTGGAAATCTGTGAAATGAGCCATAGCCTGTCGTCAAACAGTGCAGTGAAATCCTGGATGACTGTCTGTTTTTTTGGCCAGAAGTAAAGGAATAGAAAATATAATTAGTAAGAAAGATGCTTCTTGGTATATGAAAATATTTAGAATACAGGAAATGGAAGCAGTTGATAATTGTGATTACTTACTGATGCTGGATAGTCCTCTCAAAATGACTTTTTAGCCTATTTAAGAAGAATAATCTTATATGTTAATTACTGTTGCCTTACTGGGCTTAAAATGCCAGGGAGAAGCTAAATTTGGAAAGAAGATACAAGCTGCAGTAAAGAAATCTTAAGAGCAGCCAGGTTGAGAAAAAGGTCTTTAGGCTGAGAGTTTATATTATGTTATTTTGGAGCTATATACCCAAAGGTGGAGATCACTCTGACTTGCGTGAAATGTTGGGATTTGTTTGGAGACTGCTTTATTTACATGTTCTGTCAATCCTGAAGATGGAAATTTGGCAGGCACTGTAACTAATTTCCTTTCCGCTTTTTTATTTAAAGTAATGTGATCAGAGGAGCTACTGGCTGTCTGCCAGCACACTCCTTTACTTTTCCTTCAGAATCTCTGGTTTCTGCTCCCTCTCCTGATAAAGACGAGAGTTCTCAGACCCTGTAAGCCCATTGCTTGTGCCCATGTAGACAGCTTTGTCAGCTTGGAAATGGAAGAAGAAGGGGGGAAGGCCTAAAAGGGTATGCAAATAACACTTTAAGAGTGTTTTCCTTTTATATTCCCAAGACAGTGTATAAAGAATATTTAGACTTTGGGTTTCCAAATACTGTCAGTATCTTTTAAATTCAAGAAGAAGTTGGAAGAGAAAAGCATTTTTTTTATAGGTTCATGTTTAAATCACAGCTCTGGATGTTGTTTAGACAGCTTGCAGCTGAAGAATATGTTTAGAAGAAGACTCCTGCAGTTTTATGCAAGCTTTTTCTTCTGCTGCACTAAGTGGTGATGCTGCATGGAACTGAACCAAGTGTGTATCTCAAAAGAGCAGAAAAAGCAGTGAAATTGTTGCAACAGTTTTCCATGTGTTCCTCTTCCATATTTCTAAGATTCGACTAAACTGAGATTGCTGAATTTGTAAAATAAATAAAAATTGCTTACGTGATGCCAGATCCATGCAGGGAGTTAAGTATCTGTCTGCTGTTTGGCTAATTAGTAGAACCAACCCTTAGTAATTTTTGTGGTTGAAATAGTTGTCCAAAGAGATTTAAACCTCTGAATAGAAGTGAGATAGTGATGAGTTTTTCTCAAGCATTGGCTGGCTTTTGAAACTACTCCTTGACAAGCTGTTGTCTAACTTTGCAGAGGTTGTGTTACTGGTGATCTTAATCTTTGTTATTAATCCTTTCCCAATGCTAAATTGTCTTTAGTGTTAAGATTACTTTTTCCCAGTATCTGACCTAAATCTTCCATGCTACAATTTTAGCTTGTTACTTCGTTCTATGTCTGCTAGGGCTGTGGAGAATAGCTGTTTCGTTTCTACTGGTGGCAAGGTTTAGCTGATTGAGGGTACTGTTAAGTCCTACCCAAATGTCTCTGATAATTAATGGTTCATTAATTAATGATTAATGGTTCATTAACCCCCCCCATTCTAGACCCATCCCTATTTCTTGGAATTGGTCCCTTCTCTATTCCTTCACTCACTGGTCTAAAGGGGTCTGGATGTGGTGTCCCAGCTGGGGTCTTGTTGATGTTGGGCAGAGTGTTAGTTACTTTCTTTGCAGTTTATAATTGAATTTGTTTATCCCGGTGTGGCTGGTACCCTTTTTGTAACGCTATGATACTGCTGGCTTGTGCCTTGGATCTACAGCAGGCCCTGAGACCTTTGGGAAGCAGAGCTAGCCATTTGTTTTGCATTATTTGTGTGCATAATGATCCATACTCAGCTGTTCATTCTTGCAGTTGTCCTTGATGAAGAACATCCTTATATTACTAGACTCTCTCCAGTTTAAGACCATTGTGAAGTCTAAGCCTGGCCTCCTGTGTATTAATGCTCCAATGGGTTGAATGTGTCCCACTGATATAAAAATATTGTCCTTTTCACAATCCAAATTTGTACTAAAACTAATGACTATTGCTGTATTGAGGANNTCTCATTATAACTCCTCAATTTTTTAATGTAGTTTGTAGGTTTAGTTTTGCATATATTTTGTGCTTGCTATTTGTGTTTGGCCATGCTTCCCTCCCTAGTTTGCTAATACAAATGTCCAGTCAAACCGTATCAAAAGACTTACTGAAGTCAAGATTTACAGCATCTACTTATTTCCTTTATGCTAGGAGTTTCCTTGTCTGGTATACAAGGAGATTAGGCTGATTTGGCATAATAAGTCCTTGACAAATCTATGCTGACCGTTCAACATTATGTCACTTTTTGATTCATGGAAACAAAAGCATTTTTATGTGGGAGGATCAGTAGGTTTTCCCCATACAGTGTAATAGTCTTGCTCCAATAAATACAGGTGTGTTTCATCCTTCTGTTGTCTTCCCTCGTCAAACAGGTATTTACTCTTGATCACTGTTGCAGCACCAGTTCTGAGAGAGGACAGCATGCTTTCTTGATGCGCAGCAGCCCATCTCCTTGGGTGCACTCCAGCACTTCCCCCCCATGCCACCAGTCTAGTTGTGATCATAAATCTAACCTGGTAGGTGAACTGGAGAGCTGTCTGTCCCTACACATACAATGTCTATAGGGCACAGACACCTATGTCTACTCCCACGTTTCAGTCACTGCTGCTAGTTTACTACTGGAAGCAGGAGCTGAGGATGACTCTGTGCTGCACACAGTGCTTAAGGAGCCTTGGTCCATAGGTACTACAGGAATGTGCATGTGCAAAAGCACAGTCTGTAAAGGAAAGCCTTGAGTCACTTGCATAAATCGCTTCCTGGGAGGGCTGCGTGCGTTTTGACCATGGCTAAGGATCTGGCCTGACACATACTGAATGCTGCATGGAATCTATCCTATAGTTCAAGATGCAGCTGAAGAAAACAGTAGTGTGCCTGGGTCACAGATGAATCATGATTAAATTTCTCAACCCTCAGACATATCTTTATTCTGTGTTAGTCTGACTCAAAAGTGTAAACTGTAGGAAATGCTTTCCGTACTGGGCATGTCATGTAAAAATAAATGTGTCTGTTCTGTGTCTCCTTGCAGACACACTGACCCAACTCAGGGTCACTAGGGGTAGGACTAATGCTTTTTTTTTTCTTTTTCAATCACAGTCCTTTGGGATTTTACTATATACTTACAAGGATTTCTTTCTCTATGGATAACCTGGTGGATTGGCTTTCCCAAAGCCTCTGTTTTTCTGCAGTTTTTCTTGCATCAAGACCTCGAAGTTTCATAGACTTCATGTAGGTCTAGCAACAGGAAGATAGCTATTCTGCAGACTGTGTGTTTTTTTGTTGTTGTTGGGTTTTTTGTTTTTTTTTTTTTTACAGCTAATGTGGGAAAGAAAAACCCACAGTTGATTAGTTTGCTGTAGTTTACACGGTATGTCAGTGACAGAGGCCACAGGGTAGCCTGCTGTACAAGTATGAGCAATTGAATGACGGAGACAGGAACAGACTTAGGGGGCATACCACAACCTTCATTCGTTCAGTGCAGCAAAAAGTTGCTTTCTCCTTTTTTTCCCAGGTATGCATCTTGCTGCTGTTTTGCCAGGATTTCAGCATTCACACTTCTAATCCCTGGGACTTTCATCCCTTTTTAAACCCACCTAACCTGTCCCTCATGGGGGACAGTCACAGTGGGGCTTCTGTAAATCTCTTCTTCTATCAGCAGTGGTCCATTAATGAAACCTCAGATACCACTCTCTCTGAAGAATTGCTCTTTCTCTATTAATTGCACTACATAATGGCCATATGTTGTGAGCACCTACATACTGTGATGTTGCACAAGACAGAAGTGAGCAGTTGACTACCACACCTTAAGCATTTGGCCTAACAAGGAAAAAAAAATCCTTTCTTGACCGTAAAAGAAGTGCTTGGTTATATGTGCAGCATCCTGAAACAGCTTTTGTTATGTAACTGTAGGGAGGGATGTGCTGCTGAAGGGAAGCAGGTCTCTGAAAAGCCTTGGAGAGTTTAAATGCACAGGCAAGAGAGAACCAGAGCCAAGTGATGCTTGCTTTTCCTCAAGCTTTAGCAATGGAAGGCAAAGATCAGGAAAAGCAGCATCTGTATCCCCATGACTGCTCCCTCTGTAGTACTGTGCAATTTATTTCTTACTTGCATAATCAGCAGATCTTCCTGTTAATGCAGTGAGAACCCATTTAGTGTCTTTAAGTGTTGTCTGCATTATTTTTCTAATGGACTGAATAGGTTTTGATTCACAAGTTCTGATCTTAATGTGAAGGGAGCAAACTGCAGCATATTGGAGATGATACCCAATTACTCAACCACACATTCATCTACATATACTTATGTGAAGTTTGGCATTTTCAACAGTTTATTTTTAAATAGCTGGAAACATTCTTAAATAATGCTGATGGAACCCACTTTCAATATACTGTTCCTGAAAACAAACAGTTCAATATATTGCTTTTAAGGCAAAAAAAAATTGTGTGGTTGCTACTAGCCTGGAGCTTTTGGAAAACTGGGAAATAATTTAGGGGATATGATAGACCAGTGAAAAGGGACTTTTCAATTAAAGAATGCTTCTTCAGTCATGACTGTGGCTATCATGATGTTATAACCTGGCTGTGCAGAAATTTCTGTCACAAAGTTGGGTGAGCGGGGGGGAAGAAGAAGGCAAAGTATACTTTCTGCCTTGCTCTGCTCAAATTCTGTCCCTGGAGGTTCTGCAGGATGGATCTGCAAATTCTCTTCTGATTGTGCTGTGTCTGATAGAAGCCTTTAATTTAGGAAAACACCAGAATGAAAAACAGTTGTTGCCTACACTTTTTAAAAACAGAACAAAAACAAACAAACAAAAAAACACTTTGGTGACCAGTGGAAGCAGGCAATGACATCAGTATGTAGGCCTGGAAGAATATTTCTGTTTTAGCAGACTGGTTTATTCCTATTTCATCCTAACAGAAGCATGTCAAGATCCTCAGCTCTTTTCCTCCTTTCTTTTTTTTTTAAATAGGAACTATCTTCTAGCTTGCAACCCACACTTAATAGCGATTTGTTACTACTTTTTTTTTTCTTAAATAGTGATGACTTTTAGTTTAAATAAGCTACAGTGTAAAAACAAAGAACAAAACCTGTGCCCTTCCACCTGTGCATAGTCTCCAGTATAGGTGCGTCTCCTTCACAGGTAGAGATTAATTGGACCCATGCAGTAGTTCCCATTTGAGGAATACCCCCAGATTCACCAGCATTATGAGAGCAGTAATCTCTCTTCTATGTCTTGTTTCTGATAGCTGAAACAAGAAAGCTGTTCTAGTTTCTCCTTGTAAATTGGGCTGCACAGATCCGTGAATATCCTGCTAACCCCTTCTCTGCACCCATCTAAGTTTCTATTCTTTTTTTTTGAGTGTGGGTTTATTCCAGGTGAATTTTTATTCCAGCATTCTATGAGATGTCTAGCTGGCATACACTTTCATGTATCTAGAAACGTTAAAGCTATTGCCCTAATAAGCCTTTTCCTATTATGAGGTAATTTCTCTGATTTACTTTCCATCCTTCCTAGAAAACACATTCCTAGAGGACAATATTCTGTTTATTATCAAAGAAATGCAATAGATTGCCCCAGTAATGCGTGTGTACTTTTTTAAAGTTCATATGCAGTGTTTTACTACGCTGGAATGTTCTTGGACAGTGCTGTAGGTGGCAAGTAACACCAGGTGTTACAAGCTGCATCTTGAAGTCTTTAATTAGAGGTCTAAGATACATATATCTGGCCTTTTCAATTTTTAGTTATAGCACTTAAGCAGATTTTTTTTTTAATTTGTGGTTTTTGATAGCCACAGGTATTATACAAACAAGTAAGAATGCCAAATCTAATCCTCAACTTTTCTTTTTTTAAGTACCCCAAAGTAACTACTGCTGTCACTGCCACTACCACTACGTTAGGTAAACGTTTTTAAAGTTAATTCTGCAGGGCTGTAATTCTTTGCAACAAAATAATTTTTGAACATTAGTATAGAAATTTATGGATTTCAATTATAGCTTGTAGTGTATCATAATTCCAATTTTATACCCTGTGCAGTTCAGTGTTTTGGATTTTTAATGGGTGTAGAGCAGTAATCATAAAAGTGATTCAAAATGCACCCAGTAATTACAGAGACTTGCTGTTGCTTTTGCATTAAAAATGATGATGATTTACAATCAACAAAATTGCAGTCTGTGGTTTTAGTTAAGCAGTGTAATAGCATGAGTATTTTGTTAGTTATGGTCAGTGACTTAAAGCTTGAGCTACACGTTAGAAAGCCATACAATGATTTATTCTTTAATAGATGATAACAGTAAATTTGAACAATGTTATATTAATTATAATCTTGTATGTTAAAGAATACGTATGTAGCCCTTTGTATCTTTTGCTGGTAGAAACTAATTACAACTAAAATGAAATAGCTGGTTTACAGCAGCCAAAGCAATGTCCATGTGTAATATATATTTTCCCCTTATAGTTTCTGTTACAGTCCATGAATTTTAAGATTAGCTGCCAGACTCATTTCCATCTAGCAAGTAATGTAAATAAGTCTTTTTCTTTTCACCTCTACCCATACCACAAATATATATTTAGATGTATATGAATTATTAAAAAGGTAGCTAATATACTGAAACCATAAGCATTTAAAAATCATATAGAGAGAAGGAAGACGTTTTACCTGCAAATTATTTTTAAATACCTTTGGAATAAGGTAAGAATATGGTGGCTTTTTGTTCATGTTTCTCCCTTCTGTCCATTTTCTTTCATTTTTTTTTCTCTCTTCTGGTACCTTGACGCATTAAAAGTCAAGGGGAACAGGTTACCATCTTTAAGATGTTTTATTTATGGATTAGGTTTTGCTTTTGGGAATTGTAAGAGTTAAAGCTATTTTAACAAAAACATGTTTCTTTAGAACATTCAAAGGCATTAGCATAAACAGCGCTTGCCCTTATTAAACCTGGATTTTAGTGAGATAAGATAGTGCTCAGATACATTAGTAGTCAAGTCAAGATGTAAAACATACTGGCATAGTTACTGATTATGTAGCTGCTTGTTGGAAATACCAAAAAATTCAAAACTAGGGAAGCTTCCCAGCTGTTGGATGAGAGTGGTTTCTTTCTACAAGTTTGCATGGAAAGAGTGGCCCTTTTATTTTTGACCAACAGTGTCACTAGAATAAATTTATAGTACTTTATTTTAGCTTGCACTTTATTACAATGGGATAGGTGACGAAAGTTTTAACCGCCATCTTGCCTTAACAGTTGAATTCATCTTACAGTTTGCAAAATATCCTAAGCTGCTGCCCTTTGGAAATTTTCCTCATCAAAACTCTTAATCTGCAGCAAAGACCACCTCTGTACTGGCTGCTGTAGGGTTGGCACATTGGCGTTCTTTCAGCAGAGTACGTTATTTAGGTGGTTATGATAGCATGAGGTGGTGCGCATGGGCAAGTTAGAACAGCAACACTTTTATCATGGTAAATGACTTAAGCATTTGTAAATGCAAGGCAGAGGAGAGGAAGCTCAAATCCTTGACTGAAAAGAGAAGGTTTTCTTGTCCGTAGTGTATGTAGGACTAGAGACTGTTGCATATTTTCTGAGACTCTAAAATGTTTAATCCAGATTTTTCCAGGTAGACCAAACATTTGGTTTCTGATGAAACTGAGCCCAGGCTTCCAGCAGAATCTCTCGTCTGTAAAGCCAGCCATGCATGTCCATGTCTACTCCTTGTCCTCTTTTTCCTCCCTGGTGGACTTGAATCCCTACTAGTATTTGGCCCCAGTTTCTGCAGGTGATCTCTGGTGTACCTGTGAAACCCAGGTGGGTTTCTACTGTGTAGCCTGCATGCCAACTTCTGAAGTCCAGGGACTGATTGTAAGGGTCAGGAGGAGTTTGCCCGGGAGCCACATACCCTGCACGCCCTCACAGCTGCTCAGGTCGCATTCTTGCATAACTAAAGATGCATTCAGCCAAATCAGGCTTTAACTACTGTATTTCAGCTACTGCGATGAAAGTAAAGGGTCTGAAGCAGAGTTAGGCCTTCATTTTATAAGCAGTTTAAACTGATTGTGTGGGGGTGGTGATGGCTGTCATCACATTTTTTTTTAATTTAAGTCTGTGCTACCTCCCTCTCTTGCACAAGCATGCACAAAAACTCCTCTCGGTGTGAGAAGGATTAGTTTTGACTTCATTCCTGTGGCATGGGAAAGTCCATGGTCATGCAAAGAAAGACGAGTGGCCCAAGTCGGGAGATGGAGCAGAGGCAGAGATGAGGGCTGGGGAGCTCAGGAGTGATACTTCAGTCAGGGTTTTCCTCTGCCTCCTTAAAATGTGACCCTCTGTCCTTGTGTGCTGTAGATCCATGTTTTGTAAGCAGGATTACTTCAGCCAAGTATAAACTGGAAGGAGTAGTGGGTGATGGGTGAGTACTAAACAGCCCTGACAGAGGTCTCTGCTCAGACTAGCTTTTCTTCCATTTGAGAGTTCAAACCTGCCTGTTTCAAACTAACTCTGGATTTGCAGAAATAAATTTATTGGGCAGAGTTTATTCTCTGTTGATTTGTATAGTGGATAGCACTGGATGGGTTAATACTTGCTGCTCATAACTGAGTGGTTTCTCTGTTTAGACTCAGTTTTGTGTCATACAGGAAGGACAGAAAAAGTAAGACCTTAAGTTCCCAGTAAGTCTGTAAAGCATGAACATCTGCTGGAGTCATGAACTGTGTATTGACTGTGTTTGGTAACAGGGCGAAGGCAGCTAATCATGAGTGTCCTTCTCTTAATTACTTTGTCAAATGTCACTGCAGTTCCATATAGGGAAAAAGAGATATTTCGTTTGTGACAAGGGAATAAGATAAACAGCAAGCAAAAAATGAAATAGACTTCCAGAATGCTGCTGCTCTTAGTTGTATTTAATCATAACTGTCATTTATCATGTTGAATTCTTTCTTGCTAAGATCTTGGTACCTTTTATTTTTTTATTTTTTTGTACTGAAGGATATGGTCTCAAGTTTTTGTTTTAAAAGCTCTTGGCCTTTCAACCTTCTGTTACTTATTGGAAGTGAGCATAGGTCAGAGTTTCAGTTTGGATGTTCTTTCTGACACTTTCATTTTCTCTAGCCTTATGCTCATCCACCCAAACATTGATATTTTTTCTCTTTTGAATGTCACCTTAATGAGCACTTATATGTAGCAGGATGAGGAAGAGGTATACTTTACACTTGTGAATGGCTTACCAAAGCGTAAAATGGTCAGACTCAGACTTCAAGTGAATCTATTACTTGGAGTTCAGCCCAGCAATAGAAATTGTTTGAGGCCTCTGGCCCTTCAAGGGACAGTAGTAATCCATAGCTAATCTTCATGTTAGCAAAATCAGACATGTTAATACATTTTTAACACTGCAGTATGCATAATATTCTGCTCCAAAAAGTATTGAATATGTAAGCCAGAAGTGTATTATCGCACTAACTCCATATTGATCATTTAGCTTGCGAGGCTCAAATATGGAGTTTGTGGCCTCTAAGGCAAAATAGATCCATGACTATGTAACAGTCATGACATCTGTCTGTGTGAAGGCAAAAATGAAACTTGTCAGATTAAATCTAGTTGGGTGATGGCAGTAAGTCCATGACAGGTCGGACTTGAGTGCCAACTGTAAAATCCTGTTGAGAGTTTCCTGGGCAGCAAGGCATGTACTGTAGGTAGATGTGCGAGTTATACTTTCACTGTCCCAGAGCTGAGTTGAGTCTTTGCGATTTGTTAAGTACTGTCGAGTCCCCAAAGCATTTTTTTCTCTCTGTAGGAGTATGACAACAACAGTTTCCTGTGCAAAACAACTCACTACAGCTGGCTGTTAACACTTGCTGTAAAAGTGACTGTTTGCCTTCAGTCATGTTGAATTATGTTAGCCTCTTAAGATGAAATATTCTGAAACCAGCTGCATTTACATTCATTAGCTGAAGCTGCCTAATTAGTTTAATTAATTAGCATAGTTAGCTAAAGCTTCATTGTTCTGCGGAGTTGGTCTTTTAGGTAAGCCTTTGGGCTCAGAATAGGTGTTTGAAGTACTTGGGCTAAACTACTGTAGACAGGGATGAACCAACTATTTATTAATAAATACTAGAAGTAAGACAACATGACATGGAATTTCTTTAACATACTGTTGAGTTAAATCTCTATCTAAAGGAGATCTTTAAGTCTGCTAGAGTTTTATATTAAGATTGCATGAACTTTATTTGTACAGATGTTCTTGTGACAAAAACAAAACATGAGTTTGAATTAAGTTACAATGGCTGCATATGAGATTGGAGTGCAACTGTTTGGGATAGGTTAACATAGCTTATTAACAAAAATTGTACCAACTTTTAAGTGATAAATTCCATGTAATTTTTTTCTTTTTGAATGTGTATTAGCTACACCAAATGATGGGCAGGGCAATGAGGAGCACCACCAGTGGAGGCTGCAGTGTTACCTGTTTCAGATATTTGAGCACACTCAGTTTGCTGATGGCAGAGGAGTACCTTTTCTGATATATGAGAGTAGCACACCTGAGGGTTTCAGACTGATGTGGTACCCTGCATCCGCACCTGCAGACTGGGACTATGCTCTGTGCCCTATTGCTGCAGGTTCCCTGGCCGGACAGGTAGGAAAGAGGCTGCCATCACCTCACGTAAGTGGGTGCTGGCCTCAGACTGTCCAAGGAATTGGTGCTTTTCTCTAGGTTAGTGCTACTTCTGGGAGAGATGTAGATGTATTCTGTCTGTGTGTCTTGTCTGACAGTGTATAGGATTGGGGTTTTTGTTTGCTGACAACACTAGAGGGGCAGGATTCATTCCTGATTTAATATACAGAACTTCTGTGGAGCCACTGCAGAGTTGAATCTTGCGCGTTTTGTCTTGTACTTCTAAAGCACTAGTAGCAGGATGAGCAATATTCAGTAAAACAAATGTAGATTCATATTTTAGATGCTGTAAAATTTAAGGCAGGATACTAGAAATAATAATGTCACAAGACAGACTTACAAGGACTTCAGGAAAATTGAAGCACTGCACTGTGCTTTTGGGTTAATTCTTTAACTATTTTCTATATAGTCGTAGCAATACCTTCTTCTGTTTCTTATTGAAACAGAATTTTCATTCCTTTGTCCTAGAATAAATTTTGTAAAAGATATCACTCCTTTTTATATTCATTTAGGTGATGATCTGCAGAAGTCCGAGTAACAGGATGGCTCACATCAGTCTTTCCCTCTTGCAGGTTTTCCTCTTACTGCATCGTAAATGATCTATTTGTGCAATGTATAAACTTTTTCAGTAAGCGTGCAGTACCAAAGCATGGAGACACATGAGACCAGCAACCAAAATATTAAGGTTTATATGGCAAAGGTTTGAAAGGGATACAAGGAATTGTGGCGAAGTTACACTTTTGTTTACTTAGTGTTTGTATTAATACAAATATTGAGCAGTAAGACTACATGTGCAATGGCAGCAGCTAGCAAGTACTTGCATAATTTAAAGTGTAAAATTAAAATTGTTATGTGGAAATAGTAAACGTCTATATTGTTAATGTTTGGTGTATGGTTCCTACAACAGTAATGCTGTAACTTATCTGTGATGTAATAGGTAGTAGATGCTTTATTTTAGTGATGAGCCTCTAAAATTGCACATTTTTAATTGTTTTTAGGCCAATTTGTAACCACAGACACTTGTGACTGATCAGTCCTAGCACACTTTCAGTATTGAAGCTTACCATGACCACTTATTACTCATTCAAAATCTTCTCTCCATAAATAAATGAAAATGTTATTTTACTGTGGGAGCATTTGCTTCACCAGTGCTGCTTGTTTCAGAAAACCTTGTAGATAAATGATGTGTATACTGGGGGCCATATGGGTGGAGAAGTGATGTTGAAAGCCAGAGTAATTTATTACAATCATCTTGTTCCTGGAACAGGTGAGGTAAATCATTAGTTGCCAAGGACATCTCATGAGTGAGCGGAGATACAATACATTAACTGAGTGGGGGGAGAAAACAGGCCACAACTTTAATATTCTCTTGTCCCAAACATAAGTAAGTGAGGTGCAGGAGAGTGGTACCAGAATATTGTGCTTCACAAGGACTAGAGAAGACTTTGTGGGTGTTTTGGGTTTTTTTTCTTGTGTTGCAAATATATATTGCTGTGAGTTGCTGAGTTTTATTTGTCCTAATACACAAATTCAAAGGTCTTCAGAGTCTACATTTTGTGATTGATTCCCTGTTTGTTCTCCAGACACAACTTTCTGCATCTGATATAATCCTAAAACTTCAGAAGCTTGTGGCTTCCCTTGTCTACATTTTTAAAACAGCTGTTATATTTAGTTGGACACCAGAACTGGTTGACTTTTTTTTTTCCCCTGAAGGTACTTTAGTGAAACACTGTTTTTGATTAAGTATATAGGATGTGATACTGCAGCATGTTTGGAACAGAATGTTTCGGGTTTTTTTTTTCCCACAAGAAACAGCACTGTTCCTTAAGGTAAAAATAAATTTTTTTTTTTCAAAAAAAACTTTATTTAAATAAACCTGTATATCCAAATGAATTACTTTGCTTTGTCATCTTTTGTTTTTATCCACTGTGGCAGTGAGATTTCCATTTTTCAGAAAAGAATCTCGTAAGTTGTAGCTTTGCACTTTTGAAATAGAAACTTAGCTGGCACTGATGCGGGACTTGCCAGCTAATGAATTTGGGAGAGCAAAGGAAGGAACATGAAGGCCATCCAGGAGAGTCGTTACAAGTTTATTCTTTCTCTTCTGGAAACTGAGAGGAAATGATGCTGAGTAAAATGAATACAAAAAAAGTTGAGGCAGAAGTGTAGATCAGTATAGCCATCCTATGCCAAAGTACCAAACCTAGTATGTGCTTGATTATGGTTGCATTTGGGAATAATTTTTTCGTATTTATGAGAATTAAATAAAGCTGTGGCCTGCCATGCGAATTGATAGTTATCCTTGCGTGTTTGAACAATGATAGCTAAATTTTGTCAGATGAGTGACTGACTTCAGATAATTGGGATCTTCTAAAGCACGTATACATACTCCATGTGTTTGTTTCTACCTTTAAGGCTTGCATATCTTTATTCAAAAATAAACTTGGATCTTAGCTTTACATGACCCCTTTGTCTCTCTGCTGACAACCTAAAACCCTTATCCTCTTCCAGTCTGCGATGAATGATAGCAACTTGTCCCATTGTCTTTCTTCCTTGGTACACCCCAAACCAGGCCTCTATTGTGACTAGCACATACAGTTCATCACACAAAGCTTGCACAGAACTGTTCTTGTTATGTTCATACAGCTCTAAAAATAATTCAGACCTTGACTGCTGTATGGGATCTCAAGTGATGATTAGCACGGAAATCTCAAGTTACTCAAGTTACAGCAAAATTTAAGATGTACTGCTAACTGGTTTTCTTTATACCTTCAAGCTGATTTCTTCTCTAGGTGATATGCAGAGGATCTCTACATGTTGCTCTGCCTCATTTAGATTGTTTCAGTAATGAGATTCTCTCATTTCACATGTGCCAGTTATAACTTGATGCAGATGTTTATTGTTGCTGCTCCAATGAAGGAGTGCAGCCCAACCCAAGTGGTGCCTCTTCTCAAGTAAGATTTCCATTTGTCCAGACAAGAGGATGATACTTTCTTGTTCAGGCTGAGGATCTCTGGCCCTCATCTTTCCAACCTTTGTCCTTTGTACATAGGGCAGTATCCTTGGGAAAGGAGCTAACTGTTGGATCCTCCTGGCCCTCTAGGAAATCTGGGTGGAGATGAGAGCAGAGCACTTGTATCATTTGTCTAAGAGCACCGATACTTGAATAGCTGTACCAATTAATACTGTCTTTGTAATAGCAGAGAGCAGGTGTTCTTGGTTTTGTGGGTTTTTTTTTTGTTTTCTAACACTTTTTCATCATATTCTGTCTCTGTAGCCTCCTCCCCAGTTGTTTAATAAGGCACGCAGATGACTGAGTTAATAAATAACTTGCATCTTCTTCCTGCTCCGCATACTAATCCAGCTCTTTGCGACTGCTGTGTCCAGTAGGTGGTTGTGATTGGCTGTTTTTTGGTGTTTTGTTTTCCTAAGCTACTTGGGTCTCCTCGACAATGCTCAGCCAGTGCTTTCCTGCCGCAGTGGAAGGCAGGAAATGTAATCTCTGATTGGTGTCAAGGAGATGCAGTGTCCTGCTGAGGGCTCTGTCATTAGTCTCCTTCTGTGTCTCAAAATCAAAAGATTCTTTTCCCACTGGTAAAATGTCAGTGGTTGGAATGCATGTACAGCAGTGTGAAGAAGTAACATACGAAACAAGTCATCTCCTGATGACGAAATCAAGAAATATGATATGTTACAGGTGACAGGATGGCTGTAACAGAGATAAATGGATGCAGTTAAATTCTATACTAAAAAAATAAAATCTTCTCAATAGCTTGGTCAAATGCTGCATTGCCATATATGTGGAAAAACAAGGAATCTGGGAATTAAGATTGTTTCTTGAGACTTAAAAACAGACATTAGGAATGTTTACTGAAGTAGACATTGCATTTTAATCTTTTTTTCCCAAACTCTTAAGTGTTCCAGTTTTATTAGAGAATTAAAAGGCACTGTGTTTTTACCTGTTTAAACAATTAAATAACAATTGAAGTCCTGAAGCTGGAATCAGGAAAACACAGAAGTGCAATTGAATGTGATGTTTAATATGCATTTGTTTGTGTAATGTGGGTTTATATACATTTTTATTTAATTTTTTTATACTAGTTCAGTCCCAGGATTTCAGAGTTAATTGGTGCACAGAACTTACGCTATTCTCCGCACAAGATTGTTTTGCACATCGCGTTTATTGGTTTTTCAATTACTGCTTTCCCAGAAGCAGCAGCTTTCAGAAGATGAGAAAGTTCCAGCTCCTCCCTCTGCCATCCTTAAAGTTTCTGACTTGCCAGTTAATAGAAACTTGCTGAACTTATTATTCAGTACTGCAGTATCGCCAGGCTTCAGGCCATAGACCCTGTAGGCTGAACTGAAGGGGCAGGCTGACAATCTCTGGCTTAGTGCTGGGTGCTGCGCTGTTGTTACTGAGAATTGTCTCTACTCCAGGTTAGCGCTTGGTGCCGTACTGCTTTACGGACATACTAAGATGACAGTTGTGTGGCCTGAATAGGAGTAGGCAAGAGGAACTGTGGGGGGTGGAACTGAAAGGTAGCACTGATGAAAATCAGAACCGGGACTAGATTTTTCCAGGTTAACAGCCTATCTTTAAAGTTATGCCGATGTTTGATAAAGAGAAATGGGGACCTTTCTCCTAGCTATTCCTGTTTGTTTCAGCAGCCCTGCAGTTTTCCTCTGGGAATTTTTTTGGGACATTTCTTAATACATGAAGCCTGATGGTTTGTCATGGGACAGAGTCTGCATTTGGTGACCTGGTGCTGCCATTGTGCCAAGTAACACAATCTTGCTTGGAGCATCCAGAACCAACATGAGAATTTTCCTGTTTCTTCTTTCATGCAGGAAGCAAGGACAGCTTGATGATCTCGCTGGGAGCCTCCGTCTCCTGTCTACTTTTAGTTTTAACCCAGCAAACATTGCCATTTTGCTTTGCACTTCCAACCTTCTCACTGACAAAGCCATTTTGCTCACTTAGCCAGAAACTTCACATTTGTTATTACACATATTTTGCAGTGATAAAGTAACCTAAAAATAAATAAAATAGTATAATCATCAAAACTGCCTTTGTTATGTTTACATTTTAAAGTAAGCAAAGCTTCAGTAATACCTCCCCAGAGACAGGAAGATAGCAGTTCTGTAAAACATAATTACAAACAACTTTGCTGTGTTCTGCTCTTGGCTTTTGTTTCTGATAAATGGTGTTGTGTTGTTTTTTGTTTGTTTTGTTTTTTTTTTTTTTGGTTTGAGCAAAGCATTTGCTCAGTATCAATGGTTTCAAGTTAGTGTTTAGTGTTCCAGCAGCTAGGGTTTCATGGGAGTTGAGAAAGAGCCAGTTCATAGTTTCTTGTTTTTTTTCCAGCCAGTGCAGTTGTGCTTCTGAATAAAAATGTTTACAGGCCTAAATTAAGATTTCCTTTGGCTGATTTAAGAGGTTTTTTTTTTTTTGTCCCCCAAGAAAGCTATAAGTGATTAAGGAATAAATCAATTTCTAACAAAATGCTTTTCTTAAAAGGTGGGAACAATTTTATTGTATTTTTCTTTGTTCTAACCTGTATTATTTCAGTAGTGATCCCCTCAAGACTGTGGGAATACTTTCTAGTATTGAATATTTTTTTTCTTCCTTTAATCTGTAAATTCTATAATTTGTTGACCTAGACACCTACTAAGTGAACTGAAAAATAAGGCCTCATTTATGTAGCAGTGGTCTTCAGTAGATCTTATGTGTTTTAGAGTGGAAATAAGTATCATTTGACAGGTGGTGAAACTTATGTATAGTAGGGCATAATAAATCACTTCAACTGATCTAATGGGTAAACTCAAGATCTGGGAATAAAACACAGTTTTCCTGTGCCACTCTTTTTTACTTTCCAACAAAAAACCACTTCCTTGTACAGCCACTTCTTTACATTTTCAGGAAGAAAATAACTGACAGTTTCTAGAACCAGTAGTAGGTAGCATGTATGTGTGCATATAGTGCTATATATAGTGCTTGTCTGTTCATGGCTCTCTGCAAACACTAACTCTTACAATTATCTCCAAGGTTAATATAATTATCTGCAAGGTTATATTTTCTTATACCTTAAGTGTCGTTAATATTCCTAATTATCTGCAGTGTTAATGTAACTCTTAAACTTAAACAGACAAAACTGTCTTTTTTTTACAGTGACAACATCAGTTTTCATGGTTTAAAAGAATGAAGGAAAAAAATGGAGGAGGGGGTTTGGTTTATTGTATAAAGTGATTTACCTTTTTTTGCAAAGCTTTTTTTTTTTTTTAAAAAAAAAGAGGTTTCAGTACTGCCTTTTTGAAAAGGCTTGTAAGACTTGTTATTCTTGGAGTGCAGCAGAGATCAAAGGGAGGCATTCTAAAGTGGGATTAACTGTTATTTCTATCCTTAAACTAAATGCCTGGTATGCATAAATTGGATTTATTTCAGCTGAAATGCAATATTTCTATTGTATATACCTTGTTGATCCATCACTGGATTATATTTGTTTTTCCTGTGTGCAGTGTTGTCCTGCTGACACTCAGTTAATTACAGTTTGACGTATATACCCAGGTCGTTTCTCCTCTATTGTTTTGACCTTTCACTGTGAGGTGTTATAGCTGTCCCTCTTCCATGCATTCATCCTAAAGATCATTTGGTTCTTTAAGAGACTGGCCATCTGGTGTGTTGTTGAACCTCCCCTGCTTTGTGACATTCACAAATTCCACGTTTTCCTTTTTTGTGTTGGGGAAAATACTACACAAGATCAGTCTCAACCTAGGTATGTCTTTGTATATGAACTTGAAAGTAGTCAAATCACCATGCTGTCTCCTTAGAAAACTAGATGAATTTGATGTAAATATGCCAAAAAGGTGAGACCGAACAGATTTGGTGTTAACAGTTCACCAGGACCAGATACCGTTCACCAAAGGGTACTGGAGGGACTCGACTGCAAAATGAGAGATTGCTGAGCTGTTGGCCAAGCTAGGTAAGGTTCCATTTCAAATGGCCATGGTGCCGGAGGACTGGTGGACTGCCTGAATGGCTCCCATCCACGGAAAGGGAACCTGGGAACTAGAGACCAGTTAGGCTGACTTGTATCCCTGATGCAGTGATAGTCTGCAGTATGGAATTGAATCAACTTTTTGGAGAGAGTTGGCATGGCTTCATGCAGGGAAATGTGGCTGGGAGTCTGAGTGTGCATTAGTGAGGGGAAGGGATCCTGGGGACGTAATATTACTGGATTTAGGGGAAAGACTTTGATTCAACACCAAACACTGTTAAAGCAGCCCAGTTGCCATGGAATTGCAGGAAAGGTTCATTTGCGGGTTAAGGGACAGGAAGCAAAGAGCTGGGGGTTAATGGCCAATTTTCAGGTTGGAGAGGAGTCAGTACAGGGATCCCCCTGGGATTATTGCTGGGACAAGTTTCAGTCAGTATCTTCAGAGAGCGAAGAAGAGAGAAAACAGTAAAGTTCCTAATCTTGTGGATGATGCTGACCTTTTGTTTAAGTAGTTGAGTGTTGTGGTGATGATGGGGAACTGCAAGAGGAGCTTCACAAAGCAGAGTGAGTGGGCAAAAAGGCAGCAGATGGTTTTAGTGTAGACAAATATGAAAGTAGTGTATTGAGGAGAAAAATAATCCAAACCAGAACTAAATGTTTCTGAACCTGGAAATACTATTACAACTTAGGATCCTTGCTATTGATGTTCAAATCATTAGTTCAATGTGTAGCAGCGACCAAAGAAGCCAACAAAATATTGGGGACTTTCAGGGAAAGAACCAAAAATAAAATTGAAAGTATTGTTTAGTTACTGTATAGAACTTCTTGTTCTTGCATCTTGAGTATGAACTGTATCCAAAATAGGATATAGTGTAGTTATGCCAGGTACCAAGAAGGATGGCAAAAAACAATCAGGCAGCTGGAGCATCTGCCCTGTGAGGAAAAGCTAGAAGGGCACTGGGGCCTGGGGAGTTAGGGGAAAGCATTATGGAAGACCACAACATCATGGGGTGGATTTGCTATTCACCAAGTCTTGTGACATGAAAGCTGCTTGAAACTTTTAGCATATGGGTGTAAAATGGATAAAGAAAGCATTCCTGGCACAGCAAGCAGTGAACTTCTAAGACTGCCCCTCTCTGCAACAGTGAGGGGAATGAACTGCAGCAATTGGCCATTCCCATGCTTCCTACCTCAGCACTGCTTCCTGTTGCTACTGCTGGGGACACAAAGCAGGGAATAAATGGACCAGTGGTCATGTTCTCCCACAGGTGATCTTGTGTGGAAAAAGTGATTCATGTTTTTTTAAAAAATAAAAATAAAAATCTTTTTACTGACTTTCATTCCTGCTTGCAGTTATGGAATGCAGACCATCTGGTTCTCCAAATTCAAGTGTAAACCTCTGCCTTGAGTAGCTGGAGTTTGGTCATCTCTTGTCCACATCTCCTGCCCTCATGTTCTGTAACCTTATTCCTCTGCTATTGAAAATTGAACCAAAGTAGGTTTTGGTCTGTATCTTGATTATTTTAAATGTAAACACCATCCTTCCAAAAAAGTGTGGTGTGTGTGGTGTGTTTCTTCTTTTTTTAATTTTTTTTATTTTTAAGTGACTGGTGGAAATAACCCATTTGGTGCCATTTCCAGCAGCCACTAAGCATTGTTATTATTAGTACCCTCCTTTCATGAATTTGTATGTGGTAAATTAAGTTACCGAGGTAACTGTGTAGTTGTGGCTTCTTCAGTAAAACACTGCTCTTCACTCATAGCTTCAGATTTATGTTTAAAATGAATTTGATACAGCAAAATTTTGGTTATCTCTGTGAATGTTCAACTTGACACATGCTGTGAACAGACCCAGCAATAGAACTGTGTTTATTGTGGAAAACTAAGTGTATGTATGAGCCTTTGCAGGATCATGTTTCTGGGTGCCACTTAATCAGTTACTTGAATGCTTAACTTAAGCTATGACTTATTCTTTTGACTTCAAGGCTACTTACCTTGTGTAAACTTATGCAGAAGTTTGCTTCTAAGGTCACTCTCCTAGCAAGATAGGATAGGGTGGGGGAAAAGTTCCAAGGGACTGGAAGGCATTTCAAAGGGTTATTTTCCAGAGCAAACATCAGGGTTTTATTTCTCTGTATTTCACTTCCATTATTTTTAACTACAACAATGCATGCTGCAGACATCTGCTGTAATTTCTTTAAAGCTATTCCATGTCATCATCTGAGTTTTCTCTCTCACTGTCTATTTATTTATTTTGATGTAAGGTATTATAGTTTATTCTTTGTCAATGAACCTCACTAGCAAAGGAGAGAGCAGGATTTTTTGATATGGAACAACACAGTACCATTTTTGTGTTGTATTGAAACATTGATATATTTTTCCTTTGTATTATTTCCCTTAGTTCACTATTTGTAAATACAATTTAAGGGATAAAAAAAATAAGCAGCAGTTTAAAAAGATACATGAGTGAAATCCTGTGGAATGCATCTACCATCCTGTAGCTGCACTACATGATTTGGTATGGTACCAAATCAATTAATAACAGTGTAATAGTTAACATACTGGCACCAGCAGGCAATTACTTTGTGTGACCTTTTTTCTTTTTTTTCAATCCCTCAAAATTGTTGGCTTCATTACACTATCATTGTAAATTTCATTAATGAAAGAAATGTGAGAAAAATATGCTTTCTGTATATGTGGTTTGAAAAAATGTCATTGTTCTATAGACAAAAGCTTATGTTCTTTACTGGGCTTGAAAATCAAAAAGATCAAAAAATACTTCAGACTATACTGGATTGCTTTTAACAGTGAAATAAAGGGAAGGTGTTCCTGGGTTTTAGGACTAGCAAAGCCTATAATTATCTAAACTTCTTCATATCACAGACCAAGGAATCTCTAAATTTCACCTCTGTCTCTCTGCTCTTGGAAAACTTAGTGTACTCTCATGGTGACTCCTCCAGAGTAGCAGGTTGAGACATGGTCTTATGCTCAACTTCAACTTTGTGTAAGCCTCTAAAGATCATTGTTGGTGCTTAGTAGGTTGTGTGATCCCTTGTGGAGGAGGGACTACGGTGGGTCACGTTGAAGCCAGCCCCTTACCTCTTTCTCCTCACCCTGACTTCCCACGTGTTTTCCCCCAGAAGCACTGGGGGGAACACACACCATGACATGAGTTTCAGGAGGGCTGACTCTCCACCTTCTGGCTGATGGGCGGAAAATCACAAACTGCAGCTTGCAGTTGGTTTTGCAAGGGCTGTAGTTCCTATGAAGGCAGTTAAAACTGTCAGCACCTCACAGTGCTTGAAGATAATGAATGTAATATAAACCTGAGAAGCCCACAAGTAGCGCTGGCTTCCCACATAGCAGATGAAATCCTCTGGGTCTCTGCATTTCAAGAAAGCTTCTCAATCCTCTTCAGGCATTCATAAGAATAGTTAGTGCTTGTGTGTATGTATACACATATATGTATATATACGTATATATGCTTGTTTGGAGAAGCACATTAACAAAAGTTGGAAATAGTTACGCATCCTGTGTTTAATATGTTCCAAAATCACTTCAGGATGTTGACAGCTGGTTATTAATTACACTGCCATGAATAAATATGCCATGATAAAGCAGTACCTAACTTTATATAGCATATATACACATTCTCCAGCAAACGCTCAGTGTTCCCTTGATGGATTTTTAGTAATAAAATATGATACTTTAGATTTCTGTGTGCCTTAGCTTGGCAGCTTTTAGTTGAGTGTAATGCACAGATGAATTTCATTATCACTTGGTAATGATTTTAGAAAAATACAGAAGTATCACAAAGAGAATGTCTTTGTACTTAAGTAAATTTCCTATTTGGGGAGGTAGGTAAGAGAAAAAAGCCTTTGGTAGGACTAAAAGATACTGGTGCAGGAAACCTAATGATGAAAGAGGCCTGTGTTTCATTTCAATGAAGGATTTTGAAAATGATTACAAAGTATTGTAGTATAAAGTAATCCCCAAGGAAAGTAATTAAAAAGAAAAATGATCATGAAATGTGTGAAGTAATTGCAGAGAATCGTGCATACAGAAATAATTTTTGTCAGTGTATGTGGTTCTAACTACAATTATGTCTTGTTTGAAGACACAGCTGCCACTAGCCGTAGCGTATTCTGTGTGACTTCCTTTTTATTTGAATATTGCAATTTAAGTGGCTTGATCTCTTTAATTATATGACCCTATATGATAGGAAGGATTCACAGTCATAATGTATGATTTTTGTTGTAGAAATTACATGGTGCTCTAGAAGTGTTCAGTAGTTATTACAAACACCGGTCCATACACACCCACAGCTGCGTGTGATATTTAAAGAACTATAAGATGATATAAGCCATCTAAATTTGGCAGATATTTTCTGTTAACCTCAGCTTTCCATCAATTGCAGACAGGCGTGCCCTTCATTGCCCATCCTCAAGCTGTAGATTTAGTATTAGTCTTGTTAGTTGAAATGCTAGTGCAAAGTTTGACAGTGGGTCGCAAATTGAAATTCCCTAGCAGCATTTGTGAACCCACTTGCTGAGCTTGTGCTGCTCCTGGTAACTTGGTGTGTTGTGGGAACACGTAACAAAGAACAAATGAAACTGGAGAGGATTCACACTAGCTATGAAGACAGCCCATTTTATGTACTTCCTTGAAGGTGCAATTCAGAAAAGAACTTTGTTTTTAACTTTTTGACACAGCAAGAATGTCCCAATTAAATCTATGTTGGGGAAAGTACTCAATCCCTTTCCCCCAGATAGCAGACATAAAGGCAATAGATAGTACCCTAAAGAGTTACACACAATAGAACAACCTGACTGACAGGTTCCCATAGTCTCTCTGTGGAAATTCACCATTGCTACTTCTGTTTTTCTCTTTAATACCATTTCTAAGAAAGAAAAGACACCTGGTTTTGTGAAAACTACAAGCATTTAATTCAAAATAAATGCTTTGTATTATGGAAACTGTACTGTAGGACTCTGGCTTAATTTGTAATTAATACCAAAGTATGTGTTAGAAGCTGAGATCCCTGTGTTGAGCAGTTCTAAGAAATGCTGCCAAACCTCCACATCACTGCTTCAAATTGTAGTAAAAGGTAAGACTGCAAAATACTGGATGGGTTTCCCTTAGATATAAAATGATTTTTTTTTTTTTACATTGTATATTATTTATTCCTTTGTAATGTAGAAAGTACAGTTGGTTAGAAGGAGGGGTGCATTAACTTTTGGAAATTTGTAAGCAACTCTTAGTGTGAAATATACCACTGTAGGAATGAATATAGCTAGAGAAAGGGTATAGATAAAGCTGCTGTGCTCTAATAAAACTGCTATGCTGAGCAATTAACTGGCTTTGTAGAATAAGGGTCTATAAACACCCTTGATGTAAGGTGTTTTATGATGTAAGGTTAGTTTTATACAAGTGAGCTGTTTGACTTGAATAAAAAGTATTTCTCACTTATATGTCTAAAGTTAAGGAAACATTCAAATGTTTGAAGTGTTAATCCCATGGAGGTTGTTCTCTGGAATGGGAGTTGGTATAAAACCGAGTATTACACTTCTATATATCCCACAAGAAAGACAATGTTTTTTCTGAAGAGCAAGGAAGGTTTTTTTGTTTGGTGTGGGGCGTTGTTTTCCAATTAAGCTAAGAGATGCTCATACGTGTAATATTAATGTGTTGCATGTGCTGTACTAACACTTATTTTTCATCCAAGTCTTAGTATCACTCTCCATCATAAAAGTGAAGGTGCCTAAACTGGACAACATTAATCCCATTTTTTTCTACTTTGGGCTTGGGACAATACCTGCATACCATAGGTGGTGATCATCTCAAGTTATGAAATAGAGCATGTTTACGTGAGAGTTTGATAAATGTATACATTTAACTCTAACTACTGTTTCTGCAGTTTTTGAGACAAAAAAACTACAGGACTGCAGTGGATAGTGCATGTGAAAGTGTACTACGGAATCAGGCCACTAGCAATTTTTCCCACTGGAAAGCTATTGAAAACTGTATAAAGAAACGCCAACCAAGGGGAAAAAAGGGAAGTTGGACTCTTCAGTTAGTTTTTTAAGTAGTCTCCCTTGATTTTCTTCGGGGAATAGATATCAAAAGGCAAATTAAGAAAAGCAAATAAAAAAGATTATTTCTGTAACTTGTAGCTTTGGGAAGACTTAAAAAAAAAAAGAAAAAGAAAAGAAATATTAGTATTAATTTCTGATTGGAGACAAATGGGTTAAACTACTTTTAGATCTGGTTTCAACTTTCCAGCCACTTCTGCCAAAAAGTCATTCCAGTGGAACGTTAGGAAGGAAATAAACTTTTAAACATAATTTAGGACCGGAAAGGTCTTTTATGGATGTATTTTGTATCGTGCCTTTTATAAAAAAAAAGACGTTATTTCAGAAATGAAACAGTCTTTAAAATATGTACAGGATAAAATAGTACATCACTGGGACCAAATGTCAGGCATCACTGTTTTCTGTATTTATTTTAATGGTTGTAAGTGTTTAACATTCCTAGCAACTAGTTCATATACTAATGGCTTAATTCAGTAAAATTGTCAGAGAATACGGAAGTCTGCCCAGTCCCTTAAAAAAAATCATTCTGAGGCTTGCTCAACAATGCAAGTGCTTACATAAGAGTGTGTGGGGTATTCAGTTTTATTTAAATATTGTCCTAAAAGTATTTTCCTATTGGAAATTCTTTTGAGGAGGGACCTGTAACTCTGAAGTAGCTTGTTTATTCTTTTCAGCCAGCATAAATATGCTTTTTCCTTTTGTTTTTTTTACTTAAAACTATTGTTGCAGTAGAACTATATTTGATGCCATTATTTCCCTGAATAACACCTTATCTTTGAAGTATTTCCAAATTCCATATATAAGCATCCATTTGTACAAATAAGGATCTTGAATACAGTTTGAGTGACTGTTCAGTTTCATTATGCCTTGCACAGTTCCATAACCTAACACTTCTTAGTTTTGCAAGATCAACAAATGAGTCCTATGGTGGTGGCAATTCTTCCTTGCTGTGCCTTGGAGGGAACCTGCATGCTTCAGGTGGCTATCAGAAATTCTGTATATTCAATGAACAGGGAGACAACTGTATAAAGCAATTTGATTTGATGAGCACTTTCAGAAAGAAAAAAATCTTTGATTATATTTGTTGAGTATTCACTGGCTTGCCATTGAAAGCAAATCATGCTTGTCAATAAGTCTGTGAGCAAACCTGGCGTGGGCTGGCAGGAACGGTCTGCGGCTATGCTTTGGCTCCAGCCATCAGTGATGTGGGAGGCCGTGTGTTTATTAACAAAAAGGTACCATGTGCCAAACATTAAAATGAACATTTAAAACGTTGACTGGACAAGATCAGCCACAGGCTTTTCCTCTAGGTTGTGACTTGACAAGCTAAACTTATGTTGAATGATCCCCTAGTATTTCAAAACATGTTGGCTAGACTAAGCACGGTGTAAACAAGACTAATTCTTCAGCAGGTCTTCTGGTTGTAGTGAGTCTGATAAAGCACTGTTAAATATGCTTTAGTATGGATTTGCCCCTTACGTTGTTTTCCTGTCTTTCCCCCCTTCTGCTGAACCTGCCCTCCCAAGACTGAGGTTGCCAGTATTTTGTTTTGGAGGCTGTCTTCCTCTAT
Source organism: Chauna torquata (assembly GCA_013399475.1). Classification (NCBI taxonomy): domain Eukaryota; kingdom Metazoa; phylum Chordata; class Aves; order Anseriformes; family Anhimidae; genus Chauna; species Chauna torquata. Next base: position 57,962 of record VXAL01007228.1, on the reverse strand, counting down.
ATTGACTAAGCCACAGATCATCAATCAGCTTTTTTCTTTCTTGCATTATTTATGTTATATATTTGAGAAGGTTTAAATTTTTGTTAGATTATGGATATTTTGGAAACTGTAACTAAACTTGAGGTATACATTAGGTTTAGCTTAGTTAACTTTTAGTATTACTTTTGCATAGAATTCCCTTCATTTTCCTTTTTCTCAGGGAGATTTGAGATGATCATAGTGTAAGCTACAACTTTGAAAATCTAGCAGTATCATATACTGAAATAAAAATATAGGCTAAAGATAAACTCTTAGGTGTTGAAATAAATAGAAATTCTAAATAAGATGCTACACCTACTTTTCAGCCTCTCATGATCTTTGTTTTCATACCCACATCAGACATCTTTCCCTAACACCCTTTAGCATATGTATAACTTGGCATACCTTAAAGTCCTTCTAGAGTCAAATGTAGATGATTGAGGCCTCAAAGTCCATTGTGAAACTAAAATATTAAAACTATCAGTTTTTAAACTACTTGATTGCATGTGTAGGGATGGAATCATCTGTGA
>VXAL01007228.1:4746-37191 GCA_013399475.1 Chauna torquata | reverse complement strand
TGTTTAAAAAAAAAAAAAACTGTATAAATATCTTTCAACATTTTAAGATCTTAAAAATATATTTTCAAAATGTGGTTGGTTCATCCATTTATTAAACCATAAATGTGTTAATGAAATGCATTTACTTGGCTAAACTTTTCAAGTCAGAAACTGCAAAAATTAAGGCTTGAGTAACAGTGTTATATGGTCTGAATATATTTATGGTCTCATTTTGTGACAACAGGTTTAATCAAGCTCTAATTTTTACATAAAAAGCTAATTGTTAAAAAGTGTCTGGTAAAATGCAGCTAAATTAGCATTTGTTCCTGTAATGCTATTCCCTTTTCTTGGGGCAGGGCTGTAGTGAGGAGAGGTTGGATTGGGGGTCCTATGAGGGGTCCTATTTTATGGTGAGGAAAGGAGGTGTTTTTGTTGGAACAAATCTTGAGAATGTACATTTATTAGAGCTTTCAGCCTTCTCTTTTTCTGTGTGTGTGCTTCCTTTCTAAAGGTAAGGGTCTGGGCCAAAAATATTGTGTTTAGTGATGATAACATTTAATATTATATTAATGAGCTGGCCTATGCAAATAGATCATTCTGCATGACTCCTCCCTGTTGCATGATGTTGTAATTCAGTGTGTAATAAACCTGAGTAAATATTTGTGTGTTTTTTATCATTAAGAGGTGTACTTGGAAGTACGGTAATTTGTCATTGCTTGACTTGAGACAATTTTCTACCTCACTGGAGTGACCTTAGGGAGCCAAGACATAATATTGTAGATAGGACTGAGCACTACAAATGTAGACACATTTGTTTTAAATCTTCCATTGTAGTCGAACTTGTTTTTAGTATCTTTTTATAAAGGTTCAGACAAAGTGGTTGTACAGTTTCTGGAAATAAGATGAGGAGAGAGAATGTTTTACATTTTAAACGATTCCAGCAGCTTTTATTAGCTTTATATACCAAGCTCAATAATTGGGAGCACAGACTTGAAATTCAGGAGCAAGTGGCCTTTTTGTCAGGTGTACGTCTTTCCTTGTTCATTTGCCAAATTATAAACTTTTAAGTCTACTTGCATGTGCTGAATAGAGTCAAAGGGAAGGTAATGAAAAAGGGCGATCTTCTCAGTAGTTAATGGCAAACAAGTTCTTCTAGGGCTGATTCAAAGGATCAAAGTTAAGTTTCTGCTGAGCTGTTCTCTTCTTTCGTTACTTCTGGAGAAAGTCATGGAAGAGTAGACACAGTTGACTGAAGCTAGCCCTGGTGAATAATGCTCTGTTTTACTAAATTCTCTGAAGCTGTGTGTGAGAGCATTTTGCTGCATGTTCTAGTTCTGCCAGTGCTGACCAGTCTCTGTGCATATCAACATCCCTGAGATGCTTAACATGTTTTAGCCCAGAGCTACACCATTAAAGTTGGATTCATTTTACTGTGATTGCTGCTCCTGGCTAAAGAGCTAGCACTGAAACTGAAATCATAGCCCTTGTCTTCCTGTGCTGCTGCTGAACCCTGTGCAGGCCCTGAGGCAATGCTAGGGTAGAAGCTGTCAGATGGAATTGTGCAAAGCAAGAGGGAAGGAGCAGTGCTGAAGTGTTTTGATGGCAGTGGAGCAACAGTGGCGGGAGGAAAAAGTGAGATGCCTAGGTTGAAAAAAAGTAGGACCTGGGAGCATGAAGGTATCTTGAAGGTTGATGCGAGGAGCAATAACTGCAATTTTTTACAGTCTTGCAAATAATAATCCTGATGGCTCGTATCTTCTTGTGACACAGGAGAAGACAGAGATTGGAGGCAAAACAAAACAATAAGCCAGCAAATGTAAAAACAATCCTAACGACAATAAAAACCACCTTGGCTCTTCAAAATGTCTCTAAAACCCTCACTTCTTATATTTTCCTTTTTTTTTTGTATTTCATTGTCCACTGCTTTTTTCATTTCAGGTTTCCATAAATGAACCCATTTACAATCAAATGTATGAGTAAAACGATGCTTTTGTGTGTAGAATGTGCTTTGACGTAATTTATCTGAAACTTGACAGGGATGTCATCCTTGATGATTAAAAAGGCATTAATGAGATGGGTACTTGTCAAGGCTGGATTATGGCCATCTCCATGTTTAGTTCAAATGGAATGGGGTGACCGTTGGAAACAAATGAGAAGTATGCATTTTTGCAATGAGTTATTGATTGTACTTGATAGAGTAACTGAACAACAAAATATAAACACTCCTTGATATTTTAATCAGGCATATCATGAAGTAGTCAGTTTAAGTTAAAACGCTGCACGATATGAAGTCATTTCTCTTTAAGGAAGCCTAATGCAGTTTAGACAAGCAAAAATGATTTTTTTGATTAAGTTATAATGCAGTATTGTTTATGCAATATGTAACTAGTTAGTTTTCTTCAACGTGCACATGGAAATGTTTAATTAGGTGAACTGATAATAATTCAGTAAGGTACTAAGCATATGGTCGACATTACATCCATAATAATTCTGAGGTTAAAAATTTAAGCATAAGTTAGTGCTGTTTTAACCTCTTAACTATTTAGTTAGTTTGATTTGACAGATTTGAAATAGGTGGCATCTTGAGGAACCAGACCTAAAACTTGATGCGTAAAGATTTATTATCTTTACAAAATGCTTTACAGACTCTGCTTTGCTGTGAAAGTCTATTTGCAGATTTTTATCATCTAATGTCAAAACAATGGGAAAATAAGCATTTCAGAATGCTTGATCCTTTTTTTTTTTTTTAACAAGCTCATCTCTATATATCTGGAAGTTTTTAATATGTATGTATATGGAAAGACATACTGAAGTGCTGCTACTGCTTTAAGAGGCAGTAAGGTTTCAAGAAAATTGTAACTGTGAATACTGCTTCATCCCTGCCCAGATCTGATCTGGAAAGTATGCAAAGTGAGATAGAGTACACATTTTCTACTCACCATAAATTTGTGCATCTCCCAGCATGAGATAAGAAAAATAATGTTTTAGGGTTTGGCATATGCAGAATTTTGCATAAACATGTGGAGATTTTTTTATGATTTATGGGTCTCTAGAATTGGCAAAATAAATAATATAAAAAAGGATTGAAGAATTTTTATTTTTCTGGTCACACAATTGAAGAAAATGGAGGAAAACAGTTTTAATGACTCTTAATTCCATAATAGAAATTTTACTATTTCTCTTGTGTATTTCAAGCAGGGAGTCTTTATCCACTTTCTTGCTCATTACTGTGCCAGTGTACTTTTTTATTTGAAACATCGTGAATAATGGTAGCTTTAATTCCAAGATATGATGAATGAGGGTGCTTGGGCTTTTAACACTTGGTATGAGAATTCTAAAAAGCCTTTATTTTCACATCTCATTTTCAGGCATTATTTTAGTAATAAACTCTAACAAAGTAGTAGTTGGTAAGGTCTAGCAGTGTTAGTAATAGGTCTTGCCTTGTGGAAAACCAAGTGGTCCTGGGCTCCAAGTTAGGCAAGCACTTTTGTTGACACTTCGGTTTTGGGTCAGAGCAGAGGGATTACAGGATTACACTGCCTGCTAGGTTAGTCAGTGCTTCCTGCCTGGCTGCAAGGCAGGTGTGTAGCAAGGTGTACCTGCATTTTAGCTCTTCTTTTAAACCTTCTTGTTTCTTGATGGTGGTAACTTGGAAAACCACTCCCCCTTCTCCTCAGTTCTTCTAACTGCATGTCTTTTCATTCCAGCAGGTAATTTCTCTTATAAATATCTAAGTATAGATGCCTTGCAATGCACTTATGGATGTAAGCGTGCCAAAATACTCTAATTAGTTTACTAGGAAGCGTGATCTTCATGTATACAAACATTATCAGGCATATGAGCACTTGTTGTGACTTTAACTTCCCCCATTTTGGCAATAATGAGATAATCTGCCTCCACTTGAGCTTGAGCAGTGTGAAGGGAACAAACGTTTCCCTGCACCCTGGCCAAGCACCAATGCTGGCAGAGGAATCTGCTTCGCTCAGGATGACACTGGAAAGAATTTCAAAGCAAAGCCAGCTGTCCCTTGGAAGGGGAAAGGGGTGGATGTGGATGGTGATGGGGTGGGGAGATAAAGACCGTTTCTCCAAGAGGAGAGTTTGGTCCGCTGAACTAGCACTCAAGCGAATGGAAGCAACTTAAATACCCACTCAAGCAAAAAAAAAGTAACTCTTGGCAGAAGAGCAAAGTGCAGACATCTTCCTGGCTGTTTGGGCTGTGCCAGGACGTGAACAGCTATACCTCAGATACAGCATGGAATAAAACCCATTCAGGTGCACGTCAGCTTTTTACTGTAAATTTTAACTTTCAGAGTGTTTTTTCCAAAAATTGTTTCTGTGAGTTTAAGGTTTCTGCATTTAGAGAGTGAGAAATACCTCATTTTCCTGGTTTTTATGATGCCATGGTGTTTTACTTTTATGTGCGGTTTTTTAAATAGTGAGAGTATTGCGAGCTTAAAATTCTCCTGACACTGATATTGGTAGGAAAAACTCGTTAACTTGACCGGGCCAATAATGGGCAGGAAAAAAATGAACCATGCTCTGACACTAAGTTGGCTCCACTTGTGCCCAAGCCCACAGTGTTTCCTCACATGATGACTGCTGGTAGGTAGCATGTGTTGCTCCACGCTGGAAGCCCTGGCGGGATTGGGACTGCTCCAAACAGATTTAAATATCATCAGATACGGAGGAGTCTGGTATCTTTAGGTTAGGATGCAATGACAGTTTTATCAGGTCTGCCACAAAATGACAATCTGGAAAGAATGGTGTTTCATAACCGAACCTGTTACGCATCAATGTGATTTAGTCCTCAGTGAGAATTCAGCATAGGTAGTGAGTTGCAAGGCTTTGTCAGCACTGCACAGCTGGATCAACAAAAAAAATTAATTTTGCAAGAACTGTTCTTAACACAAGCCCCAGCACGTAGTGAAAATTAAACTTCCTATAGAAACTGTCTCTAATTATTAACTGGGGTGATTCCACTATTACAAGTTGTTAGATCCTATTTAGTTGAAGAATACTGTGGGCATATAAGTAAATACCAAATGGAGAGTGCAGTGAGACAAACTAGGTTTAAAAGAAAGATTATGCTAGATTAGAGGTTTGTTCTTCATTTATGGAAGGCCTTTTTTTGTTTCCATAACATCTTAAATTTGAAAGTATCAGTGTCTCAGGAGGCTAACTCATTTCTCAGTAGGTGCTAAAATTTCCATCAATGTATGGTTTTGAAATGAGAGATTTTTTTTCTCCTGAATTGTGATGCAACTGAGGCTCTATTAACTTCTTATAATCCCTATGCTAAATTGGGTTCTGTATGTTTCCTCACAGTCAAGTTTCACTATGCACTGTACACATGGCAAATATGTAACTCTGCAATTGACTGGGAATAGTTGTGAAGAGGTTGTTATGGTCTCTCTTGCGTAAGTAATACATCTTTAGAAAACAGAATTAGGTCATTGGCATACACATTTAACAGTGATTTGACTCAAACAGAAGAACTGGAACTGTTTCTCTGCCCCCTGAGGAAAAGAGCATTTCTCTGTGAACTAAGGACTTTCCTCTGACTCTTCATTTTAGTTTACATGTTATGGTCACTGTCTTTACTTTGGAGGATGATTAGACCTCTTTATACCAGAGGTATTGTACTTCTCCCCTTCCCACCATACGCATGTATTTGGCCAGGATAACTGTTACAACTAGGCACACGCAAGGAACTGAGCACAAACTCTCAGGTCAAAGCTTGTGATTATTTGGAACACTTTTACACTTAAATTCCAGAATGAAACTCAAGACACATTTCCTTTTCAGTGACCAGAAACTCACAAGCTTAACTATCCTGGGATTTACAATTCCAGAGAATTTTTCAACAAGGCTGTCAAGGTATTCTGCAAACATTAATTAAACATCGCACTTTGTACAGTGGTTTACTTCTGGTAACTGAAGCACCAGCAAGCTCTGGGGTTTTTCTATGACTCTATGCTAAATTAGTAATGCAAAGGGATAAGAAATTCGGGAGTCCCAGCTCCCATATGTTACTATTGAACTATTGCTTCTTCCAAAACACAATTAAATAACATCTAAATGTTAGCCATACATCCAAAGCTGATAAGCAGCTTTACTAGTTTGTATGAGAACTGACAGAAACCATACTTTTTTTTTTTTGAAAGATCTCAAGTGGCATAAAATTAATTGAGAAAATCTGTTGTCTTGCTGATGCAGGAAGCTGGCTGTCTGGAATGGCACTTGTCCACAAGAGTTACTCAGAGAAGACTTGAGTTACTCAGCCTATACATGTGGTTGTGCCTGTGCTCTGTGGGAAGCACTGCATCAGCCTAACTGTGGAAAGCTGCTCTCTAGGATATTAATGTTCTCACTCCTCCCTACCCCTTGTCCTGTTCTGGCTCCAGTGTGAAGTGGCTTTGTGGAATATTAAATAAAAATTTCCTTCATTTACGTAAAATCCTGTTAAGGCTGATTCTTACTCAGTGACAGTCTAGTACCACTTTAACGTTCTAAAAAGGACTTCATATGGCCTCAGGTTAAATCCCACACCAGTGGGGTGTGCCCCACTGGTGAGCTGGAAATGTGCTATCAGTGAGGTGCAATGCAAAATGGGAGCAGGTAAGCTTTGCCAGACCTATGCTGGTCTTCTACATCTCAGTCCTTAAATCTTGGTGCAGAAGTCTTGTCAAGCCATGACCTCTTGCCAAGACCTGTGGCTAGGAAAAGGTTAGGAGCAGTTATTGTGCATGGCTCCACAATGTGAGAGGGACAAAGGGACGTAAAGGAGAACTCATTCCCAAGTGTTGAAATCTCTTTTCTGTCATACTGGTCAAAGCAAAATAACTTCAGTACGTCTAGCATGCATGTTCTGGACTGGCTTTCAGCAAATACAGCAGAATTGTCACTCTACCACTTGAATATTTTGTTTCGTACTTAGTACTAAGTCTCTGACAGAGGGGAAAAATCTCTGTATAAACAAAACCCGGACTGTGGTAGTAGGTTGCATAAGAATCTTGTCACACTTTAAAAATAAATATATGAAGTAATGCTATATGTAGCAACCATCATATGGTTTAATCATAGTTTAGTACAACCAAGTTCAGCCTGAGTCCAAGAGATAGTTATCCTATTAAAATTCAGCGTGATTATAGAGCTGTTTTTCAGGAAAGGAGGGGGTGGGGGGTGGGGAAGGGAAGGGCTTGTCAGCTTTTGGCAGTGCCGAGGTGTTGGACTTTGATCAGAAACTTTGATTCCTGTGGCTTCTATTGCACAGGAAAGGAACTAATCTTGGCACATCTTCTAACAGGTTGTGAAAGATATGTTGCTCGTGCCCATTGGAAGAACTTGACTATCAGACATCTTGGTTTCATTAAAGCATTTCAGAGAAGTCATGAATTAGAACTTGAGCATTCACAAAAATGGTTTTAATGAGTTTCCAGGCACCATATTTATGAAGCATGAGAGAATACCACTTCCCTGCCTGCAAGATATTTGGAAAGACAAATTTATTGAAGATTATGAGATGCTGGACTTAACTGGAGATTAAAGCATGGTAAGGGAGTGGAAGGTGAAAAGTCATCTGTAAATATTAGTATGAAAACTAGAAGCTACTGTATATGATTTATTTTAATAAGCATATTAAACATACAGAAGTTTAAGAAGTTTTATGTTTTGTTAGGTTTTACATTTTCCGTTAAACTTATAGCTGATATAACTTCATTCCCCTCTTAAAGGTAGTGTAGTACAGTATGTGGTCAGTTTGTGTGTTTACCCCTTGAAAGCCACTGGAGGACTTGAAACAGGTGCACATGCAATCATAAGCAGTGTCACTAAAAAAAGTAAGGTGGGAAAAGATACTGACTGAACTCACTGTTCTTCTGTTTCTTTGATAAAGCTGAACACTGCAAGTACTACACAGAGCTCCACAGATGAGAAGCAGACCTGTGTGGGAAGTTGGGTGCCCATTTTGAAAAGCTTCTAGGCAGGCATAGATGGACTAGAACTGGCCAGGTGTTGTCCCTTTGCCAGCTTTGTCTGCTGTGAGGCACCTTCCTGATGACAGACAGGGAACGCTGTGTAATATCCCCACTTACTAAGCAGCCCAGTTCCTTGTCTGAAGATGCAGCTGGACATCTACTGCAATTTTCGGAGATGGGGAACAGCTGCTGGCTGACCTCAGTCACATCCCAGTTGTCAGTGACCCGATGCCTCAATACTTCTGAAAATTCAGCCTTACCTACCTCTCCAAATGTTTCTCATTATAGCAGAGTGTGAGATTAGAGCATAAAGCTGTGTCTGATCAGCTCCATGTTCATACCCTAGCAACAAGAGTGCCTGTGCATGGAGTTGATCAGAAACCCTTCCATATACAGGTCCAGAATGGTTAATCCAAAGTGGTGGAGACCAGGAAACAGATTTCAGGTACGATAAGTCCAAGTCTGTAACGTTAAGCTTTAGTTATCTATTTTTCTTTAAATGTAGTTATTGTACTGGTTGATGATGTGGGTGGAGCACATCTGCAAGCATGTCCAACAGACCTGAGATGCTCAAAGGTTATCCCAGCCAGATAAGGAAAACTAGCCTTTCTTATGGGAGGAGAAACAGGGACTGCAGGAAGGGCACTGGAGGATTCTCAGTTATTTCACTTCAAAATAAGCAGGTGCTAAATTGGTTTAAACTATATCCTGGCCTCTAAGGCACACTGCCATCTATGCTAGTTAGCCAGGGTGCAGGCTATCCAGACTTAATTTAACCTCTTTTCTCTGTGGAGATGAGACTTCAGCCAAATAAAACATTATGGATAATACTAAAAGGCTATTTTAGTATTAGGGCTATTTCATTTTTCATTAACTTTCTGGGATTTAAATGGTTTGTTGGATATAGTTCTTATATCTGTAGTTGGAGGTAATACACAAACACATTGCAGTCTGTAGAAGAAGGTCATCATAGTTGGAATTTTCCATGCAAAATAATAATTAAAAGTCAAACCAGCCAGCCAAACAGAAAACAAAACAAACAAACAAAAATGCACCAGGACCCAACAAGAATAAATGATTTTGTTCTTATTATTCCAAGGCAGAATTTTTCACTTCAGCTCTGGGCTTAATTTTCACTTTGGATGATTCAGTTCTTGTTTTAACTGAATAGCTAAAGCTGTCATGATGTTGTAATAGTTATTTAAGCCAAACATGATACACAAATTTAATAAATCTTCCCTAATTCAAAAAAAAAAAAATTAGAAGCATAAGTGACTTTTTTTTCCCCAAAATATATCCTTTCTGTCCTGTATACCATAATTTCATGTTTAAACCAAAATCCGCATACTTCATTAAGTACAGCATGCAGATCAGTGGTTTCTAATTTTCTGGTCTTTGTGAATCCAGTTCCAGCATCACAGCCTTTTTTCCACAAAAGTTGTTCTTTTGGTCTGTGAACCCTGATGTATTTGAGAATCACTGAGTTTGCAGAACCATGGCTGTGGGAAACCTCAGTGATGAGGAATGAGCCCTTTGTTTACAGGAATACCAGTTCCCAGTGCTGCCTTGGCTGGTGTCCTGGCTCTGACGGTGCATTTGACAGCATCAGATAACTGAAGATGCAGAAGTAGCACAGTAGGCAGGTAATTTCTTCTTCACAACTGTTTTCATTCTGGTTACAGGTATTTAAAGACAGGTTTGAAATCACAAAGCATGGGACTTTAACAGCCTTTCATAACGTTATGTCGGTTTCACAAAATCTGAGTATCCTTGACAGCTCTGCAAGTTATATATGGCTGTCAAAAATGTAGATATATCCTTACTTTAATTTTGAATTTTTTTTTGCTGTTAAGTCATTCTGTTGCAGTGAGCTTCAATTTAATTAACTGTAAAACTGTGATCACTTTTCTATTTCTGAATTTTTTTGCCTTCAGTTTCGTTGCACAACTCCTTGTTCTTGTATTGCTAGACAGGTGACTGATTCTAACTTATCTACACAGTTACTATTTTATCATTATATCGTCTGTTCTTACTCTTCTTTTGCTTGAACAAAGTGAAAGACTTCAAATTACAGTCTTTTCAGTTTCATCCTACAAGGTTTGCCCATTTCCCCAAACCACAACAGTACATATTAGGTGAGTGGATGGGCCCTTATAGATCACTGCACACTCCCCTGTGTGCACTACGTCTCCCTTTTTTCCCCTTACATTACTGCCAGCTGCATATGCCTCTTAATTGCCTTTGCATTGTCCCCACTAGTTCCATGATGTCCCCTGTATTTTATAATGTCCCAAATGTTTGGCCTTTGCTAGGCAAGAGGTGGTACAGCTGGGTGGGTGAAGATGTGCCCTGGCTGGACAAATAGCTGAGGCGATTGTCGTCTGCTGGGCCAGGCAGCTTTTGTCCCTTGCCTATCAAGCACTTGTGGCAACGAACCTTTTCATGATGTGCGCATTTTAATAGCACTGATTTAGTACGGGGGTGATGAATTTAAACTGCTCTTTGGTTAGTCTGCATAATTGTGTATATTAATATACTTGCTGATTGGTTTACAATCTGAATATGCGGCTCCAATTTAGTAGGGAGCTGTGGGAGGAAAAGTAAGTAGTCATGAAAATGAGTATCTGAAAGTAAACTGCTTCTGTACAAATATCTGAGAACAGTTGGTGGAGAATGCCAGGACAGCCAAAGATGTCTGTGCGGTCAAGGACAGAGGGAAGGGGGCAGGCAGCTTGAGAGAAGAAGACTTTTTTTGGAGAAGGGAAAGTGGAGAATCAGGCGAGGTTGCTGGCTGGGTTTGTCTGGGCCTTTCCTGGATTACCTTCAGACAACAATCACTCTCTGCATTGTAAACAGTTTCACACAGGAATACTTTGTTTCTAGCAGCAGTATGAATGCTGCTTGTGTTTTGAGAAGACTTTGCGCTTGGTTGCTTCTCATAGCTGCAAGGCCTAGCTTGGCAGAGCCAGCTGTGTTGGGCCTGTTGGATGAACGCAGTGGACACCCAGGGAGCTAGCAGGGGGCTGCCATGCAGCAGGCTTAGCAAGCTCTGCTCCAGGACATGTGAAGTCCCCAAGGTCTCACTGAGTTCCTCTGAGCAAAACTGAACTTTTTTCCTCCAGAGGGAAGTGGTGGTGCTGGAGAGAGAGAGGCAGGCTCAGGCCAGGCTGGTTCTTTCTGCTGCAGGCTGGAGTAACTCCATGTGTTGTGCCTTTCCTCAGCATCTCCATCAGCAAGTCTGGCTCCTGCAAGCTCTGGCATGGGAAAGGAGGCAGCAGGGCCAGGACTGTTTCGCAGCCCCCAGCAATCTGCTGCCATAGGCAGTTGCAGGCTTTAGTTATACGTGTGCAGGATCCCATAAAGAAGCCTATGGAGAGGTCATGGAGAGCCAGCCTCCTCGCTGTGGCAGCAGGTGGGTTCTGTCAGGTACCAGTACACCCTTAGTCATCAGGTGGAAAATTAGGTTTGAAGAGGAATGAAGTCTTGTTTTGCCCTGACTCAGGATGTCAGTACGGGTTCTTATTCAAATATATGAAATAATAATTAAGCTAAAGGGAAAAGCTGCATGGAAAGGTTCTGGAACTGTCAATTCACAGATACCTTTGCAGAAATTACCAGCAGAGAGTTTTGGGGAGGTGACCTCTGTCACTTTATAAGACAGTTTTAATGCAAAAGCAGGCCAAAGGACTGTACCCTTTAGAAGAAGATAGTATTGCATAAAATACATGTCTACCCTGTATTGGGATGTATGTCAGATCCCAAAGGCATAATCTCTTATAGTGATCTGGGTGTGGAGAAAACCAAGAGGAAGGCTTTCTAAGCATGCTATTAACGGCACCTTTAACATCAATCTGTTGGAGGGATGTGAAGTTATTTCGCAAGGTATTTATAAATCCTTTCTGTTCAGCTGGTATTTGTGCCTTGGCCTGTAACTTTTGATGACAGCTATGTTATACTTCATCTATCGTTGTGATGGAACCCAGAAGTTATTGAACTGAATTTTCTCGCAGGATTGTAAAGTATGTTTCTGTAAGTGTTCTTTATAGTTAAGACTGATAAAAGATCTGCTCCGATAGAATATGCATGTTTTTTCAAATGCTTTGCCTAGATTAATTTTTTATTCCCAGTGAGTCCAACTGCAACTACCACTTATAACTGGAGTTTTTTCATTAAGTTGTTGGAAATAACTGTACTGTATCAAGTGATAAATATGCTTTAATACTCTGGAAATTTGACACTGTAAAGCATGAAAATAATTTTCTTGTAAGATACTTTCCTTTCCTACTTTCCTTTGTGCTGTGCACAAATCTGTTATGTCTTGTGTTGTAGTTGTCCTTATTTTCATTTAAATTTATTGCATTGCTTTGTCTGATGAAAATATTTTGATTGGTTAGTAAACATGCCACAGGGGGTAGATAATTTACATGAACCAGCAATTCTGTTGAAATTGCTATTCAGCAGTTTAATTATTTCATCCTCACTACAGTTAAACTAGGAGAAAGAGCTCCCCAAAATGACACCTAGCCCCTCCCCCAGAAAAGTTCCAGAAATGCAGAATAGGTGGTTTGTTTATTTGTTTTTCATAAGGGAATAACTTGCTGGGAAAGTTGTAGGAGCACAGTGTGTTATTTGCTGTGACCCTCACCTGCCCTGTGATGTGCTTCTATTGCAATAAACTTCTGTAGCCACTGATGCTGCTCTTGTTCTGCTATAAAACTAGATGGGACTGAAGTTCATTACTGGTAGCTCAAGACAACTAAAGTTAATTTCTCAATTAGTCTAAGTAGCACTATGAAATAGTGCTGCAATGCCTACAAAACAGCAACTTCATAGACAAAATGAAGCAACGAAAGCAAATGTCAGAGGACTGTCACACATCAAGAAAGCTGTTTCCACCAGAACATGAAGTTTCTTGAAATACTGCTGTTTGTTTTGTTCTGTTTACATCTGTTAAGTATTTAATAACTGAGACATAACTAAATCTGTAGAGCCACATAACACCTGAAGTATCACCTAAGGAAGGTAAGGAAGGCTTAAACTGTGAACTACAGGACTTGTAGAAGTTGCACAACCTTGGGCCTCAGTTTCCCATTCTTCCATGGCTGTAGGTGAAAGCATTTTTGTTTGGGAGCCCTGAACAGTACATAATGCTGAACACTTGAAATATGCAAGGGGTGTGATGTGTTAGAAAATGTCCTCCATTACTCTTGAACGTTTTGGAGCATCTTGCACTTGTTTGTGTGTACATGCAGTGTTCACTGACAAACTGCTTTCTCCCTTCTTGCTCCTTCGGTTTCCACTTTCATGCATTCCAACAAAATACTGAGGCCCAAGCCCGTGTGGACCCAAAACTAGATAGAAATCCTAAATATTTTCTTAAGATATGTCTAACCATACATGTGCCTCAAGCCAGTTAGTACTCAAATTCTCATTATTAAAGTTTTCTAAGAGCTGGAAGCTCTGTTTCTGCCCAGGCATGAAGGCTACTTCCATATCCATGTGATTATTCCTGTCTCGTGCCTAAATGTTCATAAGATCCATTTCTTCTCCCTTACCTCTTCCTGACATAGCTGAACCAGTAGGTGTGCTTAGAGAAAGCTTGTCAAATCCTGTCATTTTGCTACACTGAGAAATCACAATGGGACTGCAGAAGGGGAAGACAGGGTGGGGGGAGGGAAGGCAGACTTCTGATGCCCATTTTTGAGAGTTCAGAAAGGACGTGAGAGGTTGCAGATCATTTTCTTCCATCCAGGAATGTGCTAGCCCAGGCTGCCCAAGGAAGTGTCCTACATAGCACTTAATTGAAACTGTTTTTTGCACCAAAAAAAAAAGGCTCATTAATTTAAAAAACAATAAACAAGCATTTAGACTTGTAATGCTTGTGCATCCCCCTGTCCAGGTTGCCAGCTTCTGAGGGTGCCCTGTGAGGAACCTCCTTTCCTTGTGCAGAGAACAGTTCACAGCCCAGGACTGTCAGACCGGTGGGATGGAGTTTGGCAGTGCAGCTGAATCCAGGCAAGCAGATGGCTCAGCCCCTGTGTGGCTGTCTCTCTCCCCAGAGAACATGTTTGTGATCTATCCGAGAGAAAATAACCTGTATAATTCCACTGTAAATAAGGATTTGCAGTCTACCTAAACACTTCAGTTTAATGACTGAAGCTTAGGACATTAATGATGTCAGCTTAGGACATTTCCACATCTGAAATCTGCAAAAAGTTTGTTCCAGGACAAAGGCAGCAGCATGTGCTAAGCTTGTCTATGTATAACATGGTGGTTGAAGAGCCAAAGATTCTTCTTTTTCAGATGCTCTTCTCTAAAACATAACTCTTAAATCCTGTACATCTGAAGAATTAACAGTGAATCTTGAGACCAGCTGTAACACATCTGAAGATTAAATGTGGGGATCCAGGGACAGAATAATTCATTCAATGCTGAGCCACAGATCTACAACATCCTTTTCTGTTTTATTTTGTGATTATTGTGAATGGTTTAGTGTGTGAGATAAACTCACAATCCAGAGTATACAACAGAAGCTCATTAGCTTTTCACTCATTTTTCAAATAATCTTTGCACAGATAAAATCAATGAATTAAAAATTAAAGAATAGCACAGATAAAATCAATGAATTAAAAATTAAAGAATAAGGTAGTGTAAATATTGCTTCTTACACCTATGTGCAGGCAGTTTGTTTTTTCTTTCATTTCTTACTTAAGCTCTTCTGATTCACTGAAAATTCCGTATGTAAATAGAGCTCCTAAAATGTAGCTCACAGCTCATTCCAGTTTCTAACACCATTGAGTTCAGAACGCTATCTCTTCATTGCAGTTCTGGAGTCGAAATACTCAATGTCATGCATGTGAAGGCCAGGCAGAGCAGCAAACTACAGCAGAATTTTCCTGGCTTCAGCCTTAATAGGAAGTGGTCAGGAATTTCCTGCTTTGAAATGTTTTTGAAGTTCTGAAATTGTTGTGACATTCTAATTTAATGCTATTTAAATGAAATAGTTCTGTTTTATTCCTTAGTATTTTTTTCAAACTCTAAATTAATTTACAGTAAAAACAAATTTCAGTTATCAAAATGAAATGTTTAATCTGATTTCAGGATTACTTTTTTCCCCAAATTTTTGGCTTGTGGCCATATCTGGAATTTTGATGTTTTATCCATAGTTAGAAAAAAAAAGAATTGAAATTTGTTTGTGGCAGCAAAACAGCTTCCATCTCAGTACAGCACGAATATCGTATTAAGCTAACTTTTCATATTAGAAATTGTCAATGCAGGAAAAGTATGTAAGGCTATATTTCTTAGACGAAAGAAGAAATTGTTATAAATGACATGAAAAAAACCTGCTAACCCTCAGCTGACAAAGTCAATGTCGTAAAAATATGAATGTTTGTGTATGCTCTAGCCCTAAAATACTTTGGAAGCAGCAGCCACCAGTCCACTTGAACATTTTCTCATAGAAATGGAAAGAAAGACCAAGCAGCCCGTTTCCAAGAGGAGCTGCACATACAGACTCATGGTTTTGCAAGGACCCAGAATGGGAAATTAAGAATACAAGCCAACATCTAAGGGGTTACATTTTGCTTATAAGTCACTTTAAACATCAGTAGCAATAGAGCAAGAATTTTCAATCTGATGTTTTCCTTGGTTTAAAAAAAAATGCATGTCCTATAACCCACATCCATGTAGACTCTAAGAGTTATTATTGACAGGAGTCTAGTGTACACTTATCCTCCTTTTTGCGATTTCAGGTGTAACTGTGTTGATACTAGTTATTTGGATTTAATAATGACATCTTCAGTTCATCTGTAACTTTGCCTGTATGTCTTCCTCTATATCTATCATAACTGAAAGTGCCATCTTGATCATCCTTTTGGGCAGTCCTTTGCCTGCCCCACCTCACTGATGAGCAGCTGCTGAGATTTATAGGATGGTTTCTGTGCCAGTTGCATGAAGTGTGGGGTTGCAAGTTCATGATTAGTAAAGAATATGTACAGCTGATTACACAGTAAAAATTGGTTATGCTAGATGTGATAAAATGAATTACAACAGTGATGCTTGTGTGCTGCTTTGAGCCAAGGATAAATGCATAACATGTTTGCATGCGTATAACTTTTTGCTTTATTTTGTTGCCTAGCATAAGTTTCAAGTTGCCTAAGTCTAACTGTCTGGACAGGCACCTGTGCTGAGCATCTGCAAACAGCAGTTTTTTCATACCTGCTTCCAAAGATGCTCTCAACTCTTTCCTGTGGGGAAATAAAAAAAAGAAATGTACTTGCCTGGATTTTTTTTTTTGTTGGCCAAAACTAGACAAATCCTACCCCTAAGCAGTATCAATCCCTTCATTGATTTCCACTTCATTTTCATAATAGCATAGGTCTTTTCAAAACCTCTACTTCTTATTTGTAGATTTCAAAGCACAGTGGAGATCAGTAGCAATATAGCTGGTTTCTAGGTGGGAAACTGAAGCATCATGAGCTGAAAGATTTGATACAGATTCTAATTATGGCTTTCTTGTTTTCTAATTCCTGATGCACTGCCCTAACCTCTAGGACAAACTGTAACTTTAGTCCTTTAGACAAGATTTTTTTCATAAATGCTTGGAATTAGCTTATTATGTGATAACTTCCATTTCCTTTTTTTTAATTAAACCCCCAGCATGAAAATATAGGAGTCAAAACTCCTCTGTTTGTAAAGAAATGTAATGTGTAAAGAAAACAAGACTTTAGATATAGTCCCTAAAAGGCAGAGATGGACGATTTTCAACGTGCTTTCCTGAGCCCCCCCACCAAATGCCTACCATTTTGCCGTGTTTCTAACTTTCACTGTCTGTGTATGCGTTTAGCCAGCACAGTATGCTCTGTTTATGCAGTGATGGTGGTAAACAGTGATAAACACATCGCAGAGTAGCAGGTCTTTGCAGGCCACAGAGAGCTGTGGCACTAGTGTAATCTGTCTAGCGCAAAGAAGATTCAATATAGAAAATCTGGGTGGTCTCAGAGGGGGAAGGAAACAATAGCCTGTTTCAAGTAGCTATATTTTAAGCAGACCACCTCTTTGCTTTTTGGTAAGGGGGGCAGGAGGCTGTAGGGAGTACAGGGAGTAACAGTGAAATGGTTTGATCTATGATCAAAAGCCAGGCAAGTCTGGAAGGGCTCCTTTTCAATATCTACTACGCTTTTTTGAAAGCAAAAAGAAGAAAGAATCCTGCTGGAATTCTTTATTGGGTTTTGTTTGTATGCTTGGTTTTTGCATAACAATGTTGCTCAAATACAATGGTGGGAGTCTCTTGTTATGGATTGATGGCAACTTACAGTAAAGCTCTGCATCTGTTGCTGTGGAGTAATTAATGGTATGGAGCAGTGCAGATGCTTGCCTCTGAACTGAGGCCCATGAGACCTCTGGTGGTGTTGAGCTAATTGCATAAGTCTACGTAGTAGGGCATTGTCCTGTAGGAAATACCTCTTAAACAGGGGGTTTTAGTCCAATATGAAACGATTTAGCGATGAGGCTGATTAGGATTAATGAATTACGTGGGTCAAAATTGTTTTTCTGGATGATTATCTTAGACTAAAGGTAACAAATTTTGCTAGTGGTCTTCAGTCACCTGCAAGTAGGTGAACACTGGCTTTATGCCTAATATACTATGTAATAATGTTCTGTTTGATGTTAAATAATGCTAACATGAGAGATAAATACATCGAATATGAAAAATACATCATTCTGGTAACTCAGGGTGGTGTTAAAAGGATGTAGAAGAAAATATAAAAAGGAGTTCAGAGAGGTAAGCATTAGCTCTGTTTGTTCTGGGGAAAAAAATAGTGAGGAATACATACATAACTACTTCAATCTGTGCGGCAGGGGGTGGAGGGGGTGGATAAAAACGTATGTACTCTTATTATCACCTCAGCATACATATATGCCATGCTTCATTAAAGTGAAGTTGCTGCTCATAATGCAGCAAAAATCATGGTTAAGCAATATTTAGGAGAGTAAAGTTAATTAAATTTAAGCCTCTAAACAATAAATTCAAATAATAGGCTGAATTTCTTAATGGCCTCTGAATAAAGAGGAACTTGTTTTGTTTTCTCGTGAAGAACAAATGGTTTCATACATAATAAGTTGCTTCAGGACTTTTCCTTTCTAAACCATTAAAAGCTGATTTGGTCTTTACAGAAGAAAATCCAATTGCAGCTCACGTGTGCTGCCCTGCCACCAGCATATCTAGGGAATGAATAAGATGATACTGCACATCATTGTACCAGTTGAAGTAAACGTAATACTGTATTTTCAGTGCTACTTATTTTGTATGTGCACGTACGCAAATGTTATATGGGCAAAAATAATCACCAAGATTTTTAGCTGAAGTTATTTGTTTAAACGCATTGTTTAGCCACTTATTTAAAAAATAAAAAAATGGCTGTCATGTAAATTTGAAGTCACTTTAGATATTTTTTTCCCCTTAAGTAAATGTTGGCTGTTTGCCTTCATTGCTTCATGTCTAGGCCTGTGTAAGTTTCTGAACAAACAGTGCTGTACTTGGTAATCATGTTGTTGTAGCTCAAACATTGTTTTAGCAGAGACTGAGTATATTTACTATTATTTTAACTAAGCTGTACCCTTATTTAATTGGCAATACAGTATGCTTTAGTTTGCCATGTTATATTATTAAATTTTAAAAGAAGTTACTTTTCTACTTTTTTATTTGGCAGTCCACAAAAATATCTGGAAACATAATTATTCCTGGTTATTTCTCACTTTTATTTCTTTCATTTCTTCTATTGTTTTAGTAGTTTAATTATTTTTCACTTCCATTCATCTAGGTTTGTTTGCTCTTTTCAGTCTGTCGATTTAGTCCTTTGCTTGTAGTATAATCACTACATTTTATGGTATTGTAGTAAGCAAAGCGATAGACTACAGCCAGCCCTTGTTGTACACTCATTGCATGGCTCAATTTTTTAATATTTTAGAGACACTGCAAACACACAAATGCAAAATGGCTTCACAGGGAAGGGATAGATACGTCCTTTTACATCTCACTGTCACTTACTGGAGTTGCTGGAAATCAAGAGTAGAAACTTGATCTTCACAAGAAGGCAGGTTTCCACCTAAGGAACTGGGTGATACAGCACATTTTTGCAGATCAGGTTGTGCTGTGCTCCAGTGCAGTGGAGGAGCTTTAAGAACACGCATTGCAACGAGATAGGCTCAGCACAATTTACTCTCCTCAGGAACACCAGGAGGAGAGGAATACGAAGTGATTCAGTCTCCCTCTTGAACTTTTTCTGAGGCTGCACAACTGTGTCCTATTTGCTTGTGACCTGCATTGATTGCAAATTTAGAAGAAATGTCATTTTAGGCACTTAACTGGGACCAAAGGGGTTTTACTTGCAGATCTCTTCTGCACAAGGATATTTCATTCCCTGGTAGTAAAGCTGGTGTTACTGAAAACATGTGATATACTGCTAATTGCAACAGGACCCAGCTCCTAGCGTTCGTACTGCTTGTCCTGAGAAAATCTGACAGTGCTTCAGTAAGGCCACTGGCCTTCATTTTGAAGACTAGGAAATTGAGGCACGAAGCAATGGGCCAAGGCCAGCAAGACACCAGCAGGTCACAGTCACCTGAGCGTCAGCCCAGCACCCCTTGCAACAAGTCATTAGCTTCTGCTTGGCCCATCTGTTGTCAATGAGAGTTAGACTAATGCAAGTGCTCTTTGGATACATAAGAGCTGTGTGTGAATGGTCTATTTGTTCCTTTTATGAAAGACATGTTAACACTTTTACATCCGTATTCTGGAATCAGTCATCACTGTTTTTCATACTGTACATGATCCATCTCTGTCTCTTCCGTAGTTTAATTTTAAAACCTTACAAATTGACACAGGTTTGTGAAGTTCCAGTTTTTACCAATTACACATTCTTAATCTAAAATAAAATTAGGCTTTTATATTCTTATTGTTGAAAATTTAAAAGGTGTAGTACAAGTTTCTATGTATTGTGTGATTTTAGGACATAGCAGCGGCAAGCTCAGCTGCCGTAGCTCAGACAAGTGATGTGATTGCCATGTGTCGCTGCTCATTGAAGGTAGTTTAGGGATGCAGTATTACACCCCACTACAGTGCTATGTACAATTGCTAAATAATGGCACTACTTGGCACAATATTTTCAGAGATATTTCAAATGTGCTTTTAGATTTATATGGCTTTGAAGGCATTTGACTTATAGTTCTGAAACTAAATTGAAGCGGTGGGTATGACCTACATAGAGTTTATTTCAGAATGCTGCAAAAGGGAATGTGTGAGCAGTGGATAGGGGACTGGAAGTCCATGCGTTCTTGCCTGAAGTGTGAGGGGAACCTATAATACTGTCTTGTTGCTGCTCATTACAGAAACACATGCTTCAAAAATCTTTAATTCCAAAAGAAGAAAGTGTCTTGTCTCTCATCACTTGTCTGTCAATGTAAGTTTTGATGTGGTCCGACATACCTCTCTCTCATCATCTTTTTGCAATAGTGTTTGTGCCTTCTCTATCCGCATCTTCTTATGAGGTATGAAGAATCATTCACTTCAGTGGCAGCATGCATTTTTACTTTACAGTGAGACACTGTGGAGAGAAAAAAATAAATCAGAGGCATTGTATAGGTTTTGGTATGTGGTCCATCTTTATAATGAAGATCAAGTAGGTGGTAAATAATGGTGATGGAACATTTAAAATAAAATGTTACATTTGAGATACGGAACTAGGAAGGAAAAATGCATCTATATAATCTTTAAATTGATGATAGAGGCTTCTTATGCTTGGGTGTATGACTTCCTGTTTTTTTATGTGCAATTTTACAAGAATGACAAATACCCTCCAAAAGCATGGGAACAATTCAAGCATATGAAATTTTGTCCTGAAAAATGATCTTCCTAAGAAAATGTATGAAAATGCTTGACATGAGGACTAATGATAAAAATAACTGCTCAGTCATAACTATAACCTTGTCCCTCTGATGCTGTAATCTGTATACTGGATGTAGCAAACGACTGGATTTTGTTTGGCAGTGGCAGTAGGTTGCAGTTGTTACTGTTAATCTTCAGTGCAGTTTGGTATAGCAATTGCTGCGTTGTTCTGCTGCAGCATTAACTTAGCTTTAAGTATATGTTATGCCTCCTGCTTACCTGCAAATTCCCAGTTAGAATGGATGTGGCATACTGTGCTTTGACACAAAAGCTGTCTTTATGTTGCCGAGTAATTGGCAAACCTTCACATGCTAGGATTGGTTTCAGCATTGCTAAAAATTAAATTGCTGCTGTGACAAATTCATTCATGCCGTAATATCATTGACTTCAATGGTATTATACCAGATTTGAGCTTAGTTTGTTGTGCTTCTGTTGCTTGGTTTTTCCAGGCACAGATACAGGAAGGAACAGGGTGGATGTAGAATAGTTGATATCTTTGCCTTGCCCATGATTCATTTTCCTTGTAAATTACTTTCATTGAAGGATATGATATAACTTAGCAGATCCTTGGCACAGTTCTTCCTACAAACAAAATGCATTATGGAAAAAAAAAGTTCTTCTTAGTCCATAATAGTCTGACAGCGTTGTGTTCACTAACCATGTCTGACATCTGAAAACATAATGGGGCTGCTCCATCTGAAGCAAGGAAGGGGCAGAAAAGGCATTTCAAGTAGGATGGCAGTGACCAAATAACTTTTAACGATATGGGTTTTTGTTTGCATTCTTTGAGATGTTTTGTAACATAGTGGTAATCTTTACAAAGCTCAACCAAACCAAGGAGCTTGCACAATAGTTTTCTTTGGAGTATTGTCAGTTAATGTAGAACAGACGAAGCAGAAAAACAGGCAAATTTTGTCTATGCAGCAAATTTCTTCTAACCTAGCGATAGTTACCATCATGTCTCATGGAAAGAAATTTAAGAAGAGGGAAAGCAGCTTAGGCCTGAATTCTGCCCTGTGAACAGTGAATCAAGAAATCACATTGTGGGGAATAAGGTATAGCTCTTCATGTTTTTCTTATTTGTTTTCGATCGGTATTTCTTCAACAGCTTCTGAAGCTGGCAGAAAGTAGGAGGACAAAATGAATGCTCATCCAGCCTCTTTTTTTTTTTTTTTTTTTGGCACTTATCCTTTTCTTTTTGCCTTGCTTGTCTTTGCTCCCTTTTGACAGCAGCCTGCTCTTGCAGTGGATAGGTCTAACATGGAACTAATCCTGTAGAGATCATCATCTCCCTTGCATACACCTATGATCTGTCTCCAGTGCCTACTTAACACATCCTCAAATGAGCACCCTTCGCAGTTCCTCACATTCAGCTTTCCATACTTGGCTGGAGCTCATCGTGAAGATCTGCAGAACTGCTTCACTCTTCACCTTCGCATCCCTCCTTTAAGACCTCTTTCATAGTGAAGCCTATGGAAAATGCATCTGCCAGGTGGCTGTTGGGTTGATCAGCATTGCTCCCACTGAACTTTCATTTGTTTTGTTAGACTTCTATCACTCCATATGTCTCCTCCTCCTTCCCTGTAGTTAATATTTTATTAAAGGGAAGGGCTCTTGTGTTCTGCATTCTGTTTTCTATAGAAGTGAGATCTTGGCCCGTGACTAAGACAGTAAGTAAACTAACGCTTGTTAGCATGTTGCGTAAAGGGAAAGACACAGTGGAAGGATAAGGAGAGCAACACGGCAAAAGTGTTGAAGTAGAAAAGTGGCTGAGGTCTTAAGATCTGTCCTTCTAAAACCGATGCCACATAATATTGTTTCTTGCAAAAGAATTTATTTCAGGACTGTTTTTCTTAATTGTTCTTTTCAATTTCTGTCAGCATCCTGAAATCTCTTCTCCACTGCTCATGAGAGAAAATTCTGTTGTGGTTTAGACCTGGCATGCAAACCTTAAAATTAAAACAGACTGGTAGTTAAGCAGCTCTTGAAAGCAGCACTGGTTTGAAGTAATGTTCCGTTCTTCCTGCAATGCTGTTAATTCAACATACAAGGACAGCTCTGTGTGCAGGAGAGACCAACCATGATATACAATGGTACAGATAAGTGTATGTGTGTGGGGGTCATCTTTTTTATTTTTATATATTTTTTATTTTAGTGGGGAGTGGCACTGGGATAAATTGTGACTGTAGAATCACTCTCCCACGTTACTGATCCAGTTGACAGGGAGATGGTGGAACTTTCTTTAAAATTGTCTTTTCAGGTTTGAGGCGGGGGCATCCCCTGTGCTTCTGAGGTTGCCCAAAGCCCTTCACTGTCCTTTCTCCACTGTGCCTCTCCTTGAGGAGAATCGCATACTCTTACTGATTGCTGTAAACTAGAAGGTAACTGTTATTTCTTGTGAAATTTCTAGCTCTAGGTTTTTTTCCTGGTGGTGTTTATATGAGAGAATGTATGATTGTGGAGATACACCCTTCTTTTGTAGGGTGTCAATATCCACTGTTTGTGGACCTAATGCGTTACTCTGTTAATTTTTAGGCTTGGTATTTAAGCTTGCTGCTCTTTAAGCTTGCTGTCAATTGTCACAACCCAGTGAAGGAGTACAAGTGCCTAGGATTTACTTTAACCATTCCAGCAAATGCCACAAGCCAAATTCTGTTCTGTTTGTTACCAGTGTAACACAGAAGTTAAGGATTTGCTGGCCTAGCATGGATTTATGCTATTGTCATAGATGCCTTTGGATTGCTTGACGTAGCAAAATTATGCCACTATTAAATCAAGTATGCTAACAAAATTGAGCACAAAACAGAAATAAAATCATTCAGTATTATTTTTTACATTCTTTCGTAATATGTGCAAATAATAGTGATGGGCCTGCTTTATGAAAAAGGGAAAAGTCACATGAGAACAACTCATGCATTTTCTTATTTTTTTAATCAAAATGTCTTTTCGTAAAGCTTCATTGTGCTGACAGTGCTTTAAAAGAGAGGAGGAAAGAGGGAGGAAAAAGCCTCAACAAAATGCAGATCTCATGTTCTAATTTATCTTGTTGTTTACTGCATATGAAAATCAGGGGGTTAGAATATTTTCTGTGATGGAGACAGAACTTAATGGTGCATGTGACGTTGTGATTTACAGGAGCTTAATTGTCAGAGGGAAGATCTGTTGCTCTTCTGTGTCAAGCAACAGGGCGTTTGTTTAGTAGCAGGAGAGAAGCTGCAGTAGCATCAGCTATGCCTTCCCCAACAGGTGGGCAGCTGAGAGGGCTGCTGAGTTTGATCGTGGACTGTGACAGGTGAAAAGTGCTATTTAATGAGTTTTCTTCCCAGTCAATTAGCAGAAGGAGGGAGCTTTCCCATCTGTGCCTGACACAGCCAGGCCTTGCCGGTTGCCACATTTCCTTTGTGAGAGTGACGGGTAACTCATAGATTTGGATAGTGACAATTACTTTGCTGGCTGTAGTCAGACTCACTAACCAGTCTGATCTGTTTGTCTTTTAACTCTGAGCTTTTTTCTGAAATACTTCCCACTGGTGAGAAAGGGCAACGCAGAAGAAGGGTTTTCTCAAGGACGGTATAGTGCTGTAGGTGGGCTACTCACATCTCACAGTAAAAACAAACAGCAACTCCCAGGCTGTACGTATGTTCTCATCCATACAAATAAAGTATCCATCACAGATGTTTATTTGGATTGCCTGCTATCTGCAGGAGCTACCAGTAAACATTGCCTTATTTGACTACTATTGGCTTTCTCAGAGAAATGTATTGTACGCACATCACTAAAATATACATAGGTCCTTCTGAAGTCTTTGCTAATCTTTTCTCACCCTTTTCTTTTTGGGGTACCACAGTAAAGAAAACTTTAATCTGACACCAGAAAGATCAAAAAATTAAGTAATTATCATTCACATGCATATAGATAATGTAAGAGGTCTTCCTCTCCGCAAAGTCTCTTAATTCAAACAGATTTTCCTAATTGCATATTTTGTTTCTAGACTCTATTAATCATTCTAATTCAGACACTTTAAATTTATTCAGACATCAGTTCTTCTGAAGTACTGGGAATTAGAACATGTTAAGTTCTCATATCCTACTGCTGATGCATTGTATTTGGCTGCAGTGATAGAATTTTCACAGCGGAAAGGACAAGACAAACAGCTGTACTTTCTATATAGCAAATCAAAATCTCTTTGCAGGTTTTCCTGCAAAGTAAGGTTCTTATAAGTAAATAGCGTTCAGCTAAGAATTCTATATGCTGGATGACATTCATTTGCCTGGTAGCAGTGTTATTCCTGTTATCTACACTATTTGTATTTATTTTTCAGTTAGTTATTCACACTGTTAGTATTTATTTTTCATTTTCCAAAACCTTTTTTTTTTAAATCTACTTAAACAATTTTATTTCATGTGTCTTATTGTGCATTTATAAAATAGCATAACTGCAGTTTTGAATGGAGGGAGTTGTTTTGTTTTTCTTTTTCTTTTCTTTTCTTTTAAATCTTCAGTTCTGTGAAATATAGCCACCTTGGGGATTCCTTTGAAAAACCTGATAATGAATGTAAGATGTGAGTGACTGGTGTGTGATTGTGTTGATGTTTTCCCTTCTCTTGAGCCCAGTTTGAAATTCAGCCCTGCACAGCAGGGATTGTCCTCAGCCACATATGACTATTTTGAGGATTGTGTGCTTGAGTAGCTGTGCAGGCTTTGGGCAACTGGCAGCAGTTTGTCATGACTGCCTTTAGGCTAGTAAACCTTGGGGATTTTAATTCCTGTCCCTCTCTGTCAATCAAGTCTATTCTAGTTTTTAATGTATTATAGTATTATATATTTTCAAACAAATGGTGTTCATTCTACAATAGGTGCAAAAACACCAAAAGGCAAAATGCGTAAGGTAGGGTTTCACCTATTTTCCCCTCACTGTGTCACTGAAAATTATTTGCTCTGTGATATAATCATTCGTATTTAAATCATCAAGTTCACTTGCCTATTTTCTCATTGTTTTATTTTGATTAAGTACTTTGATGCTGTGAATCCTGCCTGCATTTAATTCATTATAATCATGTGAAACTAAACTCTGAATGGCTTCCAAATGAATATTATTTAATTTTCTTTGGCATCCACACAAGCAGCTTCTTTGCCAGCTGAGTAGTAAATATACACACATTTTTCACTTTTGTGTAACATGGTCAGATTTTAGTGCTGTCCTCTTCTGAGTTTCCAAAGTACTGAATATCCTGTTCTGAAAATTGTTCTTAATATTTTTCCTTGCTTTTAGTCCCAAAATGTAAAAAGTAAAGAGTAAATGACATTAACAAGTTTTTTTTTTCTCCCATTTGTTTTTCCTAAGTGTTGTAAAAGTTGAAAAGGGAGTTTCCATGCTTAATAGCCAGGTACTGTGCAAAGAAGATCAGACATACTGAATGGCCAGAAAGAATAAAGAGATGTCTTTTGTTCCATATTTTATTATACTATTTTATAATATAGGAAATAAAAAAGATTGGTATGGTTTTAAGGATAAAGCCATGCTATTTAATTGCAAAACCTCCCATTGTAACATTGGACAGGACTTCCAACATTCCAAGGTGAATTAGTTTTGATTTTTAGGGTTCTTTTGTCGCCTTGTTTCTTCTTGGGCAAGACAGTGAATATGGTTCACAGTATGTCTAGATAATTAATGCTAAAATGGTAGAAAGTTGGTAGAAAACATGTTAGAAACAAATTGTGCTCAAATCTAAGTGATTTCAGGAGGAGACTGATGTACCACCTTTTACTGCCTGATGTGGCAGGGGAATCTGTGTGGACTTCAGAGGCTTTTGTGACTGCTGAAATCATATAGATATTGCGTGACTGAAAGTAGCTGGCAGCCAAGAAGGGAAACGCTTCTCACAGTGGGCTGGTGGAGCTGCCCGACAAACTGCAGTATGCTACAAGCAAACCAACAAAACCCAGGCTCTGCTGGCTTCTCACAGTGGAAACAGGCAAGGAGTCTAAACTCTGGGGCTTTGGGGCATTTTTTCCAAAGGAAGGGCAACGTAGCTGTTGCTCTGTGGCACTGCTGTTCTTTTCACAACTTCATGAAGCTTGCATACTTAGGCTTTGGACCCATATGGTTTTTTATTCACCTTTTGAGGATTGTCACCCTATTTTAGAACAAGATTTTTTTTAAAATGAAATGCAGAATCATCGATTGAGAGGCTTCCCTCATTTAGAGGAGATTATATGATGAGTAACACCTTTGTTAGTATGATGATGGGGCTAGTGCCAAGGTGTCTGTCTCCGACCTTCCTGTTGAGGCTGGGAATAGGTAAGTTCCTAAAGCTGTGGCTTAAAAGAAGGAAAGAGGAAAAACACTGCATAGTTGACTCAGTGTGGGACAAAATACTTTCCAGAGACTTTGTTCAGAACATGGAGGTCATCCTTTAATAATAATTAACATGGGTCCTCTGATCGCCATAGTACATGTGCTTCTATATGTATCTATATCAAATGAGAATGGAAATCCAAAAATTAGGAGACAGTCCTAAGGGATGAACGGGGGTTGGGGGGAGGAAATGAAGAAGAGACTTAAACTTCATGAGATGTTGGAGACAATACTTGCATCCCATTTCAGTATGAAAATGAGGTATAATAAATCCAACCTACTGCACTCACCCCGTTGTGATCTGCCAGTCTGACCAGGTATCTGGTTTCTAGAACCCTTGGTTCTGCTTGCTGGCCTGAGAGCTGAGTTTCATGCGAAGCACGCTTAAACATGTACACTCCCTGTAGTCAGAATTTTTTCAAGACCGTTTTTTTTCCCCTTGTAATTTCTGTGCTGTTATTACTGTTACCTTCTCAGTCACCTAAACACTGTGCATTCTGCTCAGTTTTGTCCCAGTATTCATCAGGCTGTCAGGCTCCCAAGATACAATTACAGAGTGCATAGGGAGGTTTAAAAATAATTTGATCCCCTAGTTTTTAGCAGTTCTACATATGATGAACTACTAACTGACTCAAAATGCTGCTGTAAGTACCATCTTTATGTTCCACCACAGATGTGTTCTCGGGAAAACAATGAGACGTTTATGATATTTGGGTGGGAGGGAGATTAGAAAGTGTAAAATAATTTCTTACTCATAAACTCCTGGTAAATTATCTTTTCATTTTGTAATAAAACACTAAGTTTCAATAAAGATATACATTAGTGGATTGGCAGAAAATGGCACAATATTTCTAGTCCTTATTGAAGGATAACACAGTGAAATAATCAGATGTTTTTGGAAATTTTCTCACAAATCTTCAGATCTTTATTCATGGGAATTCTAGTACTTAGTCTTTTCATTTATATTCCACTCTTGTCATCTCACTGACATTAATTCAGAACCTCAAGTTACTGAATTGCAAAGTCTGCTTTTGTTTTCATTTAAATTGCAGAACATTAAATAAGTGATATGTTACATGCAGATGGCAGTACCATTTTTCTTCTGAAAATAAAAGAAATACAACCAAAGGCCCAGATCTTCCTCTACCATGAAAGAATAGATGGTCCAGGCTCAGCCCTGGCTTCCTGCTTCCTTTATACTCCTGGCTTGTCTTGTATGGAAGATATGGTCCCAGACTATGACTGTTTCACTTTTTTGTAACGTTCTAGGTGATGATCTTTCTCCATAGCCTACCTAGTTTGGGGTATGCTCTTCAAAAACTCTCCCTAGTCTAGATTAATTTTATGGGTAGAAAAATAATGGAAGAGCGATGAATGTTATGGAGTGACTAGAGACTCCTTTCTGTCTGAAATTTTGCCTTTCATATGCAAGAGTGGGTTGATTCATACGCAGAGATGGGATGATCGGGGCACAAGGATGCTTGGACAAGTCACAAGTTTCTCCTGCACTTCAAGTGATTGGCTTTTTCCAGTTCTCTTTCTGGAGTAGAACAGCTCACTTTGGGCTGGATCATCAGGTTGCATCTCAAAACTTGCCTTGTGCGTTTGACGTTATTCAGGTTTAACCCTGTGGACATAGAATTTACAAATAGCGTCAAAGGCACAAGGCAAAGAATCTGGAGATTATGTCCTTGGGCATGGAGGTGATTCTAATTAAATCCCCATTTATGTACCACACTCATCTTATGGATCTTAGTATTGCACTCTGACATTTGGAAAACTTGCCTGTAACACATCTGGTAATGATTGGTTAGAGATGTTTAGTATCCATAAAACATGCTTTTGATATAGCTCCCTACAGCTGGTGAAGATAAAAATTCAGTAGACGAACTGAAGTACACGTGATATTTACAGTTAATAATATGGCTGTATCTCTTTCATTCATTACAATCTTTTTGTTTGTTCTTTATTTTTAAAAAGAAATAATCAGTATGTTTACTGATATTATCGCCTGTTTAATTTTATTTTAAAAATTGTACACAGTTGATTCTTATGACTTGTACACTGAATTCTGCACTAAAGCATGTAAGCTGTTTTGGTTTCCTGTCATTTAGTTCATGTCAGGGGTTGAAAGGTGAAGTGGAGTTTTCTTCAGTGTGTTCTTGTCAACCATCTCAGAAGTCTTGAGTGCTGCTGCCAGCCACCTGAGCTAGAGCACGGAAGGCCTACAACACGTTTTGAAACAGAACATTGCTCGCTTAGTCATTTTTGCTTGTGTTTAGATTTCTAGAAGGCTAGCCTTTGGCTTCATGCTTTTACTACCTCTCTGGTTGATTCAGGTTTCTGGTGTCTTCACCAAACATCCAGGATTCAGCAGCCCAAACTAATGGACCTGTGTGTGTGTCTTTTCCTACAGCTACACATCAGTACGCAGTCAGCTGTGATGCTGAGCTGCTGTGGATTCTTTGGCCAGTTACTATGTCTAGTGTTTTTTTAAGTGGTATGCAGTACCTGGGTGATCTGTGGATGTCACTTTAAACTGGGAACATTTTAGATTGACAGAGTAGATTTGATAAAATACATACCTCTCAAAGGGAAGTTCAACAAACTCATTTTTTCTCTTGAATTTATGAATTTCAAAGTATAAGACCACACTTCAAATAGCTGATCAGCTTGCTTGATAGGAAGAACTTGCATAAAATTATATATTCATGTTTCTACACTTGCCTATTTTAATGCAATCAAAAAAGAGAGATGCAAGAAGCGCCTTGGATGAGCATTGTAGGCATGTGAATGGGTACAGAAGAGCCATATCTTCCTTCCTTCTCCCAACAACCGAGACAGCTCGTTCTGCCTCCTTCCTTTACTTACACTAGCACCTTGGTTTGAAATTCACAGAATTTAGAAAGTCCAAATACAAATGCTATATTCAAGTACAAAGAAGTAGAAACTATTCTGCTATGTTATATTTTAATGCTTACATAATAAATAATTCCCTGTGGAATTACATACTTCTTTTTTTTTATTCTTAAATAAAAGATCCTACCAATTATGAGATCTTCTATTCAGTTGTTTTCTTCATTTGTAATACAATACATATTTATAAACTGGTAATACATATTTATGGATTGCTTCTGAGACAACAAGCGTTTCACAGTTTGTATAGAAAATGGTTCGCAGGGCTATACTCTGTAATTTTCAGAGCTTGGGGAAAAATAACATCTGTAACCTTCTTTTGAAGAGAGAGCGTTACCGGTTTTCACCATTAAATTAAACAAATTAAAGCATGCATGTATAGCTACTAAGGCCCTGCTCTATATATGTGGTAGGAGTTCAATTGCACTGAAATATATACATATTTTTGAATTATTGTTTTATTTTTTTCTTCCTGCCTCCCCAAAGCACAATGAACAGAGCAGGACTGAAGCAATGCGGGTAATCTGTAGCCTTCCCACTCACGTGTAGTGCAGTCCGTTGTGTCTGGGAGGAAGCCTGTGGACCAAACAGAAGCATTACTCTGGCTGTTTTGGGGTATGAAGCTGTCCTCTGGTAGCTGTGGGAAGGAGCTGGTATGAGTTACAGAGCAGCGGTTTAAGACATCTAGGGGACGTAAGGGTGATCTTTGCACCTTCATTCTTCTGGACTGAGTCTACTCTGGTGTGCTTAATTCACTCGGTACAGCTCATAGATCTAGCTGTTGATTCTCTGCAGGTCCCCATTAAACAGAACTCAGCTTGTTAATCAAAACCAATCACTTTTCATACATGTCCTTGTCTGCTCTCTTAAAATTAGCGTATTATAGAAAGAGTTGGACAAAAAAAAAAAGAACCAACAAAATAAGCAGGTCCCTATGGAGTTGTTACAGGAAGGAGTTGTGCCTGCTTTTTAAAAGTATGTAGCAATGGGAAACGATTGTTTCCTAGACTTAGTGTTCTGCCTTCGTAGCACAATATTACCGATTGCTGCAAATTTTATGTTGCTCTTCCATATGGAAAAAAAAAAGGGGGGTTCTGATTCTTTAGAGATTCATGCTTGTAGCATGATTGTCTCAAGCTTGGGCCTCAATACTGTGACTGACAGTGTGGATCCCACATAAACAGGAGTTGATCAAAGATTTGGACTGCTATGGGTCTTAGTTGCTCAGATTATACATGTTCTGTCTAGTGAATCCAGGTCTTAGGTAGCAATGCAACTTATCTCAGATTACAAAACACTTTAAAATATGTTTTTAGATGGCTGGAGATGGTTTGTTTGAAATAGAATTTGAAAGGGTAGTCTCTGAATGGATTCACATTATTGATCATACACATAGGTAACAAATTTTTCTAGTATGTGAAATTAATCTGTATGAGCCACAATAAAAAGGAGAGCTTTAATGATCACCCCTGTGGTTGATAATGTTTTGGATCATTATTAGCTATATGACTTTATTAGAGCACACACAGCACTTTAAAAAGATTTTTTTCCTCTTGCGGGAAAATGAAATGTATTGCATACATAACTTGAGGGACCTGAGCACTTCTGTCTTTGCTGAAGCTCACGCTGAGTAAACAGAGAAAGTGTGAAAGATGAAAGACTATTTCTTTACCTCTGCTCATCTCTAAATTATGAGTCTAGTAATGTTCCAGCTTCATGTTGGGACAAGTCTAGACTACACTAATTCTTCCTGCTCCTGTTGCCCTTTTTTCATCTTCTCCCTGCATCCACATGCACTCTGGTCAGGTGCTGTGCAGTTCAGACATAGTCTGTGTGACTAACAAGCTCCAGTGCTGATGGGAATCTCCAGCTGCCTTGTTACAGCAGCACCAAAGGGACTAATGATGGGACTGCAAGGCAAATTTAGTTGTATAGAGAAGTATTTTTATATTATGAAACTCTCTGTATCTGCTATGGCTTGAAAATTTTACCTTTTTAAGCTGTATTTTGTGGTTTTCTTTATTCTTTTTATTACTTTAATGATAAGTGCTGATGTTAGTTTTCTGGGGACTTTACTATACTGCTGCAAAAATGCTCAAATGGCAGAAAGAAATACTTTAAAAGAGATCTGAAACTTACAGGTGTTCAGAATCCTTTTGGTAAAATAAATTCTGTTCAGCTTTGTCAGGGCCTAAAGTAGTGGGTTTGCAAACTTCAAACATTGTTAACATTCCTGTTAGAAAGCTGGAGGTTTTGGAGGCTACTGCTA
>VXAL01007226.1:0-39479 GCA_013399475.1 Chauna torquata | reverse complement strand
TGTGATTCTGTGTGATTCTGTTTAGCTACAGCAACGTGTATGCAACCCAGAATTTTAAACATCTGGGTTCATTCTAACAACGTGTACTTTGTGTTTGCTCATTAGGAGCTGAACATTACAGTATTGCATTCACTTGTTCATGCACTTCCATCTCATTAGACGGTTTTCAGAGAAAATTGTCTCAGCATCCAAAAGATGTCAGATACCCATGGTAGCCCCAACAGCAATCCTGGTCCCAGGGGCCGCCCCTTCAGTGCCCAGTGGCCTCAAGTCTGAAAAGGGTTTGTTAAAGAGAGTCTAAACTAACTCAGCAGCTTCTAACCTTTGCAGGTTGGGAATATTTATTCATGAACTTTGTAAATAAGGATGCATTTGAACCAAGTTATGTGTTTTGCTTAAGATCCTGCTGAGATCTTAAGTGAGAACTGCCAACACAGCACCTGCCAGCAACAGCTTTCTAAGGGGCATTTGATAAGCAGTTAAAATGCTCTGAATTCCTTACATATTAACTAAATTTTATGTATTATCTACATATCTTTAATAATGACAGCTATTTATTGACCAGACAGGATGTGATGCCTACTGGTAATGTCCATTTTAGTTGTGATAATTAATAATTTTAATATTTAAGTTTAATTGTGTAATATCGAGCTCTTAAATTATTCAGACTTTACGGAATGTTTTTCATTAACACCACACATTCTATTAACATATTTATGAACACCTTTTATGACTTAATGTGGCTTAATTCTATTAATAAAAACTAATTTAAAAGTCATTATCTTTTTTAATTATACAGTAACTTGTAATGCAGATTTTCTAGCTCCACTGTGGCTCTGGAAGAAAACTGCCAAGGTTTCTGCAGCTTCTATTCTACTGCCTGACTACACAGAAAATATAAAACCTTCTTTACAGAAGGGACGAGGCCCTATTGCCTGAGTATCTCTGTTCTGATAGATATGTGAGATGCTCAGCACTTCAAAATGAGTACCAAACAGATTGAAGGACCTAGTGAACGATAATACGTGGTTGGAGTGACATCGTTCAAGACTAGCATTTAGGTTGTCCATAGACTTAACATTGACACAGTAGTGAGGATCTTGCCGCGTAGGATAAAAGCACTGTGCAGACTGCAGCTTTTCATTTCAGCTGTTCACAATATTAGTGAGCAATCCTGCAACATTTATACAGATGCATTAACTTAATTCAAGGAAAAAGTCAAATTTGCCAAGTTCACTCAGATTAGTGATCATAATCCTTTGTTTATACATTTAATGGATAGGTTTATCTACTAGATCCATATCTATTGAATTGGCTAAAAAGTGTCTTGGAATGAGTGGTAAACTGTGTACTCATAATCATCTGGTGTTAAGGTTCACAGCCAGAAGACTCTTACAGTAAATTAGTAAATTGATTTACTAAATTAGTTTACCTGTTTCAGGTCTAAAATAGGAACTGTTTGTATAATATGGCTTTGCTTTATTATTTTTTTCCCTCTCCCATCCCACTGTAGGTTTAGGTATTTATTTTATTCATAGAAAAATTACCTTTTTATACTTGCTAATGTAATAGCTGTGTTAAAATCGCCTTGGTCCTGTTGTAAGTTCTGACTGATGTCATTGGAGGCAGCCAAATGATGCAGAGCTTAGGCACATACTACAAAATCACAGTGAATTGCTTATGGATGTGATTTATATTTAAGAGGTGAACAACAGCAGGGTAATCAGGTGGGGGTTAGACACAGCACCCCAGGCTCATCCAAGTCCAAGAGACAACACAGTCCACCTGCTCTCCAGGACTCTCATACCCTGAGTGTTTCTGAATTCTTTGGTTATCTCCTGTGCTACCGGAAAGGTCTCAGGCCACTCACCTGCAGTCACCCATGCTTGCTAAAAAGGGCCTGATATAGGGCGATGGATATAAATCTCCATGGCAATCCACTCAGCTTTGATCGGCAGCCTCCGAAAAAGCTTCCCAGAAGGAGCTCCCCAACGCTGGTTGTGTACACACGCAACAGAAGAGCAGACATCTATTTCCAGAGGTCTTCAGAGACACCTCTCTTTCTCTCTGACTCTGTAAGGCAATTAAATGATTATCTCAACTGATTAGGCCAGTAAAATACTGCTGAAGCAGTGCCATAATTAAACAGCTAACTGAGGGAAAGGGATTTACTGAGGATGCACTGGTTATAGAGTAGGGTCTGAAACAGTGCAGAGTAAGAACAGGAACTCTTCAAACCAGATCAATCACTTCCCATGTTTCTTTGTTACCACTCTTTAAAGTAAACATGTTACATAAAAATTTGAAAACTGCTTTCATCCATACCACTTTATAGGATTAATGACATACAAATCAATGTATGTGATGACTGTCCTGTTTCAAGAGAACATTCAGTATTTTTCTAAAGGATTTGTTAAAACTTTTCTTTGTAACATGCAGTTTTGCCCTTTCTGCACCATGTCTAAACTTTCCCTTTCTCTCTGTTCCCTTAGTTCCAAAACAAGCAATATCATCTCCTGAGCTTCTGCAGATTTGGTCTTCCAAGTGTAACTTACAGTCTGCTCTTTCTGAAGTGTGTTTCAATAATTCTCAAACTAGATTTCTGAATATGAAAGCACTTTCTCCAAAAAAACTCCTTGCACAGTACAAAAATGGTGATTAAAGTGAATTTTACCTGAGCTGAGATCATTCAAAGTCTCATCAGATGGCCCTTGCAAGGACTCTGTGAACACCACCTCTGCTGTAAAAATATTTGAAGCATCTTCCATTTAATATCTAGACAAAGGATAAAATGAAAGATGGATATAATGAATCCAAAGGAACTGAATTATTGCTCATCAGTAATTATTAGTAACACAAAAAGAAGTAGGGCATCAAAGTATGAATTGCACTGGGAAGGGAATAAAGCAGGAAGCAGGAAGCTGTGTTTCCTGGTGTTGGAATAGGTTAATGACTGAATTTTCTGAATTTTCTGCATGTAAAATTAAATGTTTGAAGTTTATAGAGTAGATAAAAGTATTCCTCACTTACTCTACATTTACAGTCACAGCTCTTCAGTTTTGGGAGACATCTGCAGAAGCCATGCCACCAGCAGCTCCCATGAGTAGTAGTGCCCTATCTTCCAGTATTAGACCAGTGAAAGAAAGAAAAATGCACAACTCTGATAACAGAGAGACTAGATTTGGCACTGTTTCATGCTCCAATGTCAGTCTTTTCTTAATGAATCATCCTACTTTTCTGAAAAACCCAAGCACAAATTTCAGAAAAAACATGCAGGGACTCAGAGGCATATTCATTTTCCTGTGATCTTTCACGCCTTTATGTAACTCACTCTGGTTACCCTGCCCATCCATCCTTAGCCTTTGCAAAAGACAATGATGTTCAAAGTCAAAATAACAAATTACCAGAAAGCAGGAGAATACCACTCACATTTACAACCTACTATAAACTTTCAGAGTCACTGGGACATTGCTGAGCACAAACAGGCGAGCAGTATAAGGAGCATGGTTATATCAAGGTGGTAAGAAATTAGATTAGGTTTTCATTGAATCAGAAATGGGACTTCACGATACCAAACAGATCACTAACTGCGCTTGTAGGAAAGGGAAAGTAGTTTATTTGCCAAAATAACTAGGTACATCCTAGATTTATTGTTATAAAGGTAAATGGTATGTATGTCATTTTTCGTACATGGTATTAACATGTGGCACCCACAGCACACTGCTAGAAAAGTGTAAGGGCAACTCTAAGGATGGAAGGACTAGCCCATCTGGACACGGTGACTGGCCAAGTGAAGGACAGTGCACAGCGGAAGGTGCCTAAATCATGTTGATGTTTATTTCCAGACCTATTGGTATTGAGGGATTTGAGTGTGGATAACGGCAGTAGAAGACGAGTGGATTTCTCTCTTCTAAGCCAAGCAAAGGGTAATTTGTGAGAAAACATTTGCATAGCACTAGTGAATAATTAACAAGAAGTGAAAGTGTATAGCCAGATGTAAGGAGAGTGCAGTGCCCATTGCCACGCACTCTCCAGGAGAGGCTGGGGGACAGGGAGGGGAACACATGGTGTATCATATCATGGCAGCTGGACAGAAGGCACCAAGAGCTTTTCTAGCAATCCAAACCTCAAAGAATCATTTATTTCAGGAGACAAAGGGTGCGCTATGTCTGGGCTGTGGAAGCTCCAGGATGAAAGATTAAAGATTCTGTAAATATTCTGAAATATCCCTCCTCAGAGAGCGTTAAAAGAAAGCTGCAGGAGGCCGATGCAATCAGGAACATCACAAGCATGTCAAGCTATAATGAGAAAGAGCCAAATGCATTTCTGGTGTAACACTGCCAGCATTAGTGGATACTCACCAGGGGACAGTTTGTCCCATTTTCATTATTAGCAGCATCTGTAAGAACTGTTTGCCACCTTCTGGCAGTACATAATTTCAAACAAAAAGTAGGGGAAAAAAAAGCACCATATTTTTTATGTAATCAAAAACTCTTTGATTCCCTAGGAAAACAATTCTGGGAAGATGTGAAAACAGCTGCTTAGACATTTCAGGAAATGTTTAATTCATACTAATGAACGTATTCAAAGCATTAAAATATTGTTCATTATTCACATACTTTGGAAATAAAAAAGGCTTTGAGATTTTATTGTACTTAAGTAATAAAATGTGATGTCATTACTATTCTTAACATTACTATTAAATATTAAAGAAATTAATACTTCTGTCTTATACTTAATTTTAGCTGATGAAAAATCCCACATTCTTGATAAACTCCCAAGCAATTACTTAAAATATTTTGATACAAAAGGAGAACGTAGTAGCAAATCCAAAGTCTGATCTCTCTTGACCTGAAATCTAAGCAGAGCAGATAAACAGAGCACAGCCAGGTTTGACACAATCTTAGAAGGGCAACCTGTAATGAAAACACAAGTAGTACAGAAAATTAAATAAACTTATCAGTATGCTGAGCTCTTCCCTCTGACTTGGTACCTAGGCAATGCTCAGAAAGTAAGATAGGCACAACTCTCTTCTCGATAAGCAATAAGGCTAGGCTTCTTTTGCTGGTGGTTCAGATGCATCCATCAGCAAGAGCTGGATCCAGAGAAAGGACTAGGATTTAGTTAAGAGAGGAGCAAGTAGATATGTGAGTAATACCCTCATTTCCAGACCATTGAATACACATAAGCTGATGCAGCAAAGCAAAAAAACTCATGTGTTTGTCAGGTCTACCTCAAACAAAAAAATCTTTTGATAGAAAACTTCTGGCTGATGCTTTCCTCTTGATATTGTTCCTCCAAAATGGCTGTGTTCATCTGTTGTCCTCCTACACACTGAAGATCGTGTGTCTGTGCTGTCTCTTACTCAGTTAGCAATTTACTCCTTGCCTGGGAGTTAAGTGAAAGAGGTCGTAGGTGAGTCATTCTAGCACTTCCCATAGAAGTGCCACCAACCTGCATGCCAGTCACTCATGGAAACTAAAAGCTACTCAGAAAACACCTACTAAATTACACCAAATAAAATGCCGTCACAATGACAGATGATAGTGCTGCCCCCAGGTCATTTACCTTGTCTAAATTGGTAGGTCAAGGGAGACTTTCTCCCTTCAGAGAGGGGAGGGAAGCATCTATTAGCCTTCCGTGAGATGTACAACTTCAAAAAATCGTATCTCCCACAGTAAGTATGATATCCACAGTGATAAAGTAAAAAACAAATTTAAAACTACTTCACCCCTAAATCCCCTGTAGTTTCAAATGAATGCAATATCCTTCACTTCTGCTTGTAAGTTCTTTGTGCATTAGTAGTTCAAGCTCTATTAAACAAATGCGGTCTTCAATTCCTCCCAGCAATGAAGAGGAAAAAGAGTAGAATCATCGATCTGTCTCTGGTTGAATATGTTTGCAAAATATTTTGAGATACTTTGGGATAACAGACACTAAAAGTAGGTTATGTTCGCAGTTAACACCACAAGTTTTATATAAAGCTTAAAAATTAGGGCAAAACATTATTTTTTCAAATGTATTAATAAGTATCTCCAAAATGTATCTATGATCTCAGAAAAAGCATAAAAAGAAATCATTAGTTCAGTTGCTCAAAGAATAAAATTTGGCACTTTTCTCATGTTTATGTTTGTTATGGAAAAGCAATCATTTCGGTGCTGGTTAAACAAGTCCAAATGAACCCATATGGCTCGAACAAAGCTCTTGAAAAGGTTTTTCTTTTGAGCAACAAATTACTTACATTACTGCGCTTTGCTCTACCGTAGTAATTTTGATATTTTCCAATAATTCTCAAATATTAGCAAAAAGGCAGTTACAATACGTTCCCATCAGTATTGTCCTCACTAGCCAGGGACATCTTGCAACAATAGCTTGTTGACATGAACATCTACCAAACCTGAGGATGACTTTCAACCAAATTTCCTTTTATTTAAAAGAAAAAGCAGGTTAGGTTGTGTTTTTGCTGTCTCAGGTTGATGGTGCTTGAAGCTTACAGAAAGTCACTTCATCGAGTTCTTACTTGCAAGTAGTATATTGCCATAGAATAGGAATAGGCAGCTTTATTTCATGGCAGCTTTTTCCCGCAGCCACTGGAAATAGAGCCTATATAGGTGCCTGCCCAGTCAGAAGGTCAGGCTCAGTATATCAGACAAACTGCAGCCAGTGTCTCACCTGGGGGTCTCCCACAGCCAAACTTCCCTTTAAGCTATGGCTGCAAGACTTCTTGCTTAGTTGGTTGTGGGTTTTCTTTGTTAGGTTTTCTAGAAGAGAGTCAAAAATCCGAGAGTGCCTATATTATGGCAAGTTTTAGCTTATAGATATTACATATACACATTATTATTACATGTAACACGTATGTTCCTGTTGATTCACTGTTGCTGAAGTAGGTTCTAACTCACTACAGTTTCTCAGCGCAACATTTGGTGATTCTTCCCTCCCCTCCAAAAAAGAATGCTGAAAAAAAATGAAAATTTGTAATTGTCTTGAAGTACAGTCCATTACCGAATCCGGGCAGGATTTCCCACAGCTATCTCATCTCCAGGGAATAAAACAGCAGGCTGCTCACCCCCAGGTCCCTTTCCCCTGAGTGTCCCACAAATAACAGGTACGACATTGTCCTTTGTGCCCCAAAGGAGCAGCAAGCAGTGTTTGCAGCCCTGTTTCTGCATGATGTCCTCCTCCCGCCTGGACGAGAACCGGCTGTTTTTCCACACAGTGGCACATTTTACGTAGAGGCACACTCGTTACTCAGGAGCATCTTGCTGCTCCAGGCCATTTGATGTTTCTACTTATGTGCAGCTGATGTTTCCCAAAGTAACAAGCCATTTCTGTAACTTCAGATGCTCTCAGGCCTTGCACGAGATCTGATAATGGCCCCCTGCTCTTCACTACCCCTCAGTGAAAAACAGCATCTTACGGTCAATCAGGAAAGAAAGACTGTAGTTAAGTTAAAAATCTTGGCTGGACAAATGCTCATCCCCACCTCTGCCCTGGGGAGGTGTGCAATGGTGTGCAACAATGCTGTAAAAAGCACAAACCGAGCTGAGTTTGTTTCCATTTTCTTCACTCATGTTGGTTACATACCGATGACTTAACAGGAGAAAAATGCCCCTGGGCAGTATGCAGTACCACAGGGTGTGGGGTATCTGCGTGCCCATCTCTCTCTGAAGTAGGGGTTAACACAGGCTAATGCAGTCTGCAGGGGAGCAGTGTAAATTAGCCTGTTCTGAGCTCCACGCTGCTGCAAACGGATTTATTTGCTAATAGCCAAGGAGGCTTGTTCAGCGCTGGCTCAGGCACCTCGCCGCTGCACAATGGCAGATTCCCACTGCATTGCATAGTCCCACGCTAGCTGTAAAGAAATCAGGCAAGGGGACTTGGACCCCATGAAGGACCACTGGATTGAGGATTAACCAAAGCAGAACCTCCTGGATTTCAGATCTAAGAAAAGGCTGGGTGGGATCTGCTCCTCCCTTGCCACCACAGCCTGCAGAATTGCTGAATTAAAGAACAAGCCTAGAGAAGCAAAAGCTTTAATGCTTTTTGTAGGCATGCTCATAAAAACTGATAACTCTACATGCATGAGCCTTCCTTTCATTTTTTCTTGCTCAAGTGCCAAGCAGGGAGCAGATGGTACATTACTCAGCCTTAACTGGAGGGTAAGAAAGTGTGATTTAAAAAAAAAAAAAAAATCAGTTGAGACCCTCAGCCCATTTAGATTCCAAGCTCAAAGTTTATTTGTCTTACACAGAACTTGTACTTTTTCCCCTCTCAAATGCTAATCCTCTCCACACATATGCTCATTATGTAAAAGCATATGACAAACACCATCTGGGAAAATAAATAGCTCCTCAGCTAACTGCACTGCTCCCTCCCCTTACGTCACCCACCTCACTATTGTCTCTCCTATTTTTATCCACAAAACAGCAATCACTCAATCAAGTTATTAACTTAAATATGCTGTCTCAGTCAAACAAGCTGCAGATCCCAGACTGTGCAGTAAATCCTGTTCCGTTTTTCAAGATGATATGCATCTTCACGATAATTTGAAAGTAGCCATAGCACTGAGAAAAGCAAATGTGGCTGTTAAAGGACAGTTGGTACAACTGGGAGATGCTAGTCCTGACCCGCAGAAGCCCAGGCTTGTTTTCCAGCTAGAAGGTTACGTTTTCTCCCCCATGAAATATGCGGCTCTTGCCACGGGTTCCACCTCGTTTCCATGGATCCCTGACACAGTCCTTCATCTCCGACAGATTATTGCTCATACTGTTCAGAGCCAGGCAATGGTGCTAAACAGGGAATGACATTAGCCAAGTTCAGTGATTTCTGTAACCTTGTTATAGACGGATAAGAGTAGAAGCTGTGCTGTCATTAGTCGTGATGGATTCATTGTCTGCCTGAACGTTAATCAGAAGAAACGAGGATCATATATGCAAAAGAGAAGCATTTGGAGACACCATCTCAGACTATTGTGTTTTGTACCAGTGGATTAGGAAAATCATCATGATTCAGCAAAAGAGACGTCTATTTAGCTAAATTAAACAGGATCTGCACAATCCAACCATATTGTGTTGAGGCAAGTAACCAGGAGATATTCAAAATGCACAGTCAAGAAAGAGAGTTAGTGGCTGACACTGTGATAGAAAGGCAGAGCTTTGTAAGTACCCTGCAAGAATTGTGGGGCCATAAACACTGCTATATTGTATCTGTTTAGAAAATATATGAGACAGAATTCAATGATGACCTTATCTGGGCTACAAATTCTTGTCAATTATTATATGCTTGTAGGGACATGTTTAATAGATGGCAGAAAGTCCTTCTCATTTGTCCTCAGAGACAGCACTGATATTGCCCAGCTAAGAAATCCATTATACAGCTACAAAAGAGGCAATTTGATTTCATGAGCACGTGTCTTTATTATTTTAAGAATAATTTAACATAGGAAGAGAAAAGCAGAACCTGTATGAAAAAAGACTGAGGTTTCCAGCATGCGCAGTTACTAGCCCTGCGGTTCTTACTNGGGGGGTGCTTCCCACTGACTTCGCTGGGAGTTTTGCTTCACCTAAAAGACTGAGGAGTTTAATTCTCATGTGTGGTTCGGGTGTTGATGCTGCTAAAGATGCATGTGTATGGAATACAGGCTCTGTGCTGCTGAACGCCCCCTTAACGCCCTTCTCTTTGTTGTCACAACAGACGAACCAAACTCCTGGAGTGCTCCCTCTGCCACCTCCCCAGGTCTGCCGGAAGTAGCTCTTTCCCTCGACGACATAATCTCACCATTATCTTCATCACACATAGCCCCACCCTCTGACCCTTCTCACCAGATAAGCCCAGAACCAACATGGGATATCAAGAGGGAACATGATGTAAGGAAACCAAAGGAGTTTTCTGTGAATGGTCACAAAAAGAAAAGGTTAGGAGAACAAAGAGAAAGGTCAGCAAGTCCTAAAAAGGTAGACAGGTCAAAGCATGAAGAGGCTTCTTGGAAAGGATATTCAGAAGGCAAAAATAAGACCACTGATGGTGGCAGGCACACCTCAGAAAGCAAAGTGGTGGGACACAGTGTTATGATCGAGGCTGGCGCGAGAGAGCACGTGTGTGCTGGAACCAGTGATGAACAGTTTGGGAGGCTGAAGAAGCCAGAAAGCAAGAGGGGAGGATCTCTTAGCAAAAAAGAAGATCACAAATCTACAAATACCAGTGAGAAAAAGTCAGCTGCAGCACCCGACCATGTCAAGCTTGATACAGGTGCTACCAAGACGTACAGCAGCAATCGCTGCAGCTCACCTGGAAGCGATATGGACCACAGCCAGAGGGACCCTGACGGGAAACCCAGCGAGTTCCCCAGGAAGGGACATCTCCACTCCATTAGCACTCGCAGCACCAACACCACAGTTCGAAAGGCAACTGTCTCCCCGGGGCCATGGAAAATCCCTGGCTCAGATAAGCTACCTAGCGTCCTGAAGTCTGGTACTTCTGCCATGAGCAGATAAGCACGGGACTGTTGCCCTCTAACTGTCTCAAATTGACGCAGAACATTCTTCTTAGTTTTTGTCTCACGTTGATTTATTTTAATTTATTTTAACTATCACACATATACACAAAGCATTGAGGAATGAAAACATTAGTGTGTAATTCCATGACAATGTGCACAGTATCTAATAAGTTCAAAAGCATATAGTCAACACGGAGATTTAAAATCGACCCTAAAGTCCCAGTTCCATTTTAGGGACTTTGGCAGCTATGGAAGAAACCAAAACTATATGAAGGACAGTACATCAGAGAAGGGTAGTGCAGTGTAGCTTTAGCATTTTTTTCCACTGCATGAAGGACTTGGATTTCATTCAAACTTTATATCGAGAAACTGGAACAAGTTAGAGCAATTGCAAACTGGAACATCGCCTTAAATAAAACTGCACGGAGCAAGCTGAAACTGAGAGAGGATCTTTTCATGGAGCTAAAATGTTGTAAATAAATTGTTCTCGACATATCTAGACAGGGGTTAAAGGGTTTCTTTGAAGCATTC
Source organism: Chauna torquata (assembly GCA_013399475.1). Lineage (NCBI taxonomy): Eukaryota > Metazoa > Chordata > Aves > Anseriformes > Anhimidae > Chauna > Chauna torquata. The sequence continues at coordinate 28,453 of VXAL01007226.1, read as the reverse complement.
AGAACTGTATGCCCATGACACGTCTCCACTGTTACCACTTTGGGATAGTCCACGTAATAATACCCTGTAGCATAGTTCACTGGGCGCTACGGGAGGAGTTGGGAATCTAGTGGATTAGTTTCTGTGATACCATTTCTACTGCCATTTTTGTGAACAAACCATATTTCTGTACATTGGAAAGGAGTTAGGGTGGAGTTGTATTTGCAAATTATTCTCCAAAGCAATTTACTACAGGTTCCCCAAATCCTGCAAGGTAACACAAGCCAATTGGCCAGGCTCAAAACTCAGACGTCCGCAAGGCCCTTGCAAGGAAAGGAAGATTGCTACAGAGAAAAAGCTGCAGTTTCCTTAAGGAAAGGCCTTTCCCTCCCACAGAAAATGATAGCTTCACTTATCTACAGTGCTATGTTTCATACCCACTTGCATTTAGTTAGGGTGCTCTCACCTTCCACTCCCTCAGTTTGGCAGAGCAGGTGCCTTTAGGCACACGTTAACAATAGTTAGACAGAAATACAGTTTTCGGTGTCCTCGTTCAGTAAATTCGATATATTTCCATTTTAAAAAATGGTTTCCATGCTATCATTTCTTCCTTACCTCCATTTTTATTTTTTTTTATTATTATTATTTTAGTCTTTCTTGCTTGTCTGTTTTGAATTTCAAGCCTTAAGTGCCAGGTAAACATTCCAGTCTGCCTTCACAGGAAATAGGTCCAAGTTCAGTCAATCAGTCACTATCTTGCTTGAAAACAATGTGTGTGTGTATGTATAAGTGTGCATATGCTTATTTGTCTGTCAAAATTAAAACAAAATCCTGGGCAATAATACATTGGTAATTCAAAAAAAGAAAAAAAAAGAAAAAAAGAAAAAAAGTACTGTCAAAATTCATATTTAAAAACTATTGTTCTCTAGCAGTCTTAGTTCCTCACATGCTCTGCTGAAAAATTAGATTGAGATTGGCTTTGTTCCAAGAAATTAGCACATTACTGTATGTCTCAAACATTGCACTGGACTGAGAAATTTATAAGCATGTTTCTTCCTGTCCAATTATTTTGAAAAGCCTCAAGTAAAGGATTTTGCAGCTTTCAAACAATTTTTCTCAAAAAAAAAAAAAAAGAAATTCCACTTATAATTTCTAAAGAAGCACAAGTCCATGTAGCTGTTTATAAAACTCTTATTTAATGGGAAAAAAAAAAAATCTTTATCCCCTGAACTAGAATCCAATATAATTTGCCATTAATTTATTAAATCTGATTTTGGACAATGCTTCTGTAGTGTAGATGCACGTCCCAGTATCTTATTTTTATGTATAAAGAAAGCGAACAATGAAATCTGAAAATCAGTTGAGATTATGCTTGCATAAACTCTAATTTGCACAGTTCACGGCTACTCCTTGTGCAGTAATTGCTTTATGCGGCTGTAATCGATAACCTGTGAAGACAGCACATCATCTAAACCCCATTCCAAATAATATTTCTGTGTAGTGTTAGCTGTGAATTTACCCTGTACAGCTCTATCTCTATAAATATAATTCCATGTATTAATAGTCACAGAAAGGCTGTAAGTGAGCAACTATTTTTATGAAACGCACCACTATGGATAAATTAACTTTTACAGAAATCTTGTTTACTGTATGATATTCTAAACCACTGTCAAATAAAATATATATCCAAAAAATGTTTTTTTTTCAATTGTACATAGTCTGTGTTAATTTTGAGTGACATGCTTCGGTGTTACACCAAGAAACAATCATTTGCATGCATATGAGTAGAATTAATTAACTACTTCATTATGGAAACAGGAAAGCTCCATTTTTATTTCTTACTCCAGAGAGGGGAATAATTAGTGAATTTATGTGTAGGTAACCAACAAAACTCTGTATACGCACGTTAAGGTGTAGAAGGCTACACAGGTGCAGGGAAATGTCTCCCTTGGTTGAGAAGCCTGAACTCTTACTTTCCTTCCAGTCCCAGGAAGCACGGGAGTGGGGTGGTCAGATTCCTGGCATCTGCAGAGACACATCCTGGGCATATATGATACATACGAAAGGAATTTGGCAGCTGTAACTAGCCCTAGAAATGTTTGTTTACAAGCTGGGCGAAGGGGGCATAATTTGATTTCCAGTTTACTTTACAGAAACAATCTCTCAGAAAACATCATAAGGGTGTCAAAAGGATTGTAACCAGACAGCCCGTTCTGGGGCCTCATCCATCTCTTGTTGAACAGAACAGAAAAATACTCCATACCTTCAGTTAGGCAAAATAAATAACCAGCTTACGAACTGCAGGCACAGTAAGTTGTGCTGGCTGGAAAACTACTGATATTTTTCACACATATGACTTTTTTTTTTTTAATAAATATTTCCTTTTTCCTTAAAATAAATTTTTGTTTAAAAAATAATTTGCCTTCACCCACAGAGTCCATTTCTGAAGAGCCTCATTTTTCAGAAGATTAATGTTTCACGTAAAGAAATTCAACCAGCTGAACTAATAACATCATTTTTCATTACAATAAACACATAACAAATTTGAAGCACCTTTAATATTCCAAAAATGGTTACTGCTCCTTAAATAGCTGCCATTTCCATGGCCAGAACTGTGAGCAGTATCACGGGGAAGCGTGCTGAAGCCGTGTAGACAACAGTATGTTCCTCTGCCCTGTCTAGCTTTTTTCTGTTAATTACATCTTCTTTAAGCAACGCTGGCATAGAAGCATAGTACTCGCATTGTATTGTCATTCTTATGACCTCTTTTTACCTAACTTTTTCATACCTATGCAATAATGCAGGAACCTGGATATTTATTTTGATGTAGATTTGCTGCTCCAGCCCCCAGCGCATCCTCTCCAGCAAGCTCGCTGGCATGTGGCCAGCAGCACACATCTGGGGAGGAGTTTTGGGAAAATCTCACAGGCAGATGTTGGTGCAGCCCTTCTCTCAATCAGTGGCAAATGTTTTCTCTATATATAGCTAGCCAGACCATCACAGGACACATTTTTTTCCGGAGTGCTGCATTTCTCTCAAGCCAAAAAATGTATGTATTTTTTCCAGGTAAATGTCCCCAGTGGCTCTTAATGCCTCCCCTAATCACAATTCCTAATTTTACCTGTCCTTTCCCACGCTCCAGATCTGGGGAGGAAAGTAGAACCTGGTTTTCCATTATTCAAAATTGAACTTTTTCATCCATATCAACCCCTCTGGCAAGCTGATGGTGTTTTATTACTCGTTAGTGCAGTATCAAAGCATATATGAGCTTTGGGCCAGGCCCACACTTGATGCCGAACAGCAGAGCACGCGGAAAAGCCCTTGCTCCAGAAAGATATTCACTGAGGGCTACAAGAAACAAATAAAGATGGCATGGAGGCATGCAGTGAGACAAAAGTGGTCGTTGCAGTGGCAATATCTTCTGTCAGGAGCCGGTTCCCCAGACTTGGGATACGCTGCACCTTTCGCTGTGAACACAGGCCCACTGGGAAGAACAGGCTCTGGGGCTCTGTCCTTCTCTGGGTATTTCTCTGCTCAGCAGCTTTAGAAAGTCCACACAAACTGTAGGACCTGGAAGAGTGAGTTTTCAAACAAGTTTCACAGAAAAGCCAGAAAAATTTAAAGCTCCCATAAGGTCTTGCCAAAATGCCATCTTGTTTTCTAGAAAGCTGCTGGACCGACAGTACTCATCATTTAGGTACAACATAGCTCAAGCTGCGCTGGTTTCACTACACTACAGTCCCCTGAACAGGAGGGACACCTGTAGCCCATAGTCCACCTACCTACCTACTCCATGGCCTCTGCGATAAGGCTGCCAAAAATTTAGCACCAGTACAGCTAGTTGTCTGCCAAGAATTGACGCAGAAGTTCAAGAACAGCCCCATTTCTTCCCCAATATTTTTCATCTCCCTTCTGAAGTGCAACCAACCACCATTGCCAGGAATATCTCATCTCCATCAAAGATCAGCTTCAGCCTGATTTGCACCTTCTCTTCTGAGTATTAATTTCTCATGCTTAGCCTCCTACATCAGATGCCCTCAATATCACCAGATCTATCCTGAGTCTCTCCTCTTCCTTCACAGCTCCCGATTCTTGCTCTTAATCCTACCTCTGATACCGGTTCTGCTGCCTTTCAATTGGTTGATTCTTCCATTTTGTTTTCTGTTTGTATCCCTCAGAACTTTGTCCTTCTCCTTTTCCTTTTTCCATCTGGCCCTTTCTCACTGTCTGACATCATTTACCAGTCACCCAATCTCTACTTTACATATCTCAGCAGTTCCACATTACACACCTCTGCTAAGTCACTCACGCTGGCCAATTAATTAACATACTCCTGGGTGTCATATAAACACACAAACACACCCAACACCTTGTACTGAAGCCCAACCCAAGTCACCTGCCGTTGGCTTCCAGAATCCAGCAGTGGTTACTGAATAAGACACACTAACTCTACATGGAGCCAGTAACTCCCTTTACAAGCACGGGTGATGTTTTATTTTCAACGCTATTATAGTTAAATGTCTACACTGGTAATGATCCAAGCATTCAGGCTGGGTTTTGTGGCTGCAGCATGCTATGATCTCTACTGGAAGTTTCCAAACTCACTTTACAAAGGCAAGGACAGGCAGAGCTGCAGGCATATTTCTATCTTGGCTGCTATGCTCTTTTTGTACACCACAGTTGCAGCAGAAACCTGGGGCCAGAACTGCAGAGGCGTCAGTAGAAGAGCACACCTCAGCTAATAAGGATGTCACTTTCTATGTTTCTCCTTGCTTGGAGGGAAGCTTTGGTGTGAAGGGGAAAAGTTTCTTGGTTCATTGCCATGGAGCTCAAAGTTAGAGAAAGCTTTGGACTTGCCCAGGGATGACTGATCTCATTAGGGATTTACTTCACAGTTCACTTCTGTAAGTTTCCAAAAGACTCCTTTCCCTCTTTTGACCCCTTGACTCCTAGGATATTTTCTGTAATTGTTGCTAAAAAAGGCCACACAGGCAAGGCAGGCTGCCTACTCTTGTGATTAATAGAGGGCTTGGAGAGAACTTCTATGCTACATCATGCCAGGCTCCCACCTCCACAACTATTAGACTCAAGGACTCCCAAAGCTGTTTCTTCGTCTGCCACATCAGAGCCAAACATCATCTTTACCTTCACAGCTGTCATAGAAACAGTGAGCCTTTTTAATTAGCCATTCCTCCCAAAGGAGAATGCAGTGCACCATCTAGACAGAAACAGCTGTGCTTTGGAAAGCACCAGGCTCAAACGTCAGCCATGCCCCAAGCCCTTTGCTGGACAGCCTGCATGGCCCCTGCTCAGCACCCAGGACCAACCTGGCCTTTAGTGTAACAGCCTCTTCCCACTGCCCAAGTGTCCATGGGCTCTACACAGACCTTCACCCTCCTGGAGCCAGCACAGGTGCTCTCAGTCTGGCCTTCAGGGTCCCAGAGTATTGGCTTGGTATTTCTAACAGCAATGACGTGATCTCACATTACCTCCATAGCTGGTACCTAAGCTTCAAGCAATTTTTCTTAAATACATCGTCAAGACACAGTAACAAAAGCAGTATTTCTGAGTTACAGCCAATCTAAAAATGGTACTCTGTCCTTTCCTGCCTTTAGAGCCTCTATGGCAATAAGTCACTCTGCCAGTTCAGTTAGCCAATAAGGAAAGTTTTGCTTACAAGGTACAAATATATCTCTTTTAAAGAGTTGGGGGAACTTCAGTGCGTACATACCCACTCATGCTCGCACATGAAGAGGCCTGGAGCACCATCTTTCTCTCCGTCTCAAGAACTTCCCAAATGTCCATGTCTGAGATGAGTGGTTGCCCCTCTCAGGAAACTAAATCATGTACGGATGTAGACTTATCCAGGAAGCTAGGCTTATGCAGGAAGCTGTCATTTTTCCACAGATGAATGATTGTAAATGTTTTAAAGGTGGGATATATTTAAACTGAAAGGAAAAAAAAAAAAAAAAACAGGCAAAACAGGATAGGAAGAGAAAGAGAAGGGGTGACAGGGCTTTCTGTGCTGTGACCACTTGCTGACCTGCTCAATTTTCAACTTCTTCAAGCTTTTAAGGTTGAATGAAAATGAAATGAAATGAAAATGAAAAAAAGATGACCTTTCAAACACAACAAATACTGCAACAAAGCTTTGCAAGATCTGGGGACAGCAAGAAAGGATATTCGGTGCTTATGCTTCTAAAACTGTAATTTATTAAAGTAAAAGGCCTGGTTAAACACAAGAAGGGCAGAGCATGGGTTACTCCAGGGTGCCAGTGGGCTCTTCGAACACACAGCAACTCCCCACCTCCTCCAGAGGCTGCAGCCGTGCTGAGCCGCCCCAGCAGCGTGCTGGCACTGCACTGACGGCCCGGCAGCAGCAATTGCACCCTCCGTGCAGGAATGTCTCGGACCCAAACAAAGGTCACCCCTGTGACACTTCACTCTACCTCTGTGCCCAGGATTGCTGCATACCGCCAACGGACAGTCCTGTTGCTTGTCCAAAGGTGCTGAGATGTGGAAGCAGTGGGCAAAACGTGAAAGCCAGAAGTATTGTGAGAGCCCTGCTGCAGCTGAAATTGGAAGAAAGGAGCTGAGCACACCCTGAGCCACAGCTACAGGAGGAGACTGTGCGGGACCGAGGCCGGGGCACTGGCGTCCATCAATCGCTCCCCTCCTGGTAAATTTGGGCCATTGCTGTCACTGAAGCCACCTGAAATTTTATATTGTTTTTCTAATAGTCTACAAAAAAATGTAGTTTTTGCTTTCTGGATTGCCCTTTGTTAAAAAGTAGTGAAAAATAACATGCAACCCAACCAATCCAAACACTCTCCCCCGCCATCAGCAGGCGGCAGGTCCGTGCACGGCTCTGAAGTCTCTGTTCATACATATGTATGAAATTTATGAATTTTGGTGTTTGTACGTTCCCAAAGTGATTAAAAACTATGCCAAGAGCTCTAGCTAAAGTATTTAAAAAATTGTGGTCCATAAACCAGAAAATTGTTCACCCTGTTTCTAAACCACCAAGTACAAAGAGCTACTTTTAGGTAGCTCTTTTGGTATTTAATTCAGCAAGAAAATCAAACCTTTCCCTGCATAGTCCACAAAGCTCTCCATGTAAGAAACACATATTCCAATTAGCACTTCAATCACACCAGAAGTTTTTGAAAAATAAGCCCAGCAGGCAATGTAGAGCACTGTAGTGTGTTAGTACAAAATATTTCAGAGTACCTCCTAAACCTCAATCCACCTTGAACAATACCGACTGATTACTCTTTTAAATTACCCCACGCAAGATGAATACGAGCACGTCTCCTTCTGAATGGCTCCTGCTTTCTGTATCCCTGGAGTTGCACAGCTTTTTGGGTGGTTTCTGGTAGAGACATGCCCTGAGCACCACCTTGCCGTGCCAGCTGCAGCAAGTCACAAAGCTGTTTGGGGACACCACACCAGCTTTGCACACCAGCACGCGGCATCCCCCCTGCACCAAGGAGCACAGAGAGCCATCCTGCGCGGCACCCAGCTGGGAGGGGGTCACTGCCCCTCACATTTAACAAAACTGAAAGAGCTCTGCCCCGGGCTGTGCTGATAAAACCTCTCTGGAGCATCAGCAGCCTCATTCTTGATGGCCAGGCTCCTCTGGCAGCCTTTGTCCAATTCCCAGCTCTCTTCTCTCATCCTGCTCTATTTATGCCGAGCTTTTTTCATTCTGGCATACAAAGGCAAACGCAGCCTGAATTGATCCCTTCCACGCCTTCAGTCCTCAGAGGTTAACAAGTAGGTCTCTACTTCACAATTTTATAGGTCCATTATGTTCTTTGATTAGCAGCTCCTTCCCAGACTAAATGGTTTTGAAATAAATTCAGAAGATTTTATAGCATTTTTAAGACTGATTGCTAAAGTGTTTTCAAATTACAGAGAAATTATACATATTTCATCCTCACTTATAAGCTCTAGCATCCATGAGCTTCGTTAGCTACAGCAAAATGCCAACAAGCACCCCAGCAATGGGCCTGGAGGAGACAAGGTGCAAGTGCATTGGTCCTGGATGCTACCAGAGCTCTCTGCTTAGTCAGAGCTTCCCACTCAGGTGTCCATGCTCTGCTCTGCAGAACCCATCCATGCCCCTTGTTTACATAGCTGCCGAAGTCCAAAGGGAGTAAAAAATGGGCCAGCATAGTGGTAAATCCCCCTGGTCTCCCCTTTCATTTCAGGCATTTTCCCGACACCAGCAGGACCAGTAAATAATGTGCACAGCAGCACAAAGCCCAGCCACCCTCAGCCCAACAGCAGGCTGGCTAGGGACAAACTGCTTACCCCTGGAGAAGAAGATGCTGATTTTCACCATCCGGGTCCAGATTGCCTTCTGGTGACATGGCCAACACAGAAAAGTGTTAGGGGACCTCACACCCAGGACTGGCCGTGTAAACATTGCAAGCTTAGATGGAATAAATGGGACCTGCGAGGCAAAGTGGGGTGGTACAGGCTGTCACCATACAGCAGTAGCAATTATGCTCACATCAAGCTACTGAGTACAGGAAACTCGGCCAGCATGGCCTGAGGGACAGTAAGGCACTATTACATCTTTTTTATAAAAGATTGTATTGAAGTAATAGAAAAAGAAGCAAAAAGGCAGCTATAGCATGCAAAATATGCAGTGTTAAATGGCCTACTCATTTTAATGTCATCTCTTATTCCCTTTTCTTGCAGTTAGAGCCTTTGTATGTCGAAAAGCACATCCATGGCCAGCTTTCATAGGATGCAGGATGCTGGGAGCTGCTTTATGGAAAAGGCAAAAAAAGGTAGATGGAATAGACTGCTGCTGACTTTGCTGTGTGCCCTTGAACATAGCACACATGCACATGTCCAAAGCAGAGAGGACAACAGCTCTGCTCTGCTTCTTCCCCTCAGCCACACTGCTGGGAAGGGACACGTCTGATGGGTGACCTTAGTGGCACCTCCAGCCCACGGCAGACGTGCTGCTGGGCTGCTTGGGATGGTGCCGATGGGGCCTCCTCAGCAGCAGCCTCTTGGCAGATGTGGCTTTGGAGAGTTGAAATCGTCCTTTTCTAAACCAGAATGCAGACAGAAAGGAAATTAAATCAAACGGTGGGAAAGAAACAGAGACAGACAAGGTGGCAGCGGAAATACAAGTCTCACAACACAGGGGATCGAGAGCTTCAGAGCAGCTGAGAAGTCTTAGACCTCTAAATGGCTTTTTTGCGTGGTAGCACGGGTGCAGCACCTCCTGCTCCCTCTGTGGCTCCTCATACAGGTCTCATATGGTCACTCTCGCTTATGACCTATCATGGAGCCTGGACAGGGAGCACCACCATAGGCCAGAGCCCCTCTCCCCACAGCCCCAGGTCCCTGCTAGCACCCACCCCTCAGTTGCAGGTGGGCGTTGCACCCGTTCCCCACCAGAAATATGATGGGCCCCCAAGGCATGACTCAACATTCACGACCTCAAAGAAGAAACCCAAAGGCCGGGGGAGCACCAAGGAGGTTGGCAGAGCCCAGGCTGATTGGTGTCCCTGTGAGCCAGGCTGGCACCTTCCCCCAGTGCTGATATTCAGCTGTGAATACCCCTGCAATCAGGGACCTAGCCCTGGCTTCCTTTCTTACCAAGCAAAATACTTAGACTGAGGTCTTTGGCTGCCCAGTAGTTCGAGGCGCTTGCCCAAAGGGTATGAAATCAGACATGAAGTCTGAATTCAGATCATCCCTGAATAAAAGAATAAACTTGAACTCTCAGTTTCTGTCCCAGGCTACAGAATATATGTTGATATGGCTCTGCTAAAGCTCTTCTACTCTGTGTGCAGAAGTATTTATAGGCAAGAGAAAATTGACTCTATAACCCAGTGTTGATCTTCTGAGCTTTAGCAGCAAGCATTAGTAGAAAATGCAAACACCATATTTTCCACTAAGGTCTTTCAGTACAAAAGTGATTCTCCATCATACTAAAAGCCATAACGCTTTAAGAGGAAACAATTTTGTCCTTTAAGTCATAAATAATGCAAGTAGTCATAGAATTCTTATAATTAGCTAATATCACACCATTTTAAGAAATTATTGCAAATTAGTTTGTAAGTGTGTAACCTTAGGGAACTACCAGATATTTTATGACGTCTAATGGGATGAAGGCTTGAAAATGCAGAATAGAACTGACAAAGAAAAAAAACACCAAGTCATAAGAACTCAAATTGCAGCAACATAGTTGCATAGACTGACCTACAGCCTAAGTAACCCAATGGATATAACCCATAAAAACAGTAAAGAAAACTAATACTACGTACATTTATAAAGCTATGATGAAAACAAATAGTTAAAAAAAAATAAAACACTCAACCTTTGAGTCTTTGGCAGAGAAGAAACATCCTCCCCCAGGCTGATATCTGTGTGGCATCTGGTCAGCCTAACACCGTGTGAGGTCAGCTTCACAAGAATAAGACTTTTCAACCAAGATCTGTAATCTCTACTCATTACACAATGCCTTTTTAATTAGTTTTCCACTTTGAAACTTTTTTTGAGTTTTCCTATGTCTGACAGCATGGCAGTTAACTATTTCATGGTGGGTCACTGTCAAGAACTCAAAGGACACATAGCCCTAATCAATACTGGGAATCAGTAATCAATGGATCAGTCTGTACTGCATAGCAGGGACCCCTGAGAACACAAATGTAGGACTACAGCAGAGGAGCTCCCTGAAGGATGCATTAAAGGAACAGGATGACACCGGGGTCCCAAGGTCACAGACACAAAGCACAACATACCCATTAGTGGTCCCCAAAGGAAAGCAACCTCAGAAGCTAGTAAGAACATATTTTAGGGCACAGAGAAAAACATAACATGAAATATTCTGCATAGGGTGGCAGACCTAAGAAGGCAGCGAGAGGGTACAAAAGACAGTCAAGGACCCTGCAAGAACAAGATCAAAAGAAGTGAGAGAAAGGAGTTGCTCCAGCACTGTCTCCCTTTGCTAAGGACTCTGCTGCGTATCTGCGTGGCTCCTCTAACACCTCTTGCAGAGAAAGCGCGCTGCTCTTTGATTTGCTGTTTGCCACCGTCTGCCTTTGCAACTCAGCGGTCATCTCTAAAGGGTGGTCTTCTACTGTCACTGGTTAAGAGCAACGTGTGTATATGCTCGTGTGTGTACATCCACGTGCTTTCTGCTCCAGCTTTCCTCCACGACCCGGTGATATGCAGCACCCAGGTGCAACAACTAGCCGTTATGGATTCAAGGCAAGTTCTTGCTCCCTGTAAACATTTATACAGTGTAGAACAAGTGAGACTGAGAATACCCAGCAGCCCAATGGTCAGGAAGATGAATGTTAGTGTCCCAAGCTCAGTCCCTGCTCCAGATTCTAGCAGGATATGAATACAGAGCAGGACTCATCTCATCCAAGTTTAGATATTGACTTTGGCACCAACAGGCTTTTTATACTCAAAAGAGAGCAATAGGCACCTTTGGAAAGAGATTCATCTGATGTTTTTAGGATGAGATTAATAGTCCTCCAGAAGCATCAATTTCATTCCATTGACTGGACAGAGAGCTGCGAGTCACGTCAAATTTCTCAATTCCTGAAGTCAGAATGGACATATCCCCACTAAAATGTTCCCAGATGTCTTCAGTTTTAGACGTGCCTTGAGCGTATCTATAGGATCAGGCTGCACAAAAGAGATAAGCAGGGAAACCCCAAGGGTTCAGCTGGAGCTATTAGCTACACTATGAGTGCAGCGTCTCCGCCCAGATGCCCACAGCTGACGCAGGGACCCAACCTGAGCTGAGCTGCAGCTCTGCCGATCTGAGACAACCTAGAGGGTTGCCAGCAGCACTGAAGAGGCAGGAAGGGGACCAGGTTCTCCTGAGGGTCAGAACCTTCCTACCCAGAGTTCTGCTGAAACCAAAACTGCCTGCACAGCCACTGCCTGCTCCCGTCCCCGAACCCTTTGAAGCAAAGCACAAATGCAATGCTAGGAAAGTTAAAAAAAAAAAAAAAAAGTGACTGTGGGAGTCACAGGTTCATAAGAACAAATATTTCACTGTGCATCTAAGTAGCAGGTTATTTCTAATGTGTTTGCAAAAGTGTCATGCTGATAACTTCAAGTCTTTCTTTCTGAAGTTTGCATTCATTTTGCAGAACCTCTGTCCTCCTCCCAATGACACAGTGCTGCTTTTCACCATGATGTGTGGTCAGGTGCATAGTGACAGCAGTTCAGCGTTTGGCATAAGCTGTCAGAGAAAAATGCTTGTTTCTGACAGACAGCGAATACGGTTTTCCTGAGAGCATAAACCCCGCACAGATCATCACAGCTCCTTTCTTCCAGGTGCTTTTGCCTACAATACATCAATGCATCTCCCCTGGTACATAGTCCATGATCCCAACTTCAGCTATATTTAGCTAATTTCCTTTGCTTTTTGCAGACTTTTGCAGACCCCTGAATGATTCCATTTGTTTGGTCCACTTTTTTCTCCCTAGATTACCTTTATGGATTTTTTTTAGGTTGTTTTGAAAGAATTTGGGATACTTCAAAAAATTTAAGCCTGGGTCTCTCAAGGAAATAGGAGTATGTTCCTCACAGACTGCAGAGGAAATCCAGAAGGGTACTTCCTTCTTCCTTTGAGGACACAGGCAGAAGCAGAAAGTTTTTCTGCATCATTACACATGTTATGATTGAGGAGGAGGAGAAAATGGAACAGAACTTTTCTGCCCAAACAGGGTGCACATACACACACAGCCATAAAAACACATCCAGCCAGCCACACAAGCAGCCCTGCTCAGCTAGAGTTTTGCCAATAACATCTGTATGGACCCAAAACTCTCTCATTCTGGGATCATTTTGGCTTTCTGTCATGAAAACTGATATTTGGCATTATGCTTCTTAGGTTAACCATATATTTTCTGTTACATATATCAAAGGATTGTTCTATTCTCAAGGAATTAAAAGGCAGTCCATACGAAAACAATGAAGTGAGGATGCTTAGCCAGCACTATCTACATCATGCCTGAATGCCAAGATACTCTGCAACTTTCTGAGTTTTCTGAAGGATGGTTAAGAGACAAAGCAATTAAAACTTATCCCCCTGAACCGCAAAGTGGCACTGGTGGAAGAGTATGGTCATGATATGCTGAGCATCTTAGCTGAACTAACGTTGCCCATCTGAGAATTAATCCATCCAGGATTTCTTGCCTCACAAAAAAAAAAAAAAGGGAGATTACAACACTGCCAAGCAAAGTCTGTAGTTACAACATATTTGTACCATTAACATTTTGCTGTTCAGATGCTGCTGAATAGGTGGCTTAAGGGATACTGTGCAAGTCAGGACTTATCAGTGGTAATTTTCAATTTCTTACCTAGGTGGTACCTTAACTAGCTGTGTTTGTAGCATAGGGATTTTGAGAATGGGAATTCAAAAGTGATTTTTTTTTATAATCCTTTTTACCAAGAGCACAATTTTTATTTCAATATTTCCCCCATGGAAGAAAAAAAAAGAAAAGAAAAAAAAACTTAGAAAAAAACCTTCTTTGGATTAAACTAATGCCAGATGTCTATTACTGGATAGCACAAAGAGAGACAGAAATTAAGGGCTAACAATATTCTGAAACTAGCATGACCTTAAATTACAGGAGGTTAATAAATCACTTCAAATGTAAATCTCCGTCTGCTCTCACCTTGAGTTCTGAATACCTTTAATCAAGTAGCATAATAGAAATTGTGACGATCAAAGGCTGTAACTGCTGGAGGAGTGAGCCTACAAGTTGGAGAGACAGCTGGGACTAAAAGTTTGGGCTGTTCAACAAAAAAGGCTTTGGAAATTCAGTCCCTCCGGAACCTGTAAAACCTAACAAACTGACAGAACAGGTTTCAGCATTTAACAAAAGACAAAATGGCTTGTAAAGCCCAGCATGGGTGGGAGCCTTGGTGGTTCCGGGTGGGAACTCAGAGACACGAAGGAGATGGGAAGGGAAGGAGGAGGCTTTGGGGCACATCACAAGATCACCGCCCAGGAGCACAGCTGTGTGTGGCGATTCTGGCAGGCTGTGTCCCAGCAGGGCTGATCTGTAACGCTCTTGCCCGGGAGGAGAACGGCTGAGACCACCAGAGCTCAGAGACCTGCATCCTGCAACACAAGCACATACGGCGTGAAGCACAGCTGCAAAGCTTAGAGAACCAACGATAAACTCCTGGGGTTTTACTTCTTGCCAAGGACCCAGCAGGAAGCTGCAGCACAAGCATCCTAACGCACTGCCCTGCACCAGCTCTTCCTGAAAGCTGAGGCAAAGCTCTCAAGTCACTAATTGTGTAGTCTTCTTTAACATGAACGCAAAAATGCCTTGTGCACATCTGAATTTAAATGTACATATATATGTATATATGCCAGAGCTCTGCAAGTATAAACAAGCAGTGTTCATAAGCTTTCAATCTGAAAATCTGGGAGGAGGAAGACATAAGGGCCAATTCTTAAGCAGAGAAGAAACTTCAGAGTGGTAGTGCCTGCTTTGCACACCTGCTGTCCCGCGTGGAAGCCGCACTGGGCTGCTAAACTTGAAGCGGTCATGTTCTGCCGAGCATGTCCTCATTCAGGCATCTGCCCTCCAGGCTCTTCCTAGTGGGGTGCAAGGCAGCGGAAGTGGTCACGGTTTTCCACCTGTATAGCAATATTGGTGCTTACAAAAAAAACTCATTTTAGAGACCTTATTTGGAGGTATGCTTGCTTGTCCCTCCATGATTAGGAAGCTCCTACAGGGACAAAAATACTTTTTTTGAATGTAACCTTACAAGAATAATAAGTTTTATAAAACTCTGAATTGTATAAATCAGAGCAAATTCCCTATGAAATAAAAAATAACAATAACAATAGAAAAAAAAAAGTGCAGCCTGGCTCCACTGAAATCAAACATAAAATTCTGATTTGGGGGCAGTGTGCCTGGGTTCACGGGGGTGACACGTGGCGGCTGCCTCTGTCCCCATACCAAGCGCAGCCTGGCCAGTCTGCAGCCCAAACACCCCGCGCACAGAGAACCAAGAGCAGGGTTGCCAGTCTGGTTTCCCTGCTGCTTGTCGCCCCAGCTTGGGTAACCTGCAAGACCGTGGTTTTGTTTATCTAGTATGTTCTATTTTATGTGTAAAACAGAGCACCCTAAATGCGTATATGTACGGATGTATAGCTGTCCGCATACAATTGAGCCGATTTCTTGCAGAAGTACTGACAAACTGCAACATTTGAGCGGAGCTGCACCTTCAAAACGCAGCTTTCAGTCCCCATCTGCAGGCAGGACGGAGCAGAGCACCCAGCACCCAACAGGCACACGGGGCTGAGCCGGGGTGACCCAGGATGAAGGGGAGCCCGCTGCACAGGGCAGAGCAGCCACCTGCAGATGAAATCTTGCTCAAGTCGTCGCTTGATGACTCACCAACCGTGCTTTTATGGCCTGGTCTCCCACTGCTGCAATTTGCCTGTTATTCTGCAGCTCTGCAAGAGAGTCAGGCTGGGGTTAAAAGCACAGGTTGGCTATATGTATACACACATATTCCGGTAAAACAACAAAAAGCAATCATTTTTAAATTGAGGGAAAATGACATCACACACAAAGCACCCTGAGAACTGCAGCACCACCTGCTGCAGTTTCCCAGGTCTCATACCAGACAGTGGAATTTCATGACAGCTGAAAGAAGAAAGCAAACTACTCAGCAGCAGATTTATCCATTGCATGAACAAAACCAGACCATTTCCCGTATTTATGGTGCGAAAAAGGGACATACACGCAATGAATTTGGGGAGGGTGTGCACAGTTTATCTGCAAGCTCTTTGTCATCCCACTGCTCCCTCAAACACGAACACTCACCAAGCTCCTGCCTATACCAGAGGTTTTGGCTGCTTGATAAATTGGTGCACAAACCCTAAGGTGGTAAAATCATAAAGGTAAATTTTCCTTGCTCCCTACTTCCACAAGCAGTGATTGAGAGCAGCATTTTTAGCTTCCTCTGAGGCAGAAGGAAAGTACAATTCAATCAGCCCTTTCAGTTACGAGGATATTCCCCCTCCCACGAGCAGAAGAAGCTCAAGGAATTCAAGGTTTTGATTAAAGTCCACCTCTCAGCCCTCCCTCGCATGAAAAGGTTTCAGTGATATCCAAGCATCCTCCCTTGCTCACTGACGGACAGCTTGCTAATAGATGCATTATTACTCAAACTTGTCAAAAGTCGTTTAAAATCCCATCAACATCAGCAGACTGGAAAGGGGAATATTAACCCCCAATTCCAGCTAGTCCAGAACTGCAGTTCCAGTAGTTTTTAACGAAAATTACTTTGTAATAAGTTTGTCTTCCTTTTTTGTTGTGACAAAGACCTTTTATTAATACATTTTCACAGCCGAAGTAATGAGTTTTCTCTATCGTATCTGTCTGATAATACATCTTCTAAGAAAAATGAGATTAATCATTATTTTAAAACATTAGCTTCATGATTTTTTTCATTTCATTTAAAATATCTGCATAGATTAAAAAAAAAAAAAAAACGGTTTCCATCACCCCAGCAGAATGGGATTAATCTACTATAACAAAAATGGATGGGGGCATCGTAAGTACTCACTCAAAATATGCTCACAGTGACTAATATCATGAATATGAAAAGCTATCTTAGCTGATTCCAAGTCGCAGATGGATCTTGGCAGAAAGGAAGCCAAAGGAAATGAATGTAATAGCTGCAAAATATGTAAAAATGACACAGAGAGGAAAGTCTAGACAATGTGAGATGATTGCCGTGTTTTCCAGTTTGGAATGCAAAACTCGTCTTTTGATTGTTCTGAGTTTGATCTGCTGAACACACGTCACTCCTCCAACCCATATGGACAAGTACTTTGCCATATGTTTCAAGTACACAGCACAAGTACCCGGAGACGTACTGCTGCTGAGAATAGGGGGAAAAAAAAAAAGAAATGCTGCCTACATATCAGGGGTGCACTAACAAGAGGGTGGAGCTTCCCAGGGTCAAACACCACACCTTTACAACATACCTTTTTCCTCTCCATGCTCATAGCCTATTGAGCTCTCCCTGCCTCTCCAAGCCGTGGGCCTGAGGAGCACCTCCTGCTTTCCAGGTCCAGGTGAGCACCACAGCCGTGTCACCACCTCGCATGGAGAAAAGACCCACAGACAGATGTCCCCCTCTCTTCCCACCCCTTGGGAAACATGGGAGGAAAACTTGGGCATGATGACACGTGATCCATGTCTTTCTTCTCCCCCTGTGCAACTGCCACACGCTGCTCTCCCTCCCCATGACCCATTTCTCTGCTTCTCCTAACCGTGTTCCAGTTCCCTTCCATCCCCAGTTCATTCCCACAGGAATGGGACATTGCTCTGTCATAAAACCAACTTCTACTGCAA
Organism: Chauna torquata; assembly: GCA_013399475.1. NCBI lineage: Eukaryota > Metazoa > Chordata > Aves > Anseriformes > Anhimidae > Chauna > Chauna torquata. The sequence goes on along the minus strand of VXAL01007226.1, from coordinate 11,087 downwards.
ATCATGAAAGGAAACGTCTGTTGATGATGGCTAACTAGAATGAGAGTGAGGACTTTCAAAACTTCTAAATGCATTGAAAAAAATCCTCATGTTATTGAGCAGAGCATCTAAATAGCTTGTGCAACCTCATATATTTACTGCTGTTATTTTGGTCTGATGCACCATTCACCTGAATGGCTGTCAAACCTCAGGGCATCCTGGTTAAATGAGGCTGTGGACACCTGAATGCAGCATATCTCTGGTGTTTTGAGTTTGATTATAGGGATGCTGGTTGTTACTATCTGCAAAACCATTGCCGCTAAAGTTTTGGGAAGCTCAGACCATTTGCCTGTAGACAAACACTCAGCAGTTTACTGCTGCTTAAGTCTAACTGATGTCTTAAGCCAAAAAAAGCAGAACTTCAATGTACATTCAAGTGACAGTTTTGTATAAACACTCCAGCCTGACTGTAACATGACGATTTTCCCCTGTCAACTGAAAATAGCAGCATCTCAGGCACGTTAACCTGCCAGTTGTATCAAACATAGTGCACATAGTACAGCACAGACAATATCCAAATATCGTGCACGGTCTTGTATATTGCCACCTCCTTTTTGCAACAAAAATCAACATTCAACTAGGTCAAAAATTTGTTGTAAAGAATAAATGGTGCTCCAGGATCATAATTCTGTACATGCTGCACATAACTCCAAGCGCTTGCTGCATCCAGCTGCAGCCACAAGGCAGCATGTTGTCTCACAACTAAATCCTAAAGCATCTGGAAATGATTTCTCCAGTAATAATTGGATTAGATAAGGAGCATTGCAGGGAATTAGCAGTCCTGCAGTCTTGCTTGTTGATCTTTGTTGTTTTTTATCTCTTGGTTTACTTTGTATTCTGAGACAATGAAACTCATCATTTTTAAAACACAGGTCTGTGTATGCAAGGGAATCTTCTGTGGCTGAAACAGGCACCGGGCACCAAATTTTGGATATCCTGCGGATTAAAGAACAGAAACTGGTTTTCAAACTGGGAGATGTTCAGTTATTACTTACATGAAATATTCATGTTACTACAAAATAAAAATGATGAAGAATGTCCTTATCTTTGTTAAAGTATCTTACAATATATATATATTCTGCATTTTTTAGAAACTCTGCTTTGCCATTGACCACTTGAGGCTTCCGGGATGTGGCTCACAAACCCAGCACTCCCATCAGAGCACAGGTTTCCTTTCTTAACTTGGCAAACAAGTGTTCAAGAGAGTTATTGCTGCTAGGTCACAGTTCTGGCTGTAGAAACTTTCACACACCTTTACTGCAGAACATCATACCTTCCCACTGCTTCTTCCATCCAACCTATTTTCCATAAATAGAAAACACCACAGACTTCAGAATTCCTGTCCTGTGAACCCTTCCATGACGTAGGCTTCAGTTCTGTGGTGGTTTTACCCAGCTAAACAGCCGACCTCCACGACCGCTTGCTCACTCCCCCTCCTCAAAGGAACAGGGGGAGAAAATACAAAGGGTTGAGATAAGGACAAGAAAGTCACTCACCAGTTACCATCACGGGCAAAACAGACTCAACATAGGGAGATTAATATAATTTATTACTATCACTAGCAGACTAGAGCAGTGAGAAACTAAAAGCAAACTAAAAACACCTGCCNTACCACGGGGTCCATCCTTCAGGAGCAAACTGCTCCAGCATGGGTCCCCCACGGGTGGCAGCTCCCACCGGATCACCTGCTCCTGCGTGGGCTCCTCTCCACGGGCTGCAGCTCCGGCCCGGAGCCTGCTCCTGGGGGGGCTCTCCATGGGCTGCAGCCTCCTTCAGGCCACATCCACCTGCTCCTCCGTGGGCTCCTCCACAGGCTGCAGCGTGGAGATCTGCTCCATGTGGTACCCCATGGGCTGCAGGGGGACAGCCTGCTCCACCATGGGCCTCACCATGGGCCGCAGGGGAACTTCTGCTCCGGCGCCTGGAGCACCTCCTGCCCTCCTTCTTCACTGACCTTGGTGTCTGCAGGGCTGTTCCTCACTCCTCTCTCTCCCAGCTGCTGTTGTGCAGCAGTTTTTTTCCCCTTCTTAAATCTGCTCTCACAGAGGCGCAAATAACGTCGCTCACTGGTTCATGTCTGGCCAGCGGTGCGTCCCTTTTGGAGCCGGCTGGAGCTGGCTCCTCTTTGACATGGGGCAGCTTCTGGAATCTTCTCACAGAAGCCACCCCTGTGGCCCCCCCTGCTACCAAACCTTTACCATGTAAACCCAATACAAGCTCTTGCAGAAATTGAGTATAAAAATAACCCCTGCACAGACACAGCTGTGCAGAGCCTTACAGCAGTGCTGGTTAACACCCCTGTAATGCTACCCAGCTGCTTCACTTTGCCAGGCACGGAAGCTTTTGAGGTAACACTATGGAAATCCCACAAGGGACTTCTTCCTCACTAAGGTCAGAGAAATTTTTTTAATGCTCCCAATGATAATACAATCACTTTCTGAGCTGTCCAATCTACATCATTTTCTTGTACTGCAGTGACAGCTTTTGGTTTTGTAGAGCCAGGCTGGGATCTTGAGAGCAGAAGCCACAGCTGCTGTTAGGAAAAGCTGGTTCAAATGGTCAGATCTGGAGAAGAGAGGATGGCAGTTCTCAGTGTATTCCCCATCTGTGAGCTCCAGGTGTTAAATCTTATTAGCAGTAGTAACTTCAACAAGGCATCAACCTTATCTTTTGTAAAACTAGATTTTTTTATTATTTTTTTTTACAATTAGATCTTTTTTAATGTTATTTTCAAGCATCAATAATCTATTTTGCATTTTATTTCAAGAGAGATTACTGGCCCAGTTAAAAGAATTTGAAAGAAACAAAATATAAAGGTGGCAAAATCTGTTTCGCTAGTGCATCCTTTGACTTTGCATCATTAGGCTAAGACAAAGAATGTTTTGAGGAACACCATCATGCTACTGCACAGAGAGAAATGTTTCTGATTAGCATGTACTCGATATGCTTGGAAAATTAGTACTCCTTCAAAAAGTCACAGCAACAAGTGAAGCATCTGTTGCTTCCTCCAAGTTATAATAATTTTTTCAGTTATCCTTTTGCATGCTTTGAATTTCTAATTTTTTATTTTTATCTAGGAAGGCAGGATTTGTGGCGCAATTGAAATGCACAATGTGCAGATGTGCGTGGGAAAGAAGAATAGGAAATAATGGTGGTCTCTGACTGCTGTGTTATGTCACCTCAAGGCCAAAACTGTTGCCTGTCTACATTATTTGCATTCACTGTATTAATTCCACTCTATACACAATGAGAATTACTCCCATTTCAGTAGCTTGGCTCCTATTTATTCCAAGGTTGATGCCAGTGACCGCTGTTGCATGTAGCTACACAATACACTGTCTGCAGCTAAAAAGCCAGCTTCAAGCTACATCCCCTTACCGCAGTGCATTGCGCGTGCAGCTGGATCGGTACAGATGCTCATGGTCTAAACACCACTGAAATAAACCGTGCTGAATGAAAAACCACAACTGTGTTGGAGTAGCAGACTGAGCACGGCAGCAAACATGCAGCTGCACTCAGGGAAGGAAGAAGTTGCTGAAGTCAGCTCCAAGAGCAGCGAAAACAAAACACCACCGGGGCCACAGCCTGTTACCGACACAGGACCCCAGTGCCAGCCCATGGTTGTCACCGTGGGGTTAATTCTCCCACCCATATAGGTCAGCTGAATAGATAACTTCCCAAATACACTTAGAAGGAGTAAGAAGGAACTTACACAGTACGGGTTCACAAAAGACTGGAACCAGAACGCTTTGCTGGAGGACAGGGGTAAAACATCGGTGGTTCCCCCTCCGCAAGTTGGATTTTTTTGCGTTACTGTCATCTGCCCTGCAAATGTCACTTGGTCAGTCAGTGCAAGGCCTGCTAAGTGTATATGTGACTCAGCTGCTAAATTGCAGCCTGAAGATAGCATAGGAGAGGCACATGGAAAGCCTTGTCTCTGTCACCTCTACTCTTTTTGAACTGGGTACCCCTGAATCCAGGTGCCGGATGCACATCACAGAGTCCTTTCTGCACAGAAGATCTTTGCCAATCTGTGAGGGCTCTGTGTTTCTGGATGTGTTGTAGAGCTTTGTGGCACTGCATTTTTACATGGCAGAGCAACGTTGCCACAATCTATTTTTTAATGTAAGAATGAAAGCAGCATTAGCCCTGCAACTGCCTGAGAACTTGAGCAACATTTTCCCATCGGTTGGTCAAGCTTAGGGCTGATCTTATCCAGCCTCTAAGCTACTCATTTTATTAATAAAGAAATAAATCTCCGCATTTACACCCATTCTAGTGTTGGCTGTGACTGTTCCCAGTGCTGTTGCTGCGTCTCCCCTGTGCCATTCCCAGGCTAAGCAGTGAGCTGTACTGAGATGAGTAGCTCACCAAAAGGAGTACCCCGCTCAGGGGTGGAAATTTCCTGAGTACAGGTGCAGGATTATGGAATTTGCATTTTGAAATCTTTATTTCTAAGAGCAAACAAAAAGAAAAAACAAAGTCTTCCATTCCCATGGCAGCTGAACCAATTACACAGTTGTGGACACCGAATGCTGCACTGCGGAGCAAAACATAAAGGTAGGATTAATCTGCCCCCATTTAGGTGTCTGAAAGTTTCACATCTGAATCTAAATTATCCATGCTATTTCCCTCTTACATTCAGAGAAAAAACCCAGAAGATGACTAGAATTGGTGATGGAAATCAACTGTATGAATCTCACTCTGAAAATAAATGTTTTTCTACTGAGTGTGAAGGGAGCCTTGGGTCACTTCAATGTCCAACTCTTAGACATCTGAGGCTCAGGTCAATGAATCCTACACAAAGCGTTCTCTGCTTGGGGCCAGGGCCATGGGTATGCTGAGAGGGACGTGCAGAACTGTTGGAGTGACCTGTATTCATGGGCAAGCACTTACCCCTGGACTGTTTTACTTGGCCTTGATCCCCATTAGCACTACTGCTGAGACAGTTTAATGGAAGTTCAGTGCACTCCTTGATATGCCCAAGTACGATGGCTCGTTCCTCACAAACTCACACCCTCACCATGTCAGTGCCAGGATACCACTTAGGTTCTATTTGTATAACTGCATTATTCAATTAGCCAGGTAATTCACTTCCCATCCATTCATGGGTATGAAACAGAGCAAAAGCAAAAGACTTCATTTAATTTACAACCATGTGTCTAGAAACTTGGGTTTGGATTGCAATACTGTCAGGAGGCAGCCACCTAATCCCTGATAAATTTCGTTACCAATAAGACTATGCTCAGCAGGCAGGAGCCGTTTGTAAATAATTGCTAAGTGTTAGAAGCACAAAGAAAAGTGAGGGACAGTGTTTAGGTGTTTAAGAATGCAAGCGTGTTCACAGACATAAAGCATTGTCATTTTTTATACATAAAGACTGAGGTAAATGAAATGAGCTGATTTTGGAAGTTTGTCCCTAAACTGTATGTGCTTTCTTTTGCTTGAATTTATTAAACAAATGTAGGAAACAAAGAGCAAAATGGACAAATTTTTCTGCAGCATGACCTTATTTCTTACTCCAGATAATAAACTCACACACACTTATACTTGAAAAATTGAATCTGAGCAGCATTCAGTGCTGTTCACTTTAGCACAGGTTCTTGTGTCCATGTTAAAGGTTGTGCAGCATTAGTTTCCTCTCTCAGGAGCTGGAAAGGAAAAGAAAATCTCTCCTGATTTCTCTCTGAAGAATCCTCTGGTACTGCTAGCAGGAGACATGGCAGTGCTTGCAGCTCAGACAAATGACTTTTTATCAAGAAACCCAATCTGCAGCAATTTCAGATTTCTGAAATTTTGTTTAAAGAGGGCAAGTTGTCAGCTCAAGTGTAAAATGATCAAGGAGACAAGAACAGGGAAGCAAAAGGTAAAAATACAAAAACAAAAACAAAAACAATCGTTTATATTATTTCCCCATAGCACTTCGTGGGAGTAATTTTTAATGTGTTGAGGTTACATATTAACTCTTCAACACAATCTAAATGACTCTTTACACTTGCATAATTAAGGCATTAAATAAGGAAGCATACTGAAGGTAACTTTGGTAAGTTCTCAAATGACTACCTCATACCAGCAACCTGACTACTAATGCAAGTAACATAACTGAAATGTTTTATTTTCCTTTTCCTATTGTCACACTGCAAATTTTCCCTGATGCAACCACGATCAGACTTAGATTCCAGCCTGAGTTTTTACATTAATATATGACAATTCAAACCCATGGTCTTCCACATGTGCTTAGATGAAATGTTGTTGTGTGTTTGGAGTAACAGTGCTACAGCAAGACCTCCTGACACCTTGGTGCCAGAAAGCCCTATCTGCTGGTATAACACCAGTTCAAGCGCCGAACTGGCAGTGCCAATGCTGCTGCGGTGTGGGAGGCATGCTCCTGTCATGGGTCCCAGGCAGGACCTCTGGAAGAGGCCGGTGAGGCAGACCCAAGTGTTAAGCTACTGCTACAGCCAGAAGATGGCTGACATTTTTGTTCACATGAAATGTCCCCTGTACTATATATCAAATATTAAGCAACAGCTTGCAGTATCCTTGAGAATACAGTAATTTTCCACACCTATCGAAGACCATGAGTGCTGTGGTCTAACCTGGCAGGCAGCACAGCACCACACAGCCACTCGCTCACTCACCCCCACTGGGATGGGGGAGAGAACTGAAAAAGGTAAAAGTGCGAGAACTCGTGGGCTGAGATAAGGACAGTTTAATAAGAAAGATAAATAATAATAATAAAAAAAAATTTTTTAAGTGATGCGCAACTCATTTGCTCACCACAAGCGACCAACACCCAGCCAGTCCCCAAGCAATGCCAGCGCCCCCAGTTTTATTGTTCATGTGGTGTGGGACATCCCTGTGGCCAGTCTGGGTCAGCTGTCCTGGTCCTGTCCCTTCCCAGCTCCTTGTGCACCCCCAGCCCCCTCGCTGGCAGGGCAGCACGAGAAGCTGAGAAGTCCTTGGCTCTGTGTAAGCACTGCTCTGCAGCAACTAAAACACACACTAAAACATGTCTGTTATCAACATTATTTTCATCCTAAAGCACAGCACAGTACCAGCTACTATGAAGAAAATTAACCCAGCCAAAACCAGGACAATGAGGTACAGTCACAGACAGAATCAATCTCCCAAGTTGGAAGGGACCCACAAGGATCATCGAGTCCCACTCCCAGATCCACACAGGACCACCCAAAAATCAGACCAGATGTCTGAGAGCGTTGTCCAAATGCTTCTTGAACTCCAGGAGGCTTGGTGCTGTGACCACTGCCCTGGGGAGCCTGTTCCAGTGCCCGACCACCCTCTCGGTGAAGAACCTTCTCCTAACACCCTGCCTGACCCTCCCCTGTCACAGCTCCATGCCGTTCCCTCGGGTCCTGTCGCTGTCACCAGAGAGCAGAGATCAGCGCCTGCCCCTCCGCTCCCCTCGTGAGGAAGCTGCAGGCCGCCATGAGGCCTCCCCTCAGCCTCCTCTTCTCTGGGCTGAACAACCCAAGTGACCTCAGCTGCTCTTCATACATCTTCCCCTCCAGACCCTTCACCATCTTTGCAGCCCTCCTTTGGATGCTCTCTAATAGTTTCATGCCCTTCTTATATTGTGGCACCCAAACCTGCACACAGTGCTCAAGGTGAGGCCGCACCAGCGCAGAGCAGAGCAGGACCATCCCTTCCCTCGACCAGCTAGCCGTGCTGTGCCCGATGCACCCCAGGGCACGGCTGGCCTTCCTAGCTGCCAGGGCATGCTGCCGAATCATATTAAACTTGCCATCAACCAGAACCCCCAGATCCCCTTCCATGGGGCTGCCCTCCAGCCTATCATCCCCCAGTATTCACAAGGATTGAAATGACCAAAAAGGGCAAATACCTGGTGGCAGTAGTTGACCAATGCTGAGACTGGTTGTGGGACGCAGAGATCTTCTACATGCAGAACCAATCTCTCCACATGATTTAACTTCCCCAAGATGACTTGAGTAAGCCACAATACCCACAGACATGGGTCAAGAACATGCTTGAGTCTGCCAGAGACTTCAATAGATGGATCTTTGAAATTTGAACCAGTTTGAACTATTTGAAATTCCTAAGCATTACCAGGAGTGAAATGTGCTCACATTACAGAGAAGTTTTGTTAGTTATTAAATTTGGTATCTACCAAAGGGTTTTAAAGGTCTCATGCACAGAAGATAACATGAAGGAGTAACCAAACTACTAAAGCACCTTTCCACACTTCTGCACGTTGTTTTATTTTAGGCTGTTCCATTGTGGCATACACTGGCTGAGATAACACTGTAACTTTGCAAGAAAAGGGTTGTGTAATTTTTTTTTTTCTTTTTGCAATACATGTAATCTACACACCAGATGGCTGATTGGAGCTTAACAGAAATAGGTTTGCCATTGTATATTAAGCAAGGAAGTACACAGGTAAAAGCTCTTCAGACTCACTTCTGTGGTATCCTGAAAGGTCTCACAGCCCTTCAGATTCCAAACTTGGAACTCAGCAGAAGGGCACATATAAATTTAGCTCCATGCCATGAGCTAGGAGGTACCAGGAATTCCCCATCGTAACAACTGGTGTAAGATGGAGGACATAATCACGCCTGAATGCTAACAGATACTTAGATTCCATGCAGAACTTTCTATTGAATGTGACACTTTTAAGGAAGTCAGAATTGATAAAAATGGGGCACAACTTGACGCAAGCTAGTAAGTAACAATGCATCAGTCAGATCCTACCATCTTCAATTCCATAGGTATTTTGGAAGGTACTTAGACATAGGCAGGGTCCAGACTAAGGAAACTTGTACTATGCCTAACATTTTCTGGCAATACCTTAACACGCAGGTGAGAATTCTGTCACACTAAGGTGTCACCTAGAGATGTTAAAAAGAATGGCTCTCGGAAGATGTTAATTTATCAATGTATATAGTGTCCTTCACAAACATCAAAAGAAATTTTAAATTATAAATGGCCTACATTCAGAGCAAGTTTAGAAAAGCAAGCAAACAGGTGTGTGATGGAACCTGCTGCCAAATAATCAGTGGTCATGGATATGGCACTAGTGAAACGTCCAAAGAGTAAGCTTTTGGAAAGCCAGTTAAGCTAATAAAAATGGGCATTTGAGCTGTTCATAAAGTTTAATGGAATAATTTTGTATTATAATATTCTTTAACATGTTATGGAAGCATTTCACTTTGATTTCATGAAATATTTTAGTTTACTTGTATTTTGATTTTTACATGCAAGTATATCCTATGACATGACGAAACAGTCAAAATAGGGATTGAAATTAATCCCTTAAATCCCTTAAATAGGGTGGAATCTGTTTCAAGGTTTTTCAAATGGAAATGTTTATTTGGAATCTGCATCTCCAGCATTGTTAAAAAAAACAACTTTGCATAACTAAAAGTGTCTGAAAGTTTGTGTTCTCGCAATACAGTTCCATTTTGACAACCAACATTTGCATTCCATGTGCAGGATTTCTCTCCTAAATATGTTTTAATTTAAATAGAATGTATATTCATAGGCATGAATTTAAATGAAAACAGGCAGAGTCAGAAATATGCTGAATATTACTAAAAGATATAGCTCACTGCACTTTTTTTTTTTTCCACCATCAACCATAGAAAGCTTTATTCCACGCCTGATCACACTTTCAGTTACAAAACGTGGTGAAAATAACAATTAACACGCAAGATCTGCCATATTTCTACTTGCCTCTATTTTCATACTGGATTTTCCAGATTGAGGGATACAATAAACCTCTCCCATTTTTAAGATAATATATCTAATGCTAGCACATAAAAGGTTTTTATTATTTTTAATTTCATTTCACACGTATTTTACTCTTCCCAAGTCACCATTGTTAGTGCAACAATCCAGCACAGTGCTAGTTGCTGAGGTATATGTGGTTAAACTAATTTCCCATTCAACCGAAACTGCAATGTTTTCCCACGCTTTTTTTTTTTTAAAGGTACAGAAAGCAGTATATTCACCATTTCAGATTTTTTTTTTTTTAAGAATTCCATTTTGAAGTAAAGAGTGGTTTTGTAATAGTGACAGGCTGTAGGAAGCAACAGCCTTATCTTTTATCCCCCATAGAACTCCTGCTGTACTTTTTTTCTTAAAATATATTTTGTGCAAAATTGAGTTCTGTGTAGGTCTGTACCATAATTTGGAAAAAACTATATATAAAATGTACTTAATTTTTAAAAACAATCCCAACATCAGACAACAGAGAAAGAAGAAACAGATCAGATGCAGCCGGTTTTCACATGAGAAACTAAAGATAGTATGTTCTTAAAGCTCCAGTAATACATTCTTTCAAAAACCAGAATGCACTTTGGTCATTATTAAACATTAGTACAGAGGCAAATAAAATACAAAATGCTTGTTTGTGTTGCTTTATATATAAAAATATTTCTATACCACAGAAGTTTAAGATACAATACCTCAAATCTTTAAAGGTTCTGAAGATTCATCAAATATATTGTAATGACCAGACTCCTGCAACATAATTATTTGTCATTTTTCAGTATGAAGCCATTATTTTAGAAACACAAGATGTAACAATACTTGAGCCTGGTGATATTAATTCTCCTAATATAAGTGGAAATTTTGTTCCAAGTAACTTAATTCTAAAGGGGTGAACATTTATTTTTATCACAATGAAGAATCACCAGTCAGTATGTCTGGTCCATGTGGGAGGCAGGGACAGAAGGCAGATGGAGAGGTGGGAAACCAAAGGCTCAAGCTCGCTGGGAAAGTGCTACGGAATTACCCCGTCCTGGGGAGGAATGGGGGAAAAGGAGGTTATCTGAAGACATACATATGAGAATATGAGGCTTCATTAGTTCTGCTGCGTATCAGAAGAACTTGTTTTCCATGTTTAACTGTTCTTAAACTTCTGTGTGGTATAAATGGCATATACTATAGTGTACAACAGGAGAGCATCTATCTTACACTCAGTCATTCATAGCATTCCTTTCACTGGTATGTCTTTTGCCTGTTTAAATATTCAGCTTCAACATATAATATATACTGCTCCATAGTTC
>VXAL01007225.1:35487-47083 GCA_013399475.1 Chauna torquata | reverse complement strand
CTATGATACTATGATTCTATAACTATTTGTGCATTTTTTTCCAATTCAAAATAACTGAAATGACACTATGGCTGTGTCAAAGGAAATAGTATTTTTATATCAGGAGGATAATAGTATGTGCTCTGCTCTCTGCAAAGTGATTTGGGGGTGTGATACCTGTCCTATAGGACCTGGAATCTGTATCCAGCATGATCTCATATAACCTACATGTAATTGTGTCTGGGGCTTACTCGCCCCAGATAACCTTGGGTTTCATTTTTGAAGACAATGAGGTCAGGTGAAATGTCATTTAACTGGTTTGGGGCAATGAAGGGATCAGGTTCTGAGAACAAAGTGGGAAGCTAAGTTATTTGATCATGAAGACAAAGACAGAGACACTTACAAGACATAACTCATTCCTAAGGTCCAATACAGGTTTAAGTATGATAGCCTATTTTCTCTATTCACTTTAAAGGGAGTCTAGGCAGACTAGATTAAGTGCAAATACCTGTACTATTGAATTTTATAGATATTTGCCAAAGTTAGGCAAGAGGAATATCATGCATTGTGCCATGTAAAAGAATGGTCTCAGAGGCTGTCGCTCACTGTCATGTTCAAGCAACCCCTACTCCCTTTGTCTTAGCTGGAAATATTACAAGCCCCATCCCAGACAACAGGAGAGATGCACAGCCAGAGCAGATGCAGTGCAGGACCTGGTATACTATGCAGCACACAATGTAGTTGCCCCAGTGCCAGGTCACTCTAAAAGGTCCAGGGTTGTTTCCCTGAGTGTGGAGATTCTATGTTATTATGTGTTTGAGACATCACCAAATGGCACTTGTGGCATTTTTCAAGCAAATATGGTGTTACACATTGGCTCGGATTCCCATCTTCTTCCTAGTGACATCTACAGAAGTTATCATTATGATATCTCAAATTACTTTGCCAGCTGCCTGACAACTGACTTCACTGATTCTCAAAGATGTTGGCAAATATATTGCAGGTACAACTATTTACTTAAACAAATATTTGTGTGAATTTTCATGTGAGATTCCCTTTCTGCTGATATTCATGAAAAGAAAATTGTCTCACCCAAATATACATGAAAATCAAATATTTAACTGTTGCAAATACTGCCAAGGACAATTTTGTTTAAAATGTGTGCAAATATTCATGACAAATGTTTTGTGATATTCACTCAGCTCTGAATAATTAACAATGCTTAAATTGCAACACATGTAACAAAACCTATTAGTTCTAATAAGTCAGTACAGTGGAATTAATCAGGTTCTCATTTAAGCAAATGTATTACAATCTCAATTGTTTCATAAGCTGTCAAATGCATAGAAGAACAAAAGTTTTCTTTTGTTTTAACTACCAAGTACCAGAGTGGGACGTGGTGTTTGGGGTTTGATTCAGGTTCTGAATGGGAATCTAGCTTACATGTGAGGGTGGTGATGTTTAGAAAGGGATTTCATGATAGGATTCCTCACACCTAACCTTAGCTGTCCAAAAAATAAGCATTGAAACGAGTTGTCTCAAGCTTTCTGTAAAATCAGCAAAGGCTGCAGAAAGCACTCACTCTTCCTGAGGACGGATGTGTATGACAGGTGGAATGAATTGCAGTCTGGAGGTTCCTGTCACTCTCCATTAACTATAAGAGGAGCCTTAGCAGCTCATTTAGGCTAGACACCTACAAGACAGATGGAATTAGGTGATATGAATCTCTTCCATTACAGATTCCAAACAACAAACTTGGATTAGGTGAAATGAACTCACCTCTAGTTGGCATTTCCAAGAGACTATAAGGGAATTGCAAGTCCTGCTGAAAAGGACTTTTGTCACAAATCCATGACTTCGTTATTATGTACCATATTTCTTTGCCTGCAAAAATATGACAATCCCCTTGCCATGATCATGATCTTAGTATGAAGGTCAAAATAAATACTGATGTGTTTATTCAAATCTGACTTTTTGAATGAAATGTCTACATAAGTATTAGAATCTTTTTCTGTCAAAAAAACAAGTTTCTAGTCTCCATGGTTAAAAAAAAAAAAAAAAAGTTTGAAAACATATCCCAAGTGTCTCTTATTACACAAAGTTAAAAAAAAAAAAAAGGCAAGGAAAAAAAAAAAACACAACAACTTGAAAAGTATTAAAATTTTTCCTATTGTCATGCTTTTTTAAGACACCCTGTTGACTTTTGGGACTTGACCCGTGATGTTTTAGCATTTATGGTAGGAATTATTAAGATAATAATCCACTTCCCTTCCTCACTATGGTTTGTGAGGATGCATTCATTTTCCTAAAGAAAAATATATGTGCATTATATTATTCATTTGAAAAGTATAATAGGCAGAATCAAGGAAATGCTCTGGCACTGATACATGACTTCATGCTGAATACATACACTGTAAATCTTCACACAATCCATGAACACAGTACATAAAGGAAAGCAAATGTGAAACAATTTTCCTTATACTGCATTATCATTATCCTGTGAATGTTTCATTTGGGAATGCAAACATTAATACAAAGTGGGATCTTCCCTATTCATCCCACAAACACCATGTTAGCTGGAATGTATGTTGGTTGGCAAGGGAACAAATACTGGATGCTGGAGAAAATCAGTGGGGTAACAAACTCGATAGCTGGTGAGGAAAAGTTTGTCCCTGTGAGTCATGCATTGTAGTCAGCAAGGTACAGGATGATTTCATGATTTCCAGCCAGTGCTTTGTGAAAGGTTCTGGCAGAATCTAGGTAGATATCAGTTCACTCTAGAAAATTGTATGCTATAGGTGTGATCCTGGCAACAGTACCCCAGTTGTGCCTGCTCTGCCTAGGAATGTCACACACTGATCATCTGGCATAATTAGCAGGCTCTTTCTTGGCATGTCAGAAGCGTATGCAGATGCATTGTACTTGTCTCCTCAGCACACAAAGTGCAGATAAAGCACAGGCTGCAGCTTCTCCATAATGTGATTCCTAAACAGCCATGGCAAGATTTAACGCAGCTGTGGATAGATGTGGATTCCAATACGGCTAATTCATTTACTTGTTTATTTTAAACACAATGGTTTCTGGTTTCTGATTTCTAAAATAGCATTCTAGAAGTGTTCATGTACTATTCTGATGAGGGTCATCTGCATGCCTAAAAATGTGAGTTGGAGATCTACATTTTAAAATTTTTTCTGCATAATTTTTGTGTTTTGCTAAACTTTAAAATGTCTTGCAAGTTTTGTTTTTTTGAATTAATTTCAAATATGCCACCAGCAAGACTTCAACTCAGTGTAGTGTTAACTAATTTGTTTTTCATTAAGTTCTTTATTAACAAAGAAATCCCCTGATTATTACACTTCTCTGACTTTCTGATAATCTCCCTTGCAACCAGTCACATAATGCCTGAACGCTTTTCACTGAAATACTGTTGAGCCAAAAGAGCTGATGGGGCCTGTAATTAACTTCTAAATAATACCAAAGTAATAGGATGTTGTAAATACTAGGAGTCAGAAATGGATTTATGCCCTGTTCCAGAGACCCGTGGCACTGCACACAGCCTTTGAGCTAAGGCTCACCTGCCCTTCCTTCCTGTTCTTCACTCTAACTAACAGCTGCTACATTTTCAGTGCAATGCAATTTACATTTTACAATGCTTTTCCTGACTGCACTCTGGGATACTTAGCACATTCAAATGACCACAAGCTATTCAGTCCTGATGGGCAAGATGAAGCACAGTGATGCCTCCTCAAACTTACTTCCTTTCCAATTACAAAAATAAATTAGCTGAACCTAACAGCACAAACCTGAGAAATGGATATTGCAGACAAGAGAACCTTCAAGCTGGGCTGAGAGTGATAATAATCTAGCCCATAATTAAGAGCAGAAATATGCTTCAGTATTAAAACAGTCATCGCTTCATTTGTAGTTGATAGGAAGAGAGTGAACTCATTACAACAGCAATGTAAGGCTTTTCATAAAAGTGCCATAAAAAGACATTGCAAATATAAGTTAATTAGCCACATAACATGTCTTGATGACAAGAAATTCCTGACATAATTCATTTTATAGAGAGAAAAGCAAAGTCAGAACTTGCTCAAAAGTGGCAAAATAGCTGTAGGATCAGGAATATAAGTCAGGATTTTCAATTCACCTTGAAGCCATAAGGGTTCATTGCCCTGTACACTCTGTATCAAAGTGTAGGTGTCCTCAATAACCTGGGTACCAAATTGTGGTTTAAGTGTTTTTCTGCAGTAGCAACAGAACATCATTGTGGATCATGTCTGGCTACTTTGCATCCAGAAATGGGATAGAAATCTGGGAAAGAAGCAAGACCATTTACTTTGGGGCACTTACACCACTTGCACTGAGTTCACTCCATGCATGTACATGGAGAAAGCTGAAGAGAAAATGCAAGCAGAGTGAAAGACATGTGGGTAAGGAGCAGTAAAGTCTCATTGACAACACCAGCAGCAACCTCTGAGAATCTTCTGAACCTGAAACATGTTGTTTCCTCAGGAGTTCACAACAAATGGACTTCACACAGAGGGATTTATTTAACCAGTAGGTATAACCACAAGCAGATTTTTTACTGTTATAGGGTCTCTGTCTTTAGCTTTCATCACTGCTTCTTTGGAGCTATTAGACCCAGGAAACAGAAATAAATATAAAATGAAAGCCTGAGGCACAGGTTCAAACGCAAACTGGAACTCAGTAATGTTTAAGGTTATTTCCTTTGTCTGCTTTTAACATTTCCTGCCTTACACAGCAGACTATGTTCCTTTTAAAGCTGAGATTTTGAAAATGAAAATGTAAAGTTTCCCCTTTTCAAAACATGCATGACATTTTCAAGAGTCCTTCCTCCGCAGCTCCTTCTGCAGTTTTAAAGCAAACATAAAGCTGATAAAAATAATCACATGATGAAATTTGAGAAAAAAAGAGACAGAGAAATGGACAGAGAGAATACTTTATTCCATTTCTGACTAGTTCTGAACTGCTTGTTCATATTTCCCATACTCTGTCAAAATGACCAGCTGGTAATATTTGTTCTTAATAACAGGTTATAGATGGTACATAAACTTACTTGCTTTTCTCCAGCATAGCTCATAAACACAAGAAAATACTCTGACTCAGACTAAAATTTTACTTCCCACAAAGGATTATGACCTGTAATAATATATTTTTTCAGAAAATTTTCCTGTCCATCAGAAAAGATTAAACAAGACCATAATCCCTTCAGATCAAGACACAGTCTTCCTGTGTATCGTAGGTAGTACAGTCAGTCTGTTTCTTGCTAGATTTCCCTGTTCACCTGCTTCCTAATTCCTAATCTATCTACCTAATTAAAGGTAGCTGCCTATCTGATCAAGCTTTTAGCAGAAATTTGTCATTTTTATGAATTAGAAATAAATGCTAAATGGAGACATTTCTCTTAACTTCAGTTAAGTCATCAAACCTGTAGTGAAAGCAGCAAACATTTTTGGGCTGATTAACCTACAGAGATTCTTAAAATCCTCTAAACATCTTTAACACNAAAAAAAAAAAAAAAAACTATGCTAAACGAACCTGAAGCTTTTAGGTACTAGCCAGGCTGATATTATCTATATAATAGGTTGTATAATAAGTTAATGGCATGACTGCTAATCACTACTTGGGTTAATGCAAGTCACAAAAGGCAATGAATTTGCAGACTATAAAATAAATGTTTGCAAAGCCTGATCTTTGCCTGGATCTACCGCGTGTAAATAATCCCTTATCCTCGTAATCACTGGAGTTCACCAAAGGGTACCAAGGGAAATGAAATGGGAATGGGAATGAAACTAATCTACTGATGTGACTCTGATTTGAGAATAGGGAGCTGAAGCAGAACTGTAAAGTATCATAGTTCTGAGCAGATCTCTGGAGGTGCACCGAGCATAGCTAGGCATACCCTACAAAAAATTAACACCATAACATTTTCCTTAGTGTGAAATTACCCTGTGCATTTTCCTACTGCAAACAGAGGTTTTCAGAACCTGCATATCCTCCATTCATCTCATTACTCCCAACTTCTTCAAGCTTCTGTTTCCTCTGTTTCCAATTCATTGCTTCTAACTTTTCTATTTCCAGCATCTCCATTTCCCATTCTTCTCTACTGTTTCATTTCTTACTTTGCTCAAAGCCCCAAAAGAGGGTTCAGAAAACTTTCACTAAGACCCCTCCAAGTGGATGCTGGTCTCTCAGTAGCTGCCTATTATTTCTCAGCCCTGCATGACACAGACAATGAATGCAGAGCACTCGAGTTCCGAAACGTTGAGCACAGTATTGAATCATTGTAACATCAGTTCATTTTACAGTGACAAGGATCCTTAAGATAAGGGTTTAAAACTTCCTTAAAGCCAAACAACATAGGTACCTGTTTCAATGAAATGGAAGCTTATTTCTAAGTCTTTTATAATCCTTCTCATTTCTCATGATCTCCTCTTCCTTCATCTTTCAATCTCTTTCAACAACCTTGTATATGAGAACACAATAAAAATGCTCTGATATCCCTGTTGGTAAATAAAAAGCACAATGAAAGCAGGTATATATGTGTGTAGTTTAGTCCTTGTGTTAAGTAAATAGAGCATTCTGGGAAAAAAAAGTAATTATGAAATTATTGATCTACTATCAGTTATATGGTGTTAATATTTAGTCTCAGGTTTTGAAGGTATGCAATAATATCTCTAGGAATGAGTTCTAATATGAGGCAGATTATTTTAATTTAGCAGCTAAGATTAATGGAAACAAATATAAAGAAGTACTAAAAGGTAAAGTTGTGGGTTTTTTTTGTTTTGTTTTTGTTTTGTTTTATTTTGTTTTTTAAAAAGGGGTTTCTTGCCTTGTCTATTTAGACTGCAATACCTTAACTTAATCTGTGACACTTATGGTCTGAAGTTAGTCAATAAGATGAAATATTACAGTAGATGTCACAGCCAGCCCTTACTTTACTTCAGTTTGTTAATTAATGTACAAATTCTATGTTTTATTTTGTTTGAATGTAGAAGCCACTTTTACCAGTATTACTCATGCAGAGTATTATCTTTCCACAATGAAAGTCAGAAAACAATCACTATATTTAAAGGCTTCTGAATTCACTCATCATCATAGTGCCCAAAGGCAGGATTCAAATCAAGATTACGGCACTTCAAACTCAGTGTTTGCCCGTGTATTTGAAGGTTTAGTTAACTAAAAAGAAAAGTTTAATGTCATTTTAGCTGCCTGATGGTGTCTTGTCTTCTACTTCTCCAGAAGATTCTAGCCTCTTGTAGGTTCTTTATGATACATGCACATGAGATCTGGAGATCTCTTGGATACTCTACAGCAAAAATAACCTGACACTGAATGTCTGTGTTGGTAACTGAATGACAGTATAGGTTTTTGGGCTCCCAGTGCAGACAGTGAAGATCTAAATAACACTCTGAGTGAAGCCTAAAGATCTGTTGACCAGCTACGAGGGCCCTGTACCATGGCCCACAAGTAGGTACCAGGTGACATTGGAGAAACTTCCACGTGTCCTTCCTTGTCCAGGATGGTGTCTTGCACAGGTCTTCTATGACCTCTGCCAGCCCATCAGGATGTCTCAGACTCTACAGGCCAGCCTAGCTGGCACCAGTTGCCTGTATGTATGACTGAAGCAAGCCCTGGATGTCTACTATAGGATAAGCTGAATCACTGTCTGATGGACTTAAGGGTGTCTGAGTAACTGTTAGCTTATGCCAGGGCTACCCCTGGCAAGGAAAGCAGTTACAGCCATGCTGGTTGTAAGGAAGAAGCTATATGGATACTGATTACTACTTAGAGTTGGCCGCAAGTCCAGGAAACAGTCCCCAGGCACTTCTGCATTGCTACTATAGGCATAGTCTTACTGGGTAGACTATTATTATCAGGCTTTTAGCTTTACAGTGTCTCCGTTTTGCAAACTAACTTAAGACAAGTCCACACTGATGAGGATTTATTATTAGGTCCATAGCTGATGTCATATATCATCTTTAAGGGTGAAAAATCAAGAGAAGAGAGAAAGAAAGAGAGAAGAGAGGAAAAATCATGGGGGTCCTAAATGAGCTGGGTTGCCATCCAGTGTCCTCTTCCTGATAATGTTTGTCCCACACAAACAATACAGTTTTCATCAAGACCTGCTCAACCCTGCCACATTGGTTGTTCCTACTTATGATGCTGCAGCACATTTTGATCAGCAACAGGAGCTACATGCTGAATGGCTGCTAAAATTTATGCTTCTGTGTTGTTAGGGTCCCTAAGGCAGCCCAAAAGCTACAGACAAGGCTACAAAACCAAAGGGTAGGAAAAAGAGAAAGAAGGGATGATTCTCATGCTGGTGGCAAACACTTCCCATAACAGCAGTAGCAGGCACAATGCTGTGAGAATAATGACATGAGGACAATGGCAGGAGAACAACAAAGGAAAAATGCTGCCAGAGAGGCTCTGGGACAACACTGCCATGGTAGCTTGAGTGAAAGAGTGTAGAGTGGCAAAGAGGCAGAAGAAATGTATGTGGAAGGCCCTTAGTGCTACAAAAGGCCAAGGTACTTACGTGCAACACCCCCCACAGCACGATCAGTGACGATGAACTTCTAACTTCTAACAAACTTCTAACAAACTTCTAACAAACTAATGAACTTCTAACTTTTTCTAACAAAGAATCACTGAATTTGGAATGCTACGTACTTCTTTATTTCAGAAATGCTTCTCAATGTCAATTTAAGAACATTTATGGTTCTTGTAGGAAAGACATGCTGTTGCAATACTTTCTAAAATGACTCAGAAAGGGATATCTATTAAGTGAGTGGTACAGTTTACATAAAACAAAGTGCATTAGGGATCTGGGCAAGTTTTTGCTCTCAGTTATATCATTGTAAACTTGAACTGTGTAAATCAGTACCAATTGAATTACTCTTGATTATTCTTACTGTAAATGCACTAGTATAGTGCATGAGTCAGCTTTTTAATCAGAAGTCTAGGGTGACTGAAGCTGGACTGGCATTTTTCACATTAATTATATTTTGTTAAGGAGACTTGAAACTGAGAAATACTCCATATGTTGGATTAAAATAAAAATAACATTAAAATGATATCATTTGTTAATCTATAATCTTCGTTGTTGTAAGTGCTCCTGATTAGGTCCTCATGGTAAGTGCTCCTGCACCTGGCCAAGGCAATCCCAAGGACAAATACAGGCTGGGCAGAGAATGCATTGACAACAGCCCTGAGGAGATGGACTTGGGGGTGTTGGTTGACGAGAAGCTCTGCAGGACCCAGAAATGAGTGCTTGCAGCCCAGAAAGCCAGCTGTATCCTGGGCTACATCAAAAGAAGCATGGCCTGTGGGTTGAGGGAGGTGATTCTCCCCCTCTGCTCCGCTCTTGTGAGACCCCACCTGGAGTTCTGCATTCAACCCTGGGGCCTCCAACATGAGAAGGACACAGACCTATTGGAGTGGGTCCAGAGGAGGCCCACAAGGATGATCACAGGGCTGGAGCAGCTCTCCTATGAAGACAGGCTGAGAGAGCTGGGGTTGTTCAACCTGGAGAAGAGAAGGCTCCAGGGAGACCTTATAGTGGCCTTCCTGTACCTAAAGGGGCCTACGAGACAGCTGGAGAGGGACTTTTTACAAGTACGTACAGTGATAGGACAAGAGGTAATGGCTTCAAACTGAAGGAGGGCAGATTTAGATTAGATATAAGGAAGAAATTCTTTACTCTGAGGGTGGTGAGACACTGGAAGAGGTTGCCCAGAGAAGTTGTGGATGCCCCCTCCCTGCAGGCATTCAAGGCCAGGCTGGATGGGGCTTTGAGCAACCTGGTGTAGTGGAAGGTGTCCCTGTCCATGGCAGGGGGGTTGGAACCAGATGATCCCTTCCAACCCAAACCATTCTGTGATTCTATGATTCTCCAGCAGTGAAGCTAGAGTATAAATGAAAGATTGCTCTAGATGCTACAGAACTGATAGATTATAAAAACAAACAGACAAAAAACAAAGAAACAAAAAAAAAATTAACAATAAGCAAATAATTAATATTATTGGAAAGAGGATAAATCAGACAAAGTTTTCTTTATTCTGCATTTGGAAATAGTATGAGACAGAATTCAGCATGAGCTTTTCAATTGATTTGACTGTTCTATCTAGTCTCATACTCAGCATCACAAACACAGACCCTGTACCAGCACTGAAACCTGTGCTGCTGGGTTTCTGAGTCTTTAGGATAACAATAACCAGATGAATTTTAGCATAGGAGGAGAGACTTTCAATGACAAAATATAGTACAGTATTCTATACCTACATATACATGCATACATTCTATACCTACTTTTACGCAAGTAGTAGGAGTATTATAGTTGCTCCCACTTTTGAATGCCATATGCCTCTCCCTCTTCATTGCAGTCATGCAGACTCTGGTGTGTCTCTCTCAAGTGTCTTTTTTTTTCTGTGTTTGCAGACTTCAAGAAGACTAACAGAAAACAGAAGACACCATGGATTGTGAATGACCTTGAATTGCCTGGAGACCAATCTTAGCCTTGTTGGAGAAAAGGCAGACAGACTTTCAGGAGGAAGATCCTAGCTCTGCTAATGATCAGGCCATGAAAAATAAACTGTAAAAAAAAATAAATCTGAAAAAGAGGTAAGCATAAAACCACTATTACGCACAGATGGGAATGGAAAACCATCCTTAAAAACCCTCAACCTAGCAGCTGATCAAGCTTAACATCACAAAGGTCATTCAAAGGGGAACTTGGATGATCTTTGGCCTCTGCATAATATTAAAGAGTATACAATAATTCCTGTCTCCATCAATAAGGAAAATGCTAAAGGATATTAACAAAGCATCTCTTTTTGTCTTTTTCACCACTATTGCAATCTACTTTCTGCTATAAAAGTCTGTGGATTGGCTTTCTTCAGGAATGAGTAAAACATGAAAGCTCTTGCTTGAAACAGGAACTCAGATTGAGAGTTTCAGCAACATATTTTTGTGAAAGATTTTGTAGCAAAAATAGAAGAAGATTAAATGGTCAAGGGAGGCTGGTCAATATGGTAAACAGAGAAGTCCCAGTGATGTGAAGATGGAAATGTACATGATTGCTAGGAAGCCTGTAGCTAGAGCAAAAGAGTATTTGTTAAAAAAGTCAAAACACAGTTAAAGACAGATGGATGCTAGTCAAACAGAAGTGATCTTTCAATAGCTTAAACACAGTTCTCTCATCCCGTTCAGAAAAACTGCTGTACAAATTTGGTGGATGTGATGGCATTCTCAGGCAGAGTGAAGATGGCTGCTGTTCATCATCCACCAAACCGCTGCCCATCAGAGCTACAGGAAGAGTAGAAACAGCCACAAAACTGCTGAACAGAAAGGTATAGTTGGGTCTGGCCAAATAATACCTGTGCTCCTAGCAGATCCAACTTATGTTAAAGATTCTAATATTTTGCTGAGAGTACATTTTCCATTATTTCATATCTCCAGACTTCTAGGACCCAGCTGGCAACCCAAAACAAATCATAAGTGATTTTCCTGATATTTGCACTCTAAGTAAGCTGAAAAGATGATGGATTTTTTTTTTATTTTTATTTTTTTGTTTTTATTTTTATTTATT
>VXAL01007225.1:0-27744 GCA_013399475.1 Chauna torquata | reverse complement strand
GGGGGGGGGGGGGGGGAGGGAAGAGGATACGATGTATGGATGGATGGACTGGGACAGGGGGCAGACTGAGAGGGTGTAAAAACTGCAGAGCTTTGCAAAATGATGGGGTGTGTGCAGCGGAAGGGGGAGCAGAAAGAACAAATTGGGGGGTTAGATAGAAAAGGGTATGAAAGGGCAGATTGTGTGTAAAATGGCACTGGTCAGTATGCTTGTCTGGCTGAGCCCTGTGCGTGCTTACTGCAGTCTGTCCTGTCTTCGTATATCTTTTTCTTATTAAATCTTTTCTTAACTCTCTATCAGTGTACTTGCACTCTCCCTCCCATGTGTATGTGTGCTGCAAGGACTACCTGCCAGCCACTGGCAAGACCTGTGTGTGTGTGAGTAAAATGGCTGCCAGCCACTGGAGTCAGGCAGGGGTGGAGGCCCGCAGACTGTGGTGCCAGCTACTGGAGTTAGTGGGGTCCTAGCATGAGCTACTGGAGCAAGTGGCAGTCTTCTACTCCTAGCCACTGGGCTGAGAGCAGTGTGTGTTCCAAAAACAAGCTACTTGGCAGTGGAATGACCGGTGTGAGTGAGGTGTGTGCAGGTTCCACAACGGCAGCTGGAGCAGGTCCATGGGTCACAGCCCACATGCCTGGTGCCAGCTGTTGGGGGAGCAAGTGTCTTTATCTTCCCCAGCATGGTGTGTATGGGGTTTGCATGTGTATGTGCTAGCAAACTAATATGAACTAGCTAGCAAATAAGGGTGGCCTCTGGTCCAAGCCAGGGTATCAGGTAGGCTGGGGGTCTGTGTTGGTGTGCCCAGGGGGCCTCACAAATGTGGTGTGTATGAGGGACTAGGGTGTGAGCGCTGCGTGATTGCAGCGAACTTCAAGCTGGACTAGCTGGGGAGTAGGTAACCCATGAAGTGAGTAAGAGGGCCCAGGATCTGGCCAGGGGTGCTGGATGGACAGAGAGACCATGTCAGGTACTTGAAGGATCCACAAATGTGTATGTGCTTGTAAACCTGGAGAGTGCTGTGTGTATGTGCCAGAGAGGAAGAAGGGCTCTTGGCTGTCTGCATCTGTTTTATGTGAGTCCTGTTGAAGGCAACCCTTGACTAGGGCAGCCTTTGTGGCTGGTTGTGTCAGTGTCCTGTTTCTGTCTGTGTGTGTCTGTGTCTCTGGGACATGTGCTCAGCTTTGCTACTGGTTGAACCTGCGAAGGGGAAAGTGGCAGCCATGGGCCGCAGCCTGATCAGAGACCCCAGGTCTCTGGACACTGGGCTGGGCCCCAGTGGTTGGACAGGAGTGGTCCTAGGCCAGAGCGGCTAGAGGAGGCAGCTGTGCTCGTCACCTCTCTGAACACTTTTCTCTGCCCCAGTCCCCTCCCAAATAAGCTAATTATTTTTTTCCTACTGACCGCAGTTTTATTACATCTATATTTAAATTTGGTATTTCTGATACCTTTACGTAGGTAATCACAGCTATATATGGTGTTACTGATACGTTAACCCAGATGCTTCCAAGGTTTTACCTTGTGGTGGTTTCACACTGATGGCCAACTAAACTCCACCACACTGCTCTCCCACTCCACCTCCTTAAAGGAAGAGACGAGGCAGAAAATAGGATAGAAAAAAAGGCTCATGGGTTGAGATCACTCACCAGTTACCATCATGGGCAAAACAGACTCAACATAGGGAGATTAATGTAATTTATTGCCTATTGCTATCAGACTAGAGCAGTGAGAAACTAAAAGCAAAATAAAAACACCTTCCCCCCATCCACCCTCTTCTAATTCCTCCCCCTGAGTGGCGCAGGGGAACGGGGAATGGGGGCTGTGGTCAGTCCATATCGCTGCATCTCCACCGCTCCTTCAAGATCACTCTCTGCCCCTGCTCCAGTGTGGGGTCCCTCCCATGGGATACAGTCAGTCGTTCCTGAACTGATCCTGTGTGGGCTTCCCACAGGCTGCAGTTCTTCTGCAGTCTGTTCCAATATGGGTCATTATCATGGGGTCCATCTTTGAGGCATGGACTGTTCCAGTACAGGTCCCCCACGGGTGGCAGCTCCCACCAGACCTCCTGCTCTGCCGTGGGCTCCCCTTGATGGGCTGAAGCTCCGGCCTGGAGTCTGCTCCTGTGGGGGCTCTCCATGGGCTGCAGCCTCCTTCAGGCCACATCCACCTGGTCCTCCGTGGGCTCCTCCACGGGCTGCAGATGGAAATCTGCTCCATGTGGTACCCCATGGGCTGCTGGGGGACAGCCTGCTCCACCATGGTCCTCACCATGGGCTGCAGGGGAACTTCTGCTCCGGCACCTGGAGCACCTCCTGCCCTCCTTCCTCACTGACCCTGGTGTCTGCAGGGCTGTTTCTCTCACGTTTTCTCACTCCTCTCTCTCAGCTGCTGTTGCACAGTAGTTTTTTCCTTTCTTAAATCTGTGTACACAGAGGTGCAACCAGCATTGCTCATTAGCTCAGCTCTAGCTAGCAGTGGGTCCTTTTTAGAGCTGGCTGGAACTGGCTATCTAATATGGTGCATCTTCTGGGCTCCTCTCACAGAGGCCACCCCTGCAGCCCCCCCACTACCAAAACCTTGACACATAAACTCAATACACGCCTTCCAATGTTCTGCTCCCCAGAAGGTCCTCATGGGTCCCCTCCAATTATCTGTGAGGTCTGGCTTTTTCCCACATAACTCTCCCCGAACCATGTGTGGACTCCATTTATCCGTCATGGACCTATCTGTATCTTTTGTCAGCTTCTTTCACTGTTATCTGTCACATCCAGTGATTCCTTATGTCATGTCCAGTTATTTACCAAGTCCTATTCATTTAACTCACCCTCAGGTCAGGGCCTATTCAACAGCCAAATCATTTGCTTGACAGATACAAAGCAGATGACCAAAATGCAGAGCTAAGGATTGGGCAGTCCACACAGCTTCCCCTCGTGTCCCCCTCCACCTCCCTCAGCATATCTGCCCTTGGTTTCATCCCTGTGATCTGATCTAAATGGATACCAGTGCAGATAATAGATTTGCTAGACTTGGTCACTGATTCTCTGTGCCATCTTCTGCAGTTTATTTAGTCTCCTTGAGCACTAGCTCACCTATCCATCAAGTAAGAAGAAATAATACTTCATTTTCAATATCCAAGAATGTTTTGAATTTTTGTTTATTCATTATTGGAATATTAATGCCACTCTTTGGAAAAAAAGTGGTCACATATACTGAAAGTGATACAAGAGGATCTAAATAATTCCTCTGTTTTAACAGTCTTGTCAAACATGGGAGTTTCTGTGCAGGAGAGCAAGAGCTAGTCACTGGAGCTTGGTCTCATTTAATATCAGTTAATTTATTAATTGCTCTTAATTTATTTGTTGTACTTATTCTAAAAACTTAGACTACAGTTACTATGTTTGAACATATGTGATAACAAATTCTGAACAAACTTAAACTATGGTTGACAACTGTATGGTACAATGTATGCTGTAATGTCCAGTGTGTTTTTTTTTAACTAATTCACAAAACCCCATATTTTCCAACCACTATGACCCAAATTAACGAAATCTCACTTGTATTATTTCTGATCAGCGACAACTGTTGTCTTATGCTATTAGTTTTACAGTTGATTTGACAGCTAGTGGGGAAAAATTCCCACTGTCTTCTCCTTCTGACCATTCAGCTTAACATATTTATGTTTGGCTTTATCTCAAACACTTTTAATTTTAAAGATTCACTTCAACAATTTTTTGGAATTCTGGCATTATTTAAGACAGAGGTATAGCCTCTGTAATGACCCTCATATCTATCAGTGGTCTGAAAGATAGAGCAAAAAGTAAAGTGCCTTCTAAAATACTATCTTTGCTAAAAGCAATATTTGTTTCGGATGAGATGTGTCGTATATCTCGTGTGCAGCAACGCTTGTCTGATATGTCTTGTCACATTACTTCTTCTATCATGTGTCACATTATGTAAGGTCATGCTGCTTTTGCTAACAATACAAATGAAGAACAGCAGCAAACTACTTGCCAAAGACTCTGTCTTTACACTTCACCCTTTCTTTTCCAAGGAAGAGCAAAGCAAGAGCTGCAGCACCAAACTACCAAGACACCAAGAAAAAGAAGTAAATTACCAACAGTTTTAAGGACAACAGTCAATAGACCTTTTGAAATCTGATTTACAGCCCACTACAGCATTCCTTACGTAGCCTAACCTCCCATTAGAGACAAAAGAAAATCTGCACAAACTAAAGGAAAATAGTGTCTTCTTCAAGAAGAATAATGTTTTACTAAGAACGTAATAGTAACTATGTAAGAATGTACAACTATTACTAAGAATGTGTAATAGTTGTGAAGAATTTGTGATGCAATGATTTTGAAGAATGTGTTGCAGTACTGTAATGAAGGGACGAGGGGGTGGAGTGTGTGTAAATTGTCCACTTTTTTGGTGTTATGATGATGTTATGTTAATTTTGGTGTGGGGAATTATTATTTTTTTATGTAAGTGAAGATTGTGATGATTGTGATGATGTGAAAGTATATCTTAATGATATACTTTCAGCTACACAGCTACTTTTCCAGAAATACAAGTAATAACAATAGCAAAACTGTTAAATAATACACAAAGCAGAAAGAAAAATTCCCGCATCAGGATCTTAAAAGAGAAAAATTATTATGGATCAATGTCGTGCAGTTATAGGAAAGGTTTGTTTCTGTATTCATGATCCACTTAACCATCATGCTGCACTAACAAACCCTTTTGTTATGTGAGTTATATTAATTTCCAGCAGGACACTTGGTACATTTCCTGTGTAATTATCTGGGAATCGAATTCTGCCACAGTACCCCTAGCGGGAAACTTCCAAAATCTGCTTTGTCATCTGTGACTGAAAAGGCAAGAATTGGTAGTTGCTAGGGTTTTACTGGTTGTGAGTACAAAGAAAAATGTTAACTGAGTTACCATTATGTCTATTGTTCAGTCTGAGAATATTCCCCAGTTACAGTTGTTTAACCACTGCTCCTTTTGTAGATAATTGCATCTGGGGAGAAATAACCTCAGGCACCAGCACACAGGAAGCCATCTGGCTGGAAAGCAGCTCTGCAGAGGATATTGGGGCCCTGGTGGACAACAAGCTGACCAAGAGCCAGAAATGCATCCTTACTGCAAAAAAGGCCCACAGCTTACTGAATTGCATTAGGAGGAGTGTTGCCAGTAGGCTGGGGGAGGTGATACTTCCTCTATTCAGCACTGGTGGATCCACATCTGTAGTGCTCTGTCCAGTTCTGGGCTCCCCATGGCAAGAAAGTTATGGTGTTATTGGAAAAGTGCAGTGCCACAAAGTCCAGTGTAGGGCCACAAAGGTGACGAAGGGATTGGAACACCTCTTCTAAGAGAGCTCGGATTGTTCAGCCTAGAGAAGAGAAGGCCCAGAGAGAACTTTATCAATGTATAATATAAATACTTGAGAGGGAATGAAGTAGAGGGAGCCAAACCCTTCTCAATATCATCTACTGACAGGACAAGAGACAATGATCACAAATTTAAAAATTAAAATAAAAATTCCATCTGAACATAAAAAAAGCACTTTTTTTTACTCTGACTGTGATCAAACACTGGAACAGGTTGCCCAGAGAGGTTGTGGAGTCCCCATTCTTGGAGACATCCTTGGATTTGGGAAAAACCAACTGGACACAGTGCTGGGCAACCTGGTCTTGCTGACCCTACTTGAGCAGGGGTTTTGGACCGGATCTCAAGAAGTCCTTTCCAACCTCAACCATTGTGTTTTTGCATCTTTCATGTTGTAGTCAGTCGCTTAACTTACAATTTACATTCTTTCTAGGCTGTATCAAGTCAAGCTTGCAATATTTTACCGAAGTTGTTTCCTCAATGATTTTTAATGAGAAGAAAAAGTGAGGGTACAGAAAGCAACAGAGTTTGAGTAAGTCCTAAATAAGTAGTGAACAGAGACAGGCTGACCTACTCGAAATTACAGCAGAGCTTCCAGACCAAGTACCAGCATCTGCCAGTGATTTAATACATAGACAAGCTGCAGCTCAAGTTTTTCAGACCTGACAGCCATATAATGACAAGAGCATATGGAAATTTTGCCCTCAGAACATCATATCGCCTTAGGTAGACCAGCACAGTTAGAGCTGTGAATGGCTGCTGGGGCAGCAGAAACCAGACATTGAACTCTAGCACAGGACAGGGACCGACAAATGAGATTTGATATCACAGATTTCACACTGGGCAATTGAGGATGAAGAAAACTAAAGCTAAAATATCTTCTAGTTCATATAGATCATTGAAAAACTGTGAGTCATGACAGCATGTTTCCTTGTTATCCTAATGAGGTGGGGAATCTAGAAAGCATAACTGAAAGTAAATCTGCTGAACTGCCTATCTCCAGAAAAGACTGACAGGCTTTGTGGGGTAGGAATATATTATTCAGAGAAAGGTGTTGTGTATGATCCCATCAGAGCTTTTTAACAAAAGTATGTTGATAGATGTCTGCTTTTGCATTCAATTACAATACACATTACAGTACAGGCAGAGGGAAGGAGCGAACCAAAATTTCCCCTACATGTGTGCTGCTTGCCAGGCGTTCTCCCTCCTCTTTTTGGTGTGGTTATTTCTTGTATTGGAATGTAACTCTCCTTTTTTTTCTGACTGTCAGGAGGAGACTGAAAAAAGGAAAAATAAAAGCTAAAGATGTACAGAAAACTCAGATGTAACACCTTTGTGCTGAGGGGGAGGGAGAGAATGAGAGCAGTGCTGTAGCTTAGGATATTCACCTGCAGGATGTTTACCTGCAAACATGAAGAAACCTCATTTCTTCCTCAGCATGTTTATAGATTTTAGCCAATGACTATTTTATGTAAAATACAGAAAAAATCTGGAAAACAGAGATCAGAATTTTTTTCTCCTTTCATGTTAGCAACATAAAACTGAGCCTACAGATTTAGTATTCTGTAAGCTATTTCTCTGCTCGTATTCCCTGCCTTTATGTTGATTTCATTTATTGTACTATTTAGAATACAAGCCTTTCAGAAAGTAGACTGTCTTCCAGCAGTACATAACAGTGTCAGAATGGGCTCATGAGGCTGTGTGAAATGCAAAAACCATAATAAATAACAACAACAATGGCTAGCAGATTTACCGTTTTATAGACCTGAAAGATGCTAAGCACATTGTCCTGAACAAGAAGTTTCTTTCCCCAACTGCAAATCTTCACTTTTGTTACTGCTTAATTTTAGTTTGAAATTTAAAGACTTTTAAAAGCAGAAGAAAACATTTGTGAATGCTTAACATATAAACCCAACATTTTCTTAACCAGATAATCCAAATGCATCACTTCAAAAAACCAGTCTTCTAAAGTGAAAAAAAAAAGTCATTTGCACTGAAAACACAGTACAGTAGCATGCTGACTATAACTCCTTTCACAGTAAAACAAAAACATCAACAATAACAACAAACCTTGGAAAAATAATCAAAATAAGCATCTAAATTCAGTATCGAAAATAATATTATATCACCATACACTAACTGTTTTTTAATTAAACATTGATTTAATGACATTATTTTGGGAAACATTAAAAAGTAGCTCAACACTTGCCACTGGTTATCTTCTTAATAAAACAGTTGTGGAAAGCTTTAATCTACTTTTTTAAAATGCCACATATTATAAACCAGGCATTTCCCATTTTAAATATCCAAACTATATACATGGAATGTCTAAACCAAGAGGCTGCCCTGACAGTTCTCAGGTTAGATTTGTATCTTAGCAAATATTTGAGAAAATAAGAGTAAATCAAAGATCCTTTTTTTTTTTTTTTTTTTTTTTCCACCAAAGGGATTCTTGGATATATATATCTACCAGCTCCAATGGGATGACTGCTAATGTCACCAAGACAGTTAAAAGTGCATCATGTCTTTCTTGCCCATGCAGTTCCACTGGAATTAAGAACCTAATTCTGTAAAAACACATTGACTCTAATGGGAGTAGAATTGTCCTGTTGCTTGCTTACATTAAATACCTAAAGCTGCTACGGTTTTTGTACGGGGTTCATTCTTTTTTCATTGATGTTGCTGACATAGTTTTGCACTCAAGGACTTGCACTTTAAAAATCATGAACATTTCATGTACTTTTCTGAGACAAAAATTCCTCAGTGTTTCCTTGCAGTAAATAAAGCTCTAGTTTATTTTCACTTGCAATGCTACAAATCATAAAAAAAGTTTTCTGACATGCATGAATTTACTCTAGATTTTGAGAATCTGCTCAAACTCCTGCTCGGGTCAGAAGCCATATCCCACTCGTTGAAGTCACTCACCCTATTCTTATGATGGCAATTAATCATATGTTTGGGAGTGTACAGCACACAAACCTTAAACCGGCCATCTTTTTTTTTTTTTTTTTCAACAAGCAAACACCTTTGTGTAGAAACTCTTGTGCCCTCTCTTTTCTTAGACAATCAGTCTTTTTCTTAGACATTGTTGTGAGAGGGCTTCAAATTTCCAGCTGCAGAAGTTCAACCTCTGCAAGGTCTTTGAGAGTCCTTTTCAGCATCCCCTTGACAGTAGCTCCTCTTCTGGCCTCCTGATCTTGCTTAAATTGAATTTTGCTTGTCCAAATCATACTGCTTCTACAGCCACTCACACCTATAATTCTTCAGCAAAGGCTTGTAGCTCATGAGGAACAGAGGGGTGTATCCATACATGTAGTGGAATGTGGTGAATTTAAAAATAAGAGGCAGAAAAAACACATAAAGCGTTATAAAGGTAGTAAACATTGATAGTACTTGAACAATACCTCTAATTCTCAACTACAGACTCTCATTATACCATCATGGAGTGCATATTTTGCACTCCTTTTATGCTGCCTCCAAAGCAGAAAGAAATTGTCAATGAAGCTAATTGGGAACCTTCAGTCAGAAGGATTTTCTGGTAGAACATGCCCTTCTTGCAAAATTGATTTTTTTTTTAAATTTATTTTGTGAACAAATATTCCAGTTTTCCACTGGGAAAAATCAAACTGACAAGTCTCCAGGATCCTCATCTGGAAGGTTTTTGTCAGCTTCACTTTCTGCAGGCAGAAAGTAAGTTTGACAAGTGTTGTCCAAGCAGGCTGTCAGAACTGAGTTCCTGAGATATCTGCTTCCTCCACAGGCTGAGCCACCTTTTCTCAGTGGTGCTGTTAGAAGGACACAGAAAATCTGAGTGCTCCTGCTTCAGCTGGCCTCCTGGAAAGCTGTTGTCAATCCACTAACATTGCAAGCAGGGAGTAAATCTGAGCAGAGCCATTCAGGGTAGTAGGAGACAAGTTGCAATTTTATTTCGGTTCAGATGGAAAGGAATTTTTTTGTTAGTTGATTTTCTTTTGTTTGTTTGTTTGTTTTGTTTTCCTGGAAATCTTTCCTGTGAATATTTCTTCCCTTTTTTTTCTTTTTTTTCTTTTTTTTTCTTTTTACTTCTCTTTTAATTCAGGGCAAACGCAATTACATTACAGTAAATATTATTACATTATAGTATAAATCAAGAATAATATTATATGTAATATATGACAGATAATTGTATGTGTTTCTGCTTGTATCTCTCTATATACATGTATATATCAACTCTGCAATTTTTTACAATCTCTATTCTTGTTTCCTCTTACAGTCCTTGTTATGTCCTTCATGTTCAAGAGCAGAAAACTGTACTCTTTAAATTTGTTACAAAGTGTGACATAAATGAAATGCAGCAGACTGTACTTTAAATTATTAGAAAACAAAGGAAATTCTGTATTTAGGAGCACTAAGAACAAAAATCTTCAACACTGAATAAAATGGACTGCAATTGAAAACACCAGTGGTAAGGTTATGTTTAACTTACACACTAGTTTACATAGCTGCAAATAATCGTAACATTTACCAGCATGCACACCTATGTACAGACTAAAAGGCTTGCTGCTTTTCCACCTCTACAACAGTTTCTTCAATTCTTTCAGTAAAAGCTGGCCAATTTTCCACTTCTGTCCTGAGATGATCGATACTCCCTAAGTGAGCCATCTTTTGAAGTACTTCAGGACACTTTTAGCTCCCTCTTTGATCTTTCCATGTCTCCTTTTAAATACAATGGATTTTTCTCTAGTGAGGCTTTATCCCACCAGCTCTTTTTTTATTATCCTCTAGCTGACTTTCCAGAAGATGAAAGCAAGTTAAAATGATAACTTTTCTTTGCAACAAAAATTAATCATGCATCCCCATTTTGGGGAGCGTCAGACATCTTGGAACTCCAGAGAAATCCCCCAAAACAATGCTCTTTGCAACATGTCCATTACTGGTTGGTCTTGAAGACCACATAAATCCAGACAAATGAGCAGACATGAAGTATCCAGCCATGGCATTTTTAAAGATCAGGAGCTCTGTCCTGAGTAAAGGAGACTTCACAGTTAGAAAGTACCATTAGAAAATACCAAATGGGGAGTTACTATTTCAAGAATCAGTATCTTCCTTGTGTTTCCTTTTGTACAGTTCTGCACTATTTCTCCGTGTCCTGCTCTGTGTTCCTCTCCTCTCTCTCTGCCAAGCCTGTAAGTAACAGTCAAATACAGACAAGATTGCAAATGGAGCAAATTGGAGCAAAGGTAGTTACTGGATACTACACATGGTACAGGATTTTCCTGTTGCAGACTCAGCTTCTGGATTCCTTGCTAAAACACACAGGACAATACTTTTCCCTAATTCTCTTGATTTTATAATAGGAAGATCAGGGTCTCTAGAAAGCAACAGTGATGCCTCCCCAGACTCTTCTGCTGTGGTATGCAACAAGACAGCACTGTATCCGAACTCAGACACAGTTGAAGGCATGGCTGCAGTCCGTCTCTCTATGATGATAAGGCAGCACTAGCATGCCATGCACTCAGTTGGGTCGGAGACAGGGCATTCGCTGCATCTATGAAATGCCATCTGCCCCAAATCTCACCTGTGCCCCTGTCGCACTGGAAGGGAATCTGCATCGTGAGTCTTCCCCAGCCCTTCAGCTCTGGGCTGAGCGGCTCATAAGCCCTTGATGAATGCTTATGTTTTTCAATCTGTGTTTCCACTAGGGTATTCATATGGTCCTAGTTACTGTGCAAAACCAGGTAAGTTTGTCTAAGTAGACAGCTGTATTTGTTTGTTTGTTCTTCTGCTTTTGTTCCTCCCCCCTTTTAAACCTAGAATAAATACAAATATTCAGATGAAAATACCTACAAGAAACAGCAGAAACCCTGGGGAAAAAAAAAAATAGTAGAACTGCTGCTTCAAATTTGGGAAGATGAAAATCATTTTTTCTCCTCAACAAAATTTGGGAAGGCTGTCTTTCCAAACAAACAACCTGGAGAAAGTTGTTTGTTTGGTTTGCTTTTCAGTGAGCATCTGAATATGTTTGCTATTAGCAGGAAGAGTCTCAAGCCTAGAAAAGAAAACTGCCTTTTCAAACAGCATGAATTTTAATCCATGGTAAATGTGGGAGTCAACAGAGCTGCAGAAATATCAGGTAATTTTCTGAACAATATCCCTACTCTTCTACTTAATTCACAATCTGATAAAAAAATTTTGGTGTGGATGAGGAAAACCCCCTTGCACTAGATTAGTGACAACATTAGTGAGAGAAACAAGAGAGGAGGAAGAAAAAGAAACCAGCTCATACCCAAGGAGCCCATTTAACATCTTGTTATTTTATGTATTGATGGAACTGAAAAAGATGAGAGGGATCGAGAAAGGGAATCTGAAAGGATGGATGAAACAGTAATAAAGCTAACCCAGTGCTAGTGGGGCTCAGGAGGATGTAAATTCTGCTTCCATCCTCATGCCTGACCCTGGATTTTCAAAGGATAGTCAGTTAAAGCCTGCTGAGACAATACACTGTTGCAGGATATGCCCTACAAGTCCTAGTCTTGCCAGACAGGGTCACCCTAACAGTTTAAATCTGCACCTGACTCACAGAGTTGTACGTTATGGTCTATGGACAGCTGCACGAGACCCGATCTCAAAACCGAATTGCCTAAAGGTAAGCAGCATGTGTTTGCTCTGTGTCCATGTGCGTGTGTCTCCCTCCACAAACCGTAGTAGGGGCTCATCAGTAGCATGTTTCTTAGGTAGACAGAGTTACGTAGAATTAGCTGTTGAAAACGAGCTATAGCTGAGATATACCTGGTATCTCAGACTGAACTGAAGGTTAAAAATCACAATATATACGCTGCTGATTTTCAGGTAAGGTCCTTCTGTGAATGCAGATCTCTGCAGAGAAATAATGCCTTGTATAAGTATTTTACTGCTGTAAAAGGCAGTTCACCTGCAAAAAATAGGAAAGAGAAACAGTTGATATGCAGGAAGCCAGACCAGAGGAGTGGATTAAATTCAAAATGAAGACATCAAATACAGATATCAAAAGGGATGTGCACAGACATGAGCTATACGTCTAAGCTGCTACGTAATCAATAGAGACATAGCCAGTACAGTCATTGTTTTTTAGGGGGAGATTCTGCTGACACAATAATAGCGGTGCAAATCGGTTTCCTGCGCACAGGTACAAATGCCATTTGAGAAGGACTGGTATATGCACAGCATCCACCCAAGGCTGGTAGACACAACACACACTACCTATGTTAGATCCATGGCTTTAGGAGTGGTCACTCATGACCAAGCAGGATGCCAAACACACCTCAATTGTGACTAAACACATCTCTTCAAACATTTGAATCATAAGATAAATATCTAGTTTACGGTAAGCTGAATCATTATCCAGTCTCCTCAGACCATAAGGGTTAAGATTAGGATTCAATAGCCTAAAGAGTATGTGGATTTATTTTAGGCACCAAAGGCTATCTTACCTGGCCTCCAGCTTCTTCTGTAGATGATTTCCAATCTCCCAGATGTCCCTGGCATATCTGCCAGCCCAGTGATAGTGATTTGAACACCTAAGGACATCTCAAATGGCACCAAATGCCTATGTTTGGGCAGCTGCAACATGCATCTACAGGGTCACTGACTGAGTCATTCACTAAGCTGCAAATGCCTGGCTTTCCATCAACTATAATATGAGCTAGGTACTTAAGTCTATACCTATGCCTAGTTGACTAAATTTCAAACTATATCTGTAAAGAGATACATGGACTTCATTTCTCAGTACTAAAATTCTTCAGTTGTGGAATTTTAGATGAAAAGAAAAAACTAGTTGAGAGATCACTGTTGGTGACAGTCTTCACTACCTTGTTGAGTGGATAAATTGTAGAACTTCCCAGCAATATCATCAAGTAACCAGCCTCTGTCCTTATCATAGATAAGTCATTCTGGTAACAGTCATCATCAAATGTTTTTTTTTTTTTCTGTCAGAGAAGACCTCCTCACCCTTTCCAAGGGTTTGGAAGATACTCATGTTTCATATCTGATCAACGCATCCAAGGAAAGTCATTACATATGATATTACAGGCTGAAGCTGGCAAGAGATTGGTGGTTTCATCATGCCACATCTGGCTCCACATTTGCAATACCTCTCTAACTCGTAAGGTCCTATCACAGGTGTCCAGGATCAGACTGGCAATAGGTACAGCTTCACATTTTGAGAAGGTAGAGGGACTGTAAGAATGCATTTTTAGTGATTTGCCACTTTCTCTTGGTTCAGCAAGTCTAAATGGGCTGTGTCTGCCCCTTCTGCCCCAATGACTCCCTCCTGTTCCTTTGATACAATAGCTGCGGCAGGACTATTGTTCTCTAGATCCATCTCAGTGATTTAACAGCTCCTCCTGGTTTACCTTTCCCATCTCTCTGTCACAAAGGGGCATTCAGTCATTTGACGTACTCTTTCAGATGCAAGAAGTTCATTTTGGATCTTTCTCTCTGACTCTTTAGGCTCCAAAGGAACAGACCCTGCCACTGAGGGAAGTTATTTATCTTATAATCTGTGGGGCTGTGTCTGTTGCAAAGAGCAGTTCTGTCCATGTTCTGCTTCACTAGTAAAAATGATGTGACAGGCAAGCAGAGTTGTGGGAAAGAAATCTTCAGTATGCATTCAAAGTGATCTCACTTCCACAGTGACAGCTTCTGAACTAGCTATTACTGTTCTGGAGAGAAATACTGAAGTTACAGCAGGTAGCTCTATAAAACTATTAGCTCAGTGTTTAATAGATGCCAGGCAGAATTAAGAATTATTTGTAAAGGAATAAAAAAAACAAAATAGAAAATGTTGTTATGCCACTGTTTAAATCCCTCAAGTATCTTTAATATAATTCAGTGTTCTCTTGTCTCCAAAATAATACAGTGGTATTAGGAAAGATAGAGAGACAGACAACAGGGAGGACCAAACGTAGTGAAAAACTAAACAGAATAACACTCCTCATCATGAAGAAGTCACTGGGGGAAGGATACGACAGATGTCTATAAAACAGTAGTAACATAGAGTGGGTGAAATGAATAGGAGCTATCTCCTCTATACAAAGACCATCAAATAAAACTACCAAGAAAAAGATTAAAACCAAGCCACAGAGGTTCTTTCTTATATGTGTGGCTGCCACAAGACATTGTGGATGCCTAAGCTTATCTGGGTTCAAAAGTGATGAGAAATATTAATGAAATAAAATTGACAGGATTCTATTAAACACAAAAGCATCAGCTTTCATTCAGAAAGTCCCAGAGGCATAAGTCACTGCTGGCAAAGGAGTGTACAAGGGAGATGTCACCATATGTTACCCTGTTCTTACATGCCTCCCTATGCATCTGTGATTGGCCAGTGCTGGAGACAGAGCTAGATGGATTTTTGCCCTGACTTGATAATGGTGTTCTTATGGTCACACAATTAGAGTTTCCCTCTGGGGAAGGGGTTTAGGCCAGATACTGTAGGTGCTATTGTAATGCCTAAAATGTATGTTCAACACCCTGGCAGCATGATTCAGAATGCCTAAATTAGGCAGAGTCATCCTATACTGTCAGTGGGTTGTCAGACTGGGACCACATCAAGGCTCTTGAAAATTTTAGCATGCTTTTCTTCTTGATTTTTAATTGAAACATATTTTCATATGTTAATATGAATATTTATTTGTAAAAAGGATGTGTTTTCCAAAGAACAAGAAGAAAAATGAATGCCTTCCCCCTGCTCCCCGCAAATAATCTCTTGCTGAGCAGGGACTAGAAGTTGTAATCTCAGATATTATTGTATCCAGCAGCAATACGATACAAAACTTTTTGGTACCACTTTTTAATCTGATATTGATGATTCACACAAAGTCAGATAATTTCATCCCTGATAATATGATACAAAGCTGTAACTGCATAAGTCAGTTTCCAGTAATGGAGTACAAAAACATACCAGAATTCACTATATAACAATGTTACGGCTGCAATACATTTCTCAGGATAGCCAAGATAGACTAGGAACTACCT
The DNA here is from genome assembly GCA_013399475.1 of Chauna torquata. NCBI lineage: Eukaryota > Metazoa > Chordata > Aves > Anseriformes > Anhimidae > Chauna > Chauna torquata. Next base: position 12,366 of record VXAL01007225.1, on the reverse strand, counting down.
CTCATGCTAAATTAAAATGCTCTTCTTTTGCTGTTGCTCATCATTAAATGTGTTGAATACTGTGTTCTTACCTGGGGGATTGTGGGAATCTTGTAATATTTATAAAGGGAAGAGCCACTCATCTCAGGGCCATTTCTGTTGTATGTATTATTTATTTCCTGATCTATCCCCTCCCATGTTCACTGTCTTTAAGAACTATGATTAATAAAACATTCCATGCTGAAGAGTGTGGGTTATATTCCCAAATATATATATTCAGGCCATTTCTATGCAAATGTCACAGGAGAGATTTTTCATCACCACAAATGTACGTATTCTCTACTTGATCCATTCATTTTACATTTATTTTTTAGATTAATTATTCCATTTCCCTACATGACCAATTTTCAGCTGGGCACCCCCAAAGGGATTTTGTAACCATTGTAGACAGATTTTGTTCTTTAATAGATATGAGAAGTAACTGTAGAAAATAATTTAAGGGAGTGATTTACAAAAAAATATTTCTTCACTTTATTATTTTGTTTTCTTAAACAATATTTAATTTGTTATTAATATATGGGAAAAAAAGATGAAAGAAGATTGTAAAGTTCTTAGAGTATACTGTAGTTGTGTAAGAATGGAGCATAGATAGGCTTCATCTAACTTTAATAAATATTCAAGTACATTTGGGAATACTGTTGCTACAAACAGAGGCCTATACCGAAAGTCCTTATTGTGGCAACTCTCCTCTTGATATCTGTACACTGGGTGCTTTTAAGCGCAACTTCTGAAAAAAGATAAGGCATTAGTCTTGGTTCAAGAGAACTAAAACTTCCTGCTCTACTCTGCACTGGTGTGGCCTTACATCGAGTACTGTGTGCAATTTTGCGCACCACAATATAAGGATATAAAACTATTAGAAAGCATTCAAAGGAGGGCTACAAAGATGGTGAAGTGTCTAGAGGGCAAGATGTGTGAGGAGCAACTGAGGTCACCTGGTTTGTTCAGCTTAGAGAAGAGGAGACTGAGGGGAGGCCTCATGGCAGCCTGCAGCTTCCTCATGATGGGAGCGGAGGGACAGGTGCTGATCTCTTCTCTCTGGTGAGCAGTGATACGACCAGAGGCAACAGCATGAAGCTGCATCAGAGGAGGTTCAGGCTGGATATTAGGATAAGATTCTTCATTGAGAGGGTGGTCAGGCACTGGACCAGGCTCCCCAGGGAAATGGTCACGGCACCGAGCCTGCCGGAGTTCAAGAAGCGTTTGGACCAACACATATGGTCCGATTTTTGGGTGGTCCTGTGTGGACCCAGGAGTTAGACTCAATGATCCTTGTGAGTCCCTTCCAACTCAGGATATCCTATGTTTCTATGATTCTATTATTCAAATTTTGTATTATGAAAGAGGTCAAACTATGTAACCTGAAAGGTTTTTCTTTCATTGCTGTTGGTTTGTTTTGTTTTAGATCTACCACTCTCTCATGTCAGGCCACCTTGTCCTAATATAGTGACTTATTGCTCAGTTTCATGCAGTATACATCTATTTTACTGAGAATAGGTCAATAATAGTCCCTGATTGTGTTTACTTTCAGTTTGTTTCCCAGGAACAGCTAATGGTCCAAGTAAAAGACCAGTCCTTTTGTGGCAGCAGTGCCCCAGCAATGTACAGACCCTCATCATCATAATCCATACTCTAGGGCTAGGGCAAGAAGCAGGTGAAATAGAAGAATGGTGAAATAACTGTAAAAGAAAATAAAATAATTTTATTCTACTAATATCAATGAAAAAGCCTTCCATTGCCTTCAGTGAACCCAGTTATATATAATAACTTATGTACAGGTAATCATGATACCTGAGGTACAGAAAAAGGTCCCTGATAAGCTCAAAAGACCCAGTGCATGTGGTCTTAACTCACTTTTTAAGGCAAGTTTATTCTCAGATGGTTTAATTAAGTTGATTTTCAATCTTGATTTTTAATTGAAATCTTTGCTCGAGTCAATCCTCAATTCAAAGAGGATACCAAACATAAATGGGAAAAGGTTGAGAGAGAACAACTGCACTGGGGCTCCAGTCTGAAGTGCATCTCTTCTTAATAGAGTGTTAGTACAGACCCAGCTTTCTCCTCCAACATCCCTTGCTTAGCAGAAGTGCACAGCACATTCTTCAACTGATTAAGAAAAAAGTGCTAAGAACTGCAACCTGTTCAAGACAAATCTCAATGAACTGTCCTCCTGGAAACAGAGACCTTATGAAAGACCTTGAGCCACGTACCCCAAATCACTGCTGACTTATGAGAAGCTTGCTCCTTGTCTCCATACAACTGTTAAGTCTCTGAGGTCTTAAAAGTTAATCACAGATTACAATATTGGTACAGAAAGGACATCATTTGACAGGTAGGCAGATGTCAGGTTACAGTTCTAACTTGAATGACTTTATATAAAAGCCATGAGCAGGAATAAATATTGACTCTCTCCACTTTTCACCTGATCTCTGTAGGAGTTACGCATACAGAAGGACAGCAGGACTTGACATAGCTTTGTGGGACTGTACATAAGGTGAGCAAAAAGCTTATTGTAATGATAAGAAATTATCTGGCGTAGAAAAGGGACTGCCTGATAAATAGGGTAGGAACATGATAAGAATAGGACACTGATTTCTAGGACTCTTCACAGAATAGAAAAGTTATTTGGCTGGCTCATCCCAGGAGCTAAATCAGGTGGATGTTAACAATTCTGTCACAAGCAGGAGTGTACATGTGTAGAGGTGACTCACAAAGCCTAAGGAAAACAAGGAACTCCTTAGAAACTCCTAGCTCAGTCTTTTTCCTCCTTAATACTACTATCAGAAAATATTCCTAGGGGGAGGAATTAGCTGTTCTTATTAAACCGATGTGTGTGTGTGTAGATTGATGTTCACAAGAGTGGATGTGTTCCTCTGTTAGAGATTAATGGACTGAGAACAAGGTAGTTACTTAATCTGTTCACAGGTTCAGCACATACAGCTCGGGTATCCTCCTCTGTAGTCTAACAGCTGAACTCTTCAGAAGTCTCAAGGTGAAGAAAAGAAGGGTGGTGACTTTGTAAAACTAGGTACTTTCTTAAGTGATCCTTCGGTATCACTCTTTTGGTCCCATTCTGAAAGGTCAAGAAAAGTTTTCGATACCAGAAAAAAAGATCATAAGTTCTACTAAACTTTTCTATGATTCTCCATTAGTGTTTTGTTTAGTTTTGTTTTATGGACAAGAATACAAAGATTTGAGAAGTGTAGATTAGATTCTGGATGCTTAACCTGATTTATAAAAGGGATCTAATTTTAAGAACCTGCTTTTGTCAGACTTTTCAGCAGAAAACGTAAGACATTTTTTACTTATTGACTGAGTGACTGGTCAATTCTCCTGTCACAAAATTTCAGGTGGAAACTACTAAGCATGAAAAAAATAGCACCCTGCCTTGCCATGTTTTGAACTCCATTATGGGTCTAACAGATCATTTGTTATTCAGACTTTTACAGAAGCAACTCTGTTTCAGCCATAATATTTTGCCTGATTGTTTGTGACAATCATTTCTAGATTTTAGAATAGCATGGTACGCCTAATATTCTTGGTTTGTAGTCAACTCTATTACAAAATTCTGACTGTCTGCTTATGACAGATACTCATTAAGGAGGGGCTTATGGTTTAGCATTGCAATTACAGTCTCTAGGGGAGCTTGTTTGGCCCTTCTGTGAAAACATGGCCTGGTTAACAAGCATTGTTAAGCCAGGAATGTGAGTCCAACAGCATCTGTAGCTGAAAAACTGAAAACTGCTTGGATGGCATCTGCCCCAGACTGGTGGTGCTAAAAAGGAAGATGATCATTATCTGGTTTAATTGCAAAGGGACTTTTGAAACAAGATTCAGCTCAAAACAAGTATTACAAAAGAATACAAAAATTTTTAATAGTAGGGGGATGAATAGTGAATGTTCTGACTGTTCTATCTGACTGACAGCAATAGAAAAGCAGTCAAAACCAGGTTTGGTGCTGCCAGAACTCAATCCATGGCACCTCCAGCCTGCCCAGACCAGGTTGAACATCCTTCTGTGGGATGCTGTGCGGGCTAGCACCTGGGCAACAAAGGGCAACCAGGTGCAGCAAGCAGCAACCTCAAGGTGTGCGTGTGTGACCTGGAGGGGTTTCTCCCCCACATGTACATAAAGGTTGCAGGGAGCAGCATGGACACACCTAAAGTGGGAACACCCACATCTACCCTGGAAGGGGCATGCAAGTAGGGACTGCAAACTCTGGATAGGGTGCATATAGCTAAAACCCACACTATTTGTGAGGGGTTGTGAGTGTGTAGCTGTGAGCCTGTGTACATTTAGGTGTGATTAGAATTTTTTGAGTTTAGTCATAGAAGAGTGCTTGGATATATGGAGTTGCATATTCAGAATTTTGTCAGTCTGATGCTGCAGTTTATCTGTTGTGTTGTTGATACTGATCCTGAGTGTATATTTCATTGAGTGTTTGTTAGTTATGTGCTAACTGCTTTTATCTTGGTTTGGTTCAAACCACTTGAATTTAGTTTTTTTTCTCTGTGACACATGCCTGTTTCATTTTTTAAGTAGCAGCTTGAAAATACGGATAGGAACTTCTTATTACATGAATCTTGAGGACACATTAGGTAACAACATTGTTTAAATACTAAAATAATCACAAGCACAGCTTGAAATCTTTAGAATTTTCAAAAAACAGAATACAAGTCAACAAGGTCGAAGATAACTCAGTGACCTGAAGGCAAAAACCACGTCAGAGTTATCAAGCCAGAACTAACAATGTCGTGGTGCTATTTGAACCAAAAAGTCATTCCAAGCTTTCTCCTCCTGGGAACTGATCCCTATCACTTTCTATCAGATTGCTGTTATGATAACACTACACTAGTAACAGCCTAGGAATAGCAGGTTCTAAACATTTACATACTTTATCAAGAGTGCTGATCACAGTGACACGCTCCTTAACTAGACAATAAAAGAGAAGAGGAAAAAGGCCTGCTATTTTCTGATCTCTTTTGCATGTTGTCATTCTTGCTTTAACTCATTTGTCCATAAAAATATCTCTGTGATAGAGAATGCCAGATGATGATAATGAATAAGCACAAACCACTGACTAAATGACAAATTGTGTGCACTCAGCAGACCAGGCTGCTTTTAATTTTTTTTTGGCCAATTATTTCAATGTACTGCAGAAAAGGATATCAGATATGTGGCCACACAGCCATGATTGTTTCCATTAAATATGCAAATGGATTATTATCATATGTCATAAACTCCACATCATCTTCAGCACAAATAAGAACAGGGTACTTCAAGGGACTTCATAGATTAATGAGTTCGGTCTCTGCTTTTAAAGGCAATTAAGTTACACATCCCATTTCATTAGCTAATCAAACTTTAAAATTAATTAAGCTTTTTGCCCGATTTGTATTGGACACTTTTCCACACTCCTGGTTCTCAGAAACATTATTTTAATTTCCCATATAAATTTTATTCAGTTCCAGTTTATTTTCATTTATTCTTGTGCCAAGTAGCCTTTCCCCTCTTGGATGTTTATCATCATTGATATATTTACAGAAAGCTAGAATAATCCCTACTTAGCCTTCATTTTGCGAGGCTAACAAGCCAAACTGTTTTAATCTCTCTTCATAAGAGAAGTTTTACATTTCCCAGTCATTCCTGAATACCCGTCTCTGCACTTAATCCAGTCTAAGTTACTTTTTCTAGAATACAGATTGTCCCCATTCCTAGTACCCCATTACTCCTGTGGGATACAAGGAATGGGACTTGGGACATCCAAGGACATTCTGTGCCTTTTTTTCTTGGCTACATCATATCGGTCTGAGATCAGTCAGCCCTACAAATTTTATCCCTTATAATTACCTGGTGATGAAATCCCACTTTACATCAAAATTGTTGTTATTTCAGCAGTGCATGGCTTTGCATTTTGTACTTCTGAATTACATCTCTTTGTTCTAGTTCTCAGGGTCATCTCTCATCTCTTACTTTCTGTACAATAGAAAAATATTACTCTGTATTAATGATGACTCCAAAACTTGCACTGTTGGTAAATTTTATCAGGATCTCTCATTTTTTTTTCTTTTTTTTTCTTTTTTGCCAAGGGAACTAATGAAATCCTTAAATACCACTGATAAACTCTTTCCGCTTAATATTTTCCCAGTTTATTGCAATTCAAACACCTGCCCTCTATTCTTCTATTGTTCTTTACTTTCAAGTTTAACTCAATATTTTCTTTTTGGTACCGTGTCAAATGCTTTGCTGAAATCCGTGCATATTAGAGCTACAGTCTTTTTATTTGACTGTCAAATGTCTTTCAATAGAAGGTCTGGCATGATCTATTTTCTGCTAACCTGGCTTTGCACATTATTCTATATTCTGCTTTCATTTTTTTCTGTTTTTTTTTTGTTTTTTTTTTTTTTTTTGAGAAAGAATCGTAAAGCCTTCAGTATAATGACTATTAGATTAACAAGCTCGTAGTAGCTTAGATCATTTCTCCCTCCTCTCTTCTTAAATATAGGTGTTAATTTGCTATTCTCAAATAAGGTGTTAGATTTATCTTGCTAGATTTACTCAAAATACTTGCTCCTGGGCCTGTAATTTCATGTCCCAGCTCTTTCAGAAAAGTGGTTTAGAAATTATCCAGTCTCCCCACCCTTGAAAACATTCAACCCTGTTAATTTTGCTTCTCTCCTCACTTTGTTTCTTTCCACATTTTCTTACCCTTTTTACTGAGCAAGGAGACCTTTGCTATTTCTTTTAATAGTTTTGCAAGTCTATCAGAACTTGCCTTTGGGAAACCTCACTTTTCCTCTCTATGTCATGTCTCCTGCAACACTGCTTTTATCAGCCCCTTTTTTTTCTCACGGTTTTTAATTTCTTGATGTTATTTACCCAGTTAAATTTTAAGTTTCCTGCTTTTGTTTGGGATATTTTTGTCACTGAAGTTTTAAAATTCCAAGTCAATATTGTATTTTAGTCCTTGCAGTCTTCAGTCCAACTGATACTCCTAGTTGTCTTAGATTCTTAAAATTTTCTTATTTAATATTAGGAACCTTATTTATGGACCTACTTTTGATTATTCTTACATTCAGTGCAAATAAAGTTAGCTTGCTAATGTGGATCCAATTGTATTTTCTACAAACAGCATAGTATAGTGTTCTCATTTCATATCATAATCAATTCCAAAAAAAGTATCACTGTTAAGGGCCAGGGGCTATTAGGTGAATATAATCTTCTAATTTTCACATTCAAGAATAATCAGACTTTATCAGTAGTAGTAGCATTTGGTTTCCCTTCATATCTGGAAACTGAAGTCTCACATAATAACACAATTCATATAAACATTTTTGTATATCTAAGTTAATAGTAACACTAAAATATCACTGAGAGGCAAAATATGTGAACTCAGAGAAAAAAATACTCCTATACAACTTTAGACACCTCATCTGGCGCAGGTTTGGCCAGCTCGGAAGATGGAAGAGGAGTGTCTGTCCATCTGTACCTGTGCATAAAGTCATACTTTTCATTTTACCAGTGCTATTACAATGATTTCTATTTCCGTTTGTATCTGACCTCAAGGATCAAGAGGAGTCTTTCACAAGTAACATAACAAAATATCTTTACCATCTTCCCCTGAGATAATTTTCACCTAAACACACTCTCTTTTATTTTCTAGAGGTATTTGGAGTTCCTAACTGAACCTCCTGGATCTGGCTGCAGAGTATGCAGCAAACTTTGACCACGGGTCAACTGTATGGTGGCAGTTTAAAGCTGGATAATGTGACCATCCTACTTCAAAATGCACTGGAAATTGAGTTTCATTTAAATCTGTTTCTCAAGCAGATCCAGGCTGTCTCTCTTGCAAAAGAGAATCCCCAGGAGAAACACGAACATAAAGAAGTAAGACTGTACAAATTGCAGGCATGATGTGGCAAAGTCCTGGGTTCCTTGTTGTTAAGGTGAATTTAGTATGATCATTAGCATCTTTCACATTTATACATTCATTTTGCTGTGAAATTGGTGACATAGACTGTCGTGGCTAACAGAACATCACAAAATAGAAAGGGTATCTCTAATGAGATAATAATTACATTAACACTTCTATATATATATATACATAAATACACGTATTGAAGTATTTTCGTGTTCACTCTTCAGCACAATCAAGAAGCAATAGTCATGCCAGTACTCCTACTGAATGCCTCAGAAAATCAAAAAAAAATACTTGCATTATTACCAGATACAAATATTATATCTCATTGCCTACAAAAGAGGCTGATTAAATATTATTTTTGTCCAATTTTCACATGTATTTACCAATTTAGGAAGCACCAATCATCTGAAGGAAAAATATAGGCAATATATCAGATTTCAGATTTAGGAAATAGATACAACTATAACTACGTAAGAGTTAGTAAGAAGACCCTCATCAGAGATTTGACTGGAATTTGTCCACAAATAATTTTTTACCTGTCTCAGACATGTGAGAATGGGAATTACTGGACAGTCCATTTTTATGCTTCAGCATGGCAATTCATAAGTTTCTACTTCTACGTAAATGTAAGTTAATCCACTTTAAATAAGCCTAAACAAAGGCAGCACATTTTCTGTGGATTGTTGTTCCAATCTGAAAATAAGAAACTTTTCTGTTGCCTTGTCCTTTTTGTGTTTTCCTCATAGAATTATTCACTTGAATGAGTTTCTTAAGTAAAACATACACTGAAACCACTAACTTGCTTTTTTAAAGTATAGTCATGGAAATCCTGAACTGTTAAGTGGAAGTATTCTCCCTAGGAATCAAGTTACAAAAGCTATATGCTTCATTTCAAGCTACAGAAACAAACTCTGTGACCTCTGCATACAATCACAATAACTAGAATTTTGCATACCCACAATGAACTGCTCAAATATCATCAATCACACAAGAATCCTTTGGAGAAATTACTACTGAGTGCAATCTTAAAAAACACAATCTGCTTTTGCCTCATACTGCATGCTGAGACTTAAGTTTTATTGATAAGAACTTAGAGATATAAATTCATAGAGTGCTTACTCACAAAATGCTCAGCACTCTCCCCTGTTTCATAAGCCATTTCTTCACTTCTGCATATTTATTAATGTTTTAACACTTTTATCAAATGCATTTTGATCTATTCATATGAAAAAAATACAATAACATTTCAGTAGCTGCACCATAAAATCCTGAAATTCATTCAAACGTATTGTATAAGTGCCTATAATAAAAATCTCCAAAATTAGAGTGTAACAGATAAAATGATTGTTACATGAATTTGAAAAATGTAATGAAATGCAGCTGCTTCTTCTATTAGATAACGTCTGATCCTACAATGAAGTCAGGCCACTACTGTGACTTTTGTAAGCTCATCAGATGATGCTTGAACCAGGCCCTTGCTGCAATCTTGAAAGCTTTTTCCTGATGATTTTCAAAACAGAAGCACACGCAAGTCTGCAGTAATCTCATCCCCATGGAATTCAGTGGGTCTGAAACACAGGCTTCAAATGAAGCACTTATCCAAATATTCTCTTGGATATTCTCTTTCTTAAGGATAAAATTAAGTATATATCCCAGGGTTACATGCATGCTTATGTGCTCCTTTGAGTATTTATGTAGCTGCATTCCAAGAACTGGTCTTCATTGATCTCATCTTTAGATTTGCAAGATATTTCTTTGGAAGAATGGCACGAACTGTTCAAATCTTTTCTGAAGCAAGAGGCAGTTTCATGGGACATATCCCAGGTAAGAAAGACTGTGTCCTGGCACTGCAGATGTGAAATAAGGGTATTGGTGAGGTTCCTCCAAATCACAGAAAAAGAAGGTGCAGAAGCACTTAAGAGGCCATATAGTCTATTACTTGGCCAAGAGGCAGAACTGATCATCCTTGTGATATTTCCAACAGCTGTTTTTTCCAGTTTTCTGCTGCTTTACTATCTATATGTGTGTGTGTGCATGATGGTGCATTAGTGGTGATGGCACGTGAGGCAAAAGTTAAGTATAATCCTGAAAAAAAATCAAATATATGTGTTGCAATGCAGATATTTTGTATAGACATGACACTAATTATGATAGAAAAACAAAATCTTATTCTACACTATTAAATCTGGCCAGATTTCTTCAGATAGCAAGATGCAATATTCTGAAGCCTCTCTCAAAGCACTTGAATATAACTCTAAGAACTAAGGCACAGAGTTGACACAAACACTGAAAATGAAGAGTTTCAAAATCAGAAGATGGAAAAAAATATCAGAAGTGTTCAGTTTGGCAAAACATAAGGGACATAAGAACCTACCTGATAAACATATAAGAATAATGCAGTCAAACTCTGATGGAGGCTCCTTACAGTGTCTTCTGATAATCACAGAAGAAAAAAAGGTGACAGAAGTCTGGTGGAACCAAAGGCATTTACAATTGATAAAGCAGGGATTTCACTGAAGTAATGCATTGACTTGTAGAACTCATCCACTCACTTCAAAGAAAGAGATTCTATAGAATTGCAAAAGGTTTAGATGCATGTAAACCCAGAGAAATTTACACTAAAAGAAAAGCAGCTAATGTAAGGTAGCATGTCACAAGTTGTAAGACAGAAGTCAACAATTTTGTATCTGGATTTAAGATATAACATTCTCCAAGGACATAATACTGCCAAAGTATTCACCAGGGAACACTATATGTTTTTCTGAAATACGTGTTCCTTGTGACTGTGAGGTGAAGTACAATGACTACTTAAAACAATCTGTTCTAATACTTCTTTGCAATTCCTATGTTTTTATTTCCTAGAATCATAGAATATCCTGAATTGAAAGGGACCCACAAAGATCATTGAGTCTAACTCCTGGGTCCACACAGGACCACCCAAAAATCAGACCATGTGACTAAGAGCATTGTTCAAATGCTTCCTGAACTCTGGCAGGCTCGGTGCCATGACCGCTTCCCTGGGGAGCCTGACCACTCTCTCAATGAAGAATCTTATCCTAATATCCAGTCTGATCTTCCCCTGACACAGCTTCATGCCATTCCCTTGGGTTGTATCGTTGCTCATCAGAGAGAAAAGATCAGCACCTGCCCCTCCACTCCCATCATGAGGAAGCTGTAGGCTGCCATGAGGCCTCCCCTCAGTCTCGTCTTCTCTGGGCTGAACAAACCAAATGACTTCAACTGCTCATCATACGTCTTCCAGTCTACCATCTTTGTTGCCCTCTTTTGGATGCTCTCTAACAGCTTTATGTCCTTCTTATATTGTGGTGCCCAAAGCTGCACACAGTACTCGAGGTGAGGCTGCACAAGCACAGGGTAGAGTGGGAGAATCACTTCCTTCAGCCGGATAGCAGTGCTGTTCCTGATGCACCCCAGGATACACTTGGCCCTTTTGGCTGCCAGGGCACGCTGTTGACTCATATTCAACTTGCCTCTGAGCAGAAGCCCCAGATCCCTTTCCGTGAGGCTGCCCTTCAGCCTCTCATCCCCCGGTCTGTAAACATATCCACGGTTGCCCCATCCCAGGCGCAGAATCCAGCACTTGCTCTTGTTGAAATTCGTGTGCTTGGTGATTGCCCAGCCCTCTAATTTGTCAAGATCTCTCTGCAAGGCCTCTCCACCCTCGAGGGAGTCAAGAGCTCCTCCTAATTTAGTGTNAGCTCCTGCTAATGTAGTGTCATCTGCAATCTTACTTAGCATGCATTCAAGTCCTGTATCCAAGTAATTTATGAAAGCATTAAAGAGAACTGGCCCTAAAACGGAGCCCTGGGAAACCCCGCTAGTGACTGATTGCCAGCCTGACGTAATCACTTTTGCTATAACCCTTTGAGTCCCACTCATCAGCCAATTGTTCACCCATCTCATTATGTTTTTATCTAGCTATATGCTGGACATTTTGTCCAGAAGGATACTGTCAGAAAGAGTATCAAAAACTTTGCTGAAGTCCAAAAAGATTACATCAACTGGCTTTCCTTGGTCAACTAGGTGGTTAACCTTGTCATAAAAGGAAATTAAGTTTGTTAAATAAGACTTTCCCCTTGTGAACCCATGTTGGCTGTGACCAATGACTATGTTGTCTTTCAGGTGTTTTTCAATAACTCCCAGAATAATCTTCTCCATAATTTTACCAGGCACTGAACTGAGACTGACAGGCCTGTAATTACCAGGGTCTTCTTTCTTGCCATTCTTGAAAAGAGGAACAAAGTTTGCCAACTTCCAGTCAACTGGAACCTCTCCAGATTCCCAAGACCTGAAAAATAATTGAGGGTTCTCAGCCAGCTCTTTGTCATTCCATTGGGACCCCTAGACATATATACACCCAGCTGGAGCAGCAAATCCAACACAAG
>VXAL01007224.1:94182-105728 GCA_013399475.1 Chauna torquata | reverse complement strand
TTTAGCAAAACTCTTCTGTGAATATTTTTACTGTGCCCTTTTCTAATTGAAAGTGTGCAAATACCATAGATATCTTTACATTTCTTGTCTCATATGCTATGTATTTATATAAACAGTACTGCTGTTTTTATTGCAGCTATTATAGTGAAATTTTGAGGACTTTGAATTATTCTGATCTAGATTCTCTATAATGAGAGAAACTTGTTTTACAATATGTTACCACAGTTCCCAGGAGAACAATCTGAAGTATAAAGCTTTTCTTATAAAGATATGGAAACGTAAAAGCTAATACTTGGGAGTCTGATTACTTTTGTTTGGTTTTGGCAAAGAAGGGTTATGTAGAGCAAAGCACATCGGTATTTGGGATAAATTTCACTATCAGAGCCCAGCACATATCAACAAAAGTGCTTTTAGTTGTGGATTTATCAGGTTCCTTTTGAGTAATGAAACAATGCTGTCTCTTGTTCATGTGCTCTGTCCAAAATGAGTAATTTACCAGCTAAAACAGAACTATCACAATAGCAAGTTCAAATCACACAATTAGTAGGCTGGTGCACTTCAGAACTCCAGTTTGCAGGTCTGCTTTTTGGGCCTGCAACACAGACAGTGGCCTCTTTAGATTGTCCATTTGTATCAAGGAAAGGAGTTCCTCTTTCCTTAATGTTTGAAAGGACCCCTTTTGTAACAGGCTAAGATGCTTGATAAGTTCTGATCAAATGGCTTATGTTCTGGAAAAAGCTGCAAAGCCATCATAAACTAGGGAAATGTATGTTCTATAAGGTAAACACATAGTACTGAACCCAATGGAAAATTTATAACGGGAGATTCAAATCTGGAAAAATACAGAAAATTCAGAAAAATGGGGAAAAATAAATATTTGATTTCTAGAGTCTTCATCATACCTCATGTTAGCATGAGATGGATGAGGTTTCAGAATTGCGTAGTGCTTCTCTTGCATCCTTCAGTTGCTGGTCATCCCTTCGTCTTGTTGAGTGCATTGTCAAGTGCTAAACAACAACTTTTCAGTGACACTGCCAGAGCAGAGCCACAGTCTTCACACACATATTCTGGACATTCAATAAGGGCAGAATGTAAAAGGCAGAATAAAATGTTGCAAATGATACAGGTATAAACAATATGGTTAATATTAGACTTGATGAATTCTAAAGCTTCTGCAAATTATTCAAAGAGTGTTTTAGCTGCAGCATTGTAGAACAACTCTGTGAGAGGTACAGCTGAATGGTATACTCTCTGGACAGCATGTACTGGACTAGGAAGGTGTCCTCCGTAATAGACACGAGAGGTTTTTTGATCTCCCCATGTCCAATTTCTCACAATGGGTGGCAGAGTACACATTAGAATTTCTTTAAATTGTCTTGGCCTTTAAAGTTATTTTGTATATATATCAGCAGGTTACCTCATTAACACTTGGACAAAGTACATAGTAAGTTTGTAATTAAACATCCTTTTCCTTCCCATGGAAATCAAATACAATCCTAACTTCTTCCTTCCCTGTATTTGTTTATGCTAAAACATTGTCATTACCTAAATTATATTAGTTTTGGTACATACTTCAAATAAATTTTTTTATCTTCATGTTCCAGACTGGACAGATAATCATCATACATGTACTTACTTTACATAGCACGGTGCCATGATACCCGAGTAGAATTGAGTTGCCTAGATGGAGTATTGAGCTAACATAGCTATTCTGCTCCTACTAGCCATGTTTAGCCATCAAGAGATAGTGTATCTCTGCATAGTACAACGCTGTTCCATGTAAACGTATACCTTCCCATTTGCCTGGCTGTCTATTCAAAGTTACATGCTATCAAATAAAAATAGATCATCTTTTACAATATTTTACCAGCATAAATATCATCATGAGAGAGGCAATAAGTTGGGTGTGCTGGATATTGCTGTCTAATTTAGTGCTAGGTGGTTAGAGGTGTTACCTTCCCCTGCACAGTCTTCAAGGTGCTATTAAAATCTGATTTCTGTACTAAAGAAATGGCCTCTGCATAGCCACGACATGAGCACTGTGTTAGTATATCTGCCTGTTTATCTATTGCATGGAACTGGAGGTGGTTGGAGTGAACATACCTTGCTCTCAAGTTTTGCTTTTTCAGAGCCCTGGGAATCACTGGTTGTAAGATGAATACAATGGTAATTAATATCTCCAGTTTGAGAAGACTCTCAGGTAAACTGTGACTATAAGAAAAGTGTTGACATTTTCAGAATTCATCCACTTTGTTTTAGGAGCCCACACTGATTCAGTTCACAAATCTTTTTTTTATAAATGTATAAAAAGTTTTCATCTCTGCTAAATTCTGTTAAGGTGCATGGATGAAATAGTTATTTTCATTATTTCTACTGGCTTAATAGGTTTCAGCAATTCTTGAATGACCTCTGGATTAATTTATCTTTTGGTTATATTGTGATTGGAATCAGTAGCTCACATTTTAACCTTCACTGGCAGAAAGAGCTCACCCAGCAAGCCTTTACGGGCACAGCTGTATCAATTTGATTTTTTCAGTTTGTATTATCTGTATTTTTTTATTTCATACAAATAAATGGTTCACTTTCTCAGCTCCCACAAAGCTTTTATAAATCTACATTAACTGAATAGCTTCTTACTTATGACATAAATTCTGGGGAGTTTTTCAGACTGGATACCTACTACTGCAGAAAATATTCTGGCTTTTCCAAGATTCAGTAGTTCCCAAATAATTTATTTTAAAAGCTATGTTCCTTACTGTAAGTTTTGATGGTTCTGTCAATTTCTTTCTTGGCTACCTAATTTGTGTAAGTTTCAATATAGTACACAAGTTAACTGTAGCTTAGCTCATGTATAATTCTTTAGATCTCCCGGTTCACACTTTTAAAAGTTTCTATCTCATCAGAAGAACTACTAACTTTTTCCATTTTATTAATAGTATAGAAAACATTTCTTAAACCAGTAACAATTTCCAAACTGGCAGGAATATTTCAAGTGTGAACCTTGCATAAGCTTTTGCAGTCTGGAGATATTTTCCAGCCTTGGACTGTTATTTGATCCCAGTCATATGTTCTTAGGAACAGAATCCAGATCAGTTTGTTTCCTGTTACATAACCCTAAGTAGTTGTCACTGAGACTTAAATATTAGTAACTATTTCCACCCATGGGAGTCATGTGCTGCACGAGCATTGAAGAAAAATAATTTCTCAGTATGTCTGAGATGATGCTTCCAGGCCAGAATTTAGGTGAGTGGTAGGACATATGCAGAAAGTACCCTGGGCTGTAATATTGAAGTAGAGAAGACAGCCAGGGCTTGGATTCTAATCTAGAAAGCACAGATTAACTTTGATAGCATTTACAGAAATTTATGTTGGCAGAATTTGAATTGGAATCTAGTGCATCTTCATAATGTCAACTGTTAAACTGATAGATGGATGTGAATATTATCTTCAGCAAGAAATGAATTAAATACTGCCACTTCTGTAATATAGAATTATGTAAAAAGATATGAATTTCAATTTTTAATACTTTAACTAGTTGCAGAGACTAAGACTATTTTTTGCCATCATCAATATTTTGTATCCTGTTTAGTATCGAGAAAATGATATTAAAATGAATATATGTTATTACTGATAATGGAAAATCTGCTGCTTTGGAAAGATTATGCTATTTATTTTTCAAGTAATGTGCAGCAGTAGTGCAGATAACTCCATTAACACTGACTTGAAAACTAAGTTCTTCCATTTATAAAATATTACTATTAAGTGAATATATAACTCTCCTCCCTCCAAACGTCAGAACTTTTAAAAATATCTATCAAACGTATAGCTCCAGATTTTTGTGAAGCCATTTCTGTTATTCTGGGTATTCTTTTTTACAAATTCATTCAATGCAAATTTTAAAGAATATGATCGTGCTGATGTAGTGAAAAAGCTTATATTGTCAGTGGTTCAAAACTGGCTTAAAAAGGGTTAAAATAATAAGCTTCTACAGGAGGTTATAAGGCTGGTAACCCTCATAGTTAAATATGATGGAGTACTCCCAGAATTTAAAGGACGGTAAGAGTGGTTAGAAATAAATTAATAAGTAGATCAATATTCTTGCAGTGCAGAGAGCTGAGCTTATTAATGGGTTTAGCTGAGCTTATTAAAACCTATTCTTTAATGGCACAACAAAGTTTTGTTGGTGGTGGTGGTGGTTTTTTTGAAAGGTTGATTAGTTTGAGGATTTTTTTTCAAGTATGCAGAATTTTTCATCAGCCTCAATCAACTTATTGTTAAAACTGATTAATTTTTCCAGCTGGATCACTGGCATTTTCAATTTAGCCATCAACATTCCATTTCAGTGTGCTCCAATTTGGGTGGGGTGCCAACTTCTCTGGGTTAGATATCCTGTTGACTGCTTTTTTGAAGTAATTAAAACAGAATTGCAATCACTTTGGTTGGAATTCATTTCACTTAACTTTACTCATCTAGACATTTAGTCATCCAGAGTAAGCCAGTCATTTAGGTTTCCCATAAAGTCAAAGAAAAAAGATAATAACAGAAGGCATGATGAATGGAAATCCTATCCAGAATTGTGATTGTGAATTCAGAACAGGTTTCAAAAGTTTGATTATGGTTTCGTAGAAGAATGTGGCAGCACCAAAAAAAAAAAAAAAACATTCCAAGGAATTATAAATGCTGTATTAATGCATTAACGTTAGTTTAGAGAAATTGTTATTCATCTCACTACTGACTCAGTAGTGCTCACAATCCAATCTCAATCATGTAGCAACAGTAGTTTTAATGTAGTTTCATCAAGTGAAGGTCCCAGTTCTGTAAAAACCTGACTTTAGTGACTTAGTAATAGCCTTTGGCCTCAGCCTTTGTTTAAACATCTATGAAATAGTGCCTTAGTGTGAATTGGATTTTAAGTACTCTCTCTCAGTGTAGTTTATACACTTTTGCTTCTTTTGCTTTTTGTAGGGCAATATCTTACCACACAGGACTCACTTCTGTCTTGGTAATCCTATTTTGAGTCCTGAAACTGGGACAGAAGATGTGCCTTTATTCCAGTCTTCTTGGTAAAAGTGAATTAGACCTTTCATTATTCCCACAGACATCAAGAATGCACATCTGTAATCATGCTTGTTAAACTCAACATTTTTTGTTTTTCTATCCAATTATCTGCTCAGCTAATGCTGTTATGAGGAATTAGCCCATTACAACACCAAACCCTAAGAGGAAAGAAAGTTACTGGGACTGTTTATTTATTTTTGTCTTACAACATGTGGCTTTCCCTCCCTTCTGCCTCCCTCCACAAAGCCTGCCTCTTCTAACCTTCCAGGCATTTGGAATAAAGATATTGCTATGCCTACTTTGGATGTGTGAGGGGCTGTTACTTTCCCATG
Source organism: Chauna torquata (assembly GCA_013399475.1). Taxonomy (NCBI): domain Eukaryota; kingdom Metazoa; phylum Chordata; class Aves; order Anseriformes; family Anhimidae; genus Chauna; species Chauna torquata. The sequence goes on along the minus strand of VXAL01007224.1, from coordinate 100,338 downwards.
CTGTCTTCAGGCACATACTTGTCTTGGTCCTGCTTCAGTGGGATGAAAAGTATTCTACAGTATTGATTCTTAACTATAAATTATGGATGGGTTGAATAACCACATGTTTCTTTCATAAATATGAAAATTTAGAACTATTCCTTCATCCCATCTTCAAGAGAAAAAATAATTTGTCTTAATAAGATAAAGCTTGATACTTAAAATAACCATGGTAATATATTTTAACATTGTTGGGTTTTGTGCTGTTAAAAACTGATGTGAAATAGGGTTTGAAATCAATTAAGGCCAGTGATTTTTTTTATTACTATTTGCCTAGACTTGTATCAAATAATAAATTCTAACATAAGCCCCATAAATACAAATGAATGTAGTATACTATATTTGTGGTATAATGTCATATTTTGTTGTCTGGAAAGCATTCACAGACATTGCCTTTCAATTCAAGCATATTGGAGAAACTTTATAAAAACCAGCAGCTTTCTAAAATGCTTGATAACATGGGTGCATTTTAGCAAGTTTGTTCTCTGACAGGCAGTATTTGTCCTGCAGGTTAGACCCCAGTGGAAAAAGTACAGTAAAGTCAGATTCTGAGCGTGTCTGTAATTTTATTTATTTACTTGGATTTTATTTATCACATACCCCTCAGTCTGAATACAGACATTCAGACAAAATATAGCCTATTTTCCTCCAGATCAGCAGTCTGAGTACCAGTGCTCATTAGGAGCTACTTTGCCTCCAGAAGTGAGTAGTTAGAGATGAGAGCAGAGAACAATCTCGCTTGGTCCCTTCAGTCAGAGTCTTTCCATGTCCTCCTTTTCCCCACAACAAAATCCCAAGTCAGAGCAAAACCATTTCACAAAACTACCAATTTTTTTTCTTTTCTTTTCTTTTTTTTTTTTTTTTTTACAAATACTGAATCTTGCTCACAGAATAATGGGAATAGCTTGTAGAAGTTGCTGAGGCAGTACCATCCTGCTTGGAACTCATTAGAGCTGTTTATAAAATAAGAAAATTTAAATTTTTGTAGCTTTCAAGCAAGGATATTTTATAAAAGTGTAATTCCTATATAGCTCATTCTTTAGCTAATGCTACCACGAAGTCCTTGATTTCAAATATAGCGATGTAATTAATATTCATTAAGGTTGAGCTAAAGCAGCAGACTCTCCAAACCTATAAAGCAAAAACTGTACCACACCTCTGCTTCCTACTCAAGTATCAAGCTGTACAGTTAATCAGCATTTATTACTTAATGAGCTTTTAAAACACACATGGACTTAAAAATCTCAAGCTTAACTGACAGTTTACTTAGGCATTAGTCCACATCCCAGCTCTGCCACTCATTTGGTACAAGACTTAGTCGAGTTATTTAGCCTGTTACTGTATTCGTTTCCTGTGTCTGGAAGTGGACGATACTTCAGAATCAGCCCATAGGGATATTAGGAGACAGAATTCGCTCAAGTTTGCAGATCTCTTTGTGGTCCTTGGCTTACCACATGAAATGCCCTACACACGTGCCAAATATTCCTACTCTCCTGCAACAACTAGGGCAGATTTTTCACATACATTAATGAAGCATTGCTACAAGAGCAGTCTGAATAGGTTGATCATGACTGACTGAAGTCTGCAGCTCATGGTATCAAGGTGCATTATTTGTCTGTAGCATTTGCTCTTAGTTTGACCTTGCTGCTTGCTTGCTTGCTTCTCTCTCTCTCTCTCTCCCCCCATTCCTTCCTTCTTCTTTTTTTCCCTTTTCCTTCCTTTCTTCCTTCCTCTTTTTCCTGTTTCCTTCTTTCCTGCCTCTTTCCTTCCCTTTCTCTCCATCTTTCTCTTTTTAATTCACTTGTTCTCATTTGCCCAATTAAATTCTGGTGTGCTAAGAGACCTATAAAATAATAGTGTTGCATATCACATGTGTTAAGTGTCCTCTTGCCCTCTTTCTACTATTTCTTTGTAAACACATGCAACTCTTATTACTGTAAGCTATGTTCTTGTTCACTGCTTACATAAATGGGATTTATACAGAGGAACTAGAAGGACGTTAGGAGAAAGTCCTTGTGCACAGCCTGATTCAGAGCATGGAAAGGCTGAGCAGCCTCTCTGTACCTGACAGAGAGAAGGGGGGGGTGATGGCTTCACCAGAGGCACGCTTCAGTCACTGTTCCCCTGCCACTTCTCTGTGCGTGTGGTAGGCAGCATCCCTCACCCACCACTTGCCTGTAAAAGGAGGGATATGAGCAGTGCTCACTCGTGAGCCCTGAGCACATGATGGAATTCATGTGACTACCTATCAATTCTGCTGGTGACCTTTACGTACTCAGATGCAGCTTTTTGTTGGTGGTGTTGCTGTGGCCTTCACATGAACATCATCACACAGGCCTGTTTTTACATTTTCTGCCCTATATCTTTTTATTCTTCATAGCCCATAATAAACTCTGAGAGCTCTAGAAAGACATTTCACTTGTCACTGCTTCAGTCCTCCCTCTTCTGTCTCTTCCCTTGTCAGCATTTCCATCCACTCTTCTAAAGTGCTGTTTTGGCTTCGTTGCTAATGGATTTTGCATTTGTCTTTATACTTCCTATAATATCTAAATCTTACTAGTTAGGCTTAGGCTGGGGATATTAATGTGCTACACTGCTCTAGAAGAAGTTCAGTTTCAGGTATATTAAATGAAAATTTTACAGGAGAAAGCTGCTTTATCTCCTGAGAAGGTGTGGGATATTCGAGATGTTGGACTTAATGTTTCTGACAAAATGAATACTTTCTTCCTCTTGGTGCAAATGTTTTTTTTTTTTTACTTTTTACTTTTTAACTGGAGCTAAAATTGGCTATCATGATCATAAAGGAGTATCAGGGAAGCTATTATTAACTGTACTCTGTGGGATAAACAGGAGGTGTGAGATACAATGATCCAGGCTCCTCTTTGTGGCAGGGTAATGTCTAGCATACATTAGCAGACAGTCTTTTACTGTAGCAGTGCTACAAACTAGCAACGCAGTGGGCTTTGCAGCAGGTTGCCTCTAGGCTGAGGCATAGGAACAGCCACTGTCCCTTTGCTCTTTTCCCTGAAGCCCTCTTAGTTTACTGTCAGACTTCTGAAGAGAGGAAAGCGTTGAACTGTCAGAGCCTGTCCTGCTTCCCCGAAAAGGCATATATAATGGGATCTTTCCAAAGAGCTCTTCTTTGTTGCTCTTCACATTCTCGAGCAACTCAGAATCCTTATAGTGAGGGGCACAAAACTATTCCAGGTGCGGTCTCACCAGAGCCGAGTACAGGGGAATAATCACCTCCCTAGTCCTGCTGGCCACACTATTTCTGATACAAGCCAGGATGCCATTGGCCTTCTTGGCCACCTGGCCACACTGCTGGCTCATATTCAGCCAGCTTTCAGCTCATCCCCCCAGGTCCTTTTCTGCTGGGCAACTTTCCAGCCACTCTTTCCAGAGCCTATATCACTGCATTGGAACCACTGAAGTTCTTCTGACCAATGTGGTGGCAGTGATTTTGCAAAACAGTTGTATGTTATTTTTAGGAAAAAGAGTGCTTCCTCGATAAATTGGCAATCGTTTGCCATTTTTCTGGGGAGCAATGCCTTGACGTTGTGTTGCATTACTAAAATCTATAATGGAGTTAGAAGTGTTGTCATATGAATATGAAATATGAAAACAAATATGCTCAAACTTTGAAGTGTAAGAAAATAATAGTTAACCTTTTTTTTAGGAAATAACCAAAAGTTTTCTCTGATGAGCAGAACAACAGCTTTCTGGTACAGATAGAAAACTGTTGTTTACTGCCATTCGATTAGGTCACAGAAATAGGGCTCTGCTTTTCATGCCAATTTGTGGTTTTGTGCTTGTGGAGGCAATCAGTTCCTATGTGTGTCCTAAAGTACAGTGGGCTTTTTGAGATACTCTTCCTTCCAATGGGTTCTGAGTCAGCAACAGCAAATGGGTATTTAACTGCTTTGCCAAAGTCTCAGCAATCAGAATTGTCTCTGCTTGTGCGCTTTTTAGTGGCAGACCTCACTGATGCAGGTCAATGGACTAATACTAAGCTGAGACCAGGGTGACTGGAAACAGAGCACATGCCAGGGGTTCTTTCTGGACATGCGTATAGAAAAAAAGTATGTGGTCTGTGTACAGAGCAGTAGATACCTATTACTGCCAGCAGCAAATCTGTGTAATGTGATGCAGAAGCCAAATTACCTGGACTTTTGCAACCTTGCACAGAAGCCAGATGTTTTAGTGGTTGATGTAGCCCCCCTGGAGGTCTGCCGGTGTGAAGGTGATGTCTACAACCAGCTGCAGTAAAGTGGAGAATCAGAAATGCAGAAGTTTCTATCACAGAGATGGCCTGGTGATATATAATCTGAAAAGCAACACTTTGCTAGTTTTGTGGCATGTATTGTAGGCAGTACTACATGGCTTTTACCCTGAGAGTACTCTAGACACTATCCTGAGAGATTAATATAAGCTGACACAGTTCATTTTTCAGTTTTTGTTAAGGTAATCATATCACTCCCACTGCTAATGCAGTTTTCTGTGAGAAACTGGGATATGGCGTAAGTGGCATGGAAGAAGTCTTACAGAAACTCACTGGTAATCATAAGCATAATGAAAACCTACATACTATGATCCACAGCTTTCAGTACGGTGTGGCAGGAGACCAATCAAGAGTAATAAGTTGCCTAAATGCCCAAGGAAGAAACATAGAGGAAGGAGAAATTTTCAGTTCATGCTGTCTGCGTAGGCTGGATTGCACAACTGAAAACACAGTGGACTCCAACTCTGTTTAGTGATAGGGGTTTTATATTGGAAAAATCTCAGAAACTACAAAACGGATTCTTGCTACTACATGTTTTCTAGAAAGGTAATGGGGAATGTAGTCAGCTTAAGTATTTAGATGTCAGGGTGATAATAAAAATATAAAATTCGTTTCAGGCCTTAGGAGTTTTATGTGAATTATTTACCATTTCTTAAGCTCCCTGAATTTCTTGGTTGCACCTCAGAACCTCTACAAAAAATCGCTCTGGTGGCCTTCGCTATGGTAAACTCTAAATCAGAGAATAGCTGTGGAAAGTTTGTGAGGTTATTAGTGAAAGACTTCCTGATGTCTTTAAATGTGTGGAAACAGAGCAAAAACAGTACCATCAAGCTCCTCCTTATTCATGCAAGTAATAACAACAGCTGCTAATACGCAGAAGAAAATGTTAAAACCAGTACAATATGGAATTGTAATATTTTGTGTTTATTTTATGGATACACAAGGAATTTTAAGTTTCTTTTTAAAATACGCTTTTAAAATGTTCTCATGAGTTAAGCAAGAAATATTAGCAATGGTCAACAACTGGAAAATGGCAGCATACAATAAAACACTATGTTATGTACTTGTTCCTTGCTGATGATTTTGCTGAAGTACCTGTAAACGTTACTAACAAAATAGCATGTAAGAATAATTTACTGTACAATTTCCCATTGTTTCCTATACAGTTGATTTCAATTTTTTTTCCTGCTTCGTAACTTTCCTAAATCCATACTGTAGACCATAGAGCTACATAAATTTACCCACACAAACTTGTAGTCCAGTAAGTGACTAACTGCAAACACAACTTCAGTGACTGAGATCAGTGGTTTGTAATAGGTGCATTTACTGAATGGGTTATTTCAAATACTCCAATCACTTTTCTTTCTTTCTTTCTTTTTTTTCCAGAACAGATTTTGCTTCTAAAAACAGGTTCTCACTTTCTGTGGTCCCATGTAAAATGGGAATTGCTCTCTGCTTTGAGGATTGTGGAGATGATGATTGAATACTGCAGTCTGATAAAAAAGGAAAACTGATTGAAATTTTTGTATCTGCTCTTCTTTTTCAGCCCAGTTGGAGAAGGGACAAAGACCAGAAATGCCACCAGCAACAGGAGCGCCACAATACCCGCCTCCAGATGGAGGCTGGGGATGGGTTGTGGTCTTTGGGGCTTTTATCTCCATTGGATTTTCCTATGCATTCCCCAAAGCCATCACAGTATTCTTCAAAGAAATACAGGAAATCTTCCACACATCATATAGCGAAATAGCTTGGATATCATCGATAATGTTGGCTGTCATGTATGCAGGAGGTAAGATGTTTGTGAAATTTGCAAATATCATGTTGTTCACCCCGCC
>VXAL01007224.1:55133-72134 GCA_013399475.1 Chauna torquata | reverse complement strand
AAACTACCTCCCTGAAAGAATTGTGTGCTATGAAAATTGCCATTTCTGGACACTCCCTGCCACCCAAAAAAAAAACCCTCCAAAAGCAAACATCTTCCCCAAACCCCCAGAGAAACAAGAGTCTGACTCATTTTCCTGCCTTACGGGAGAAGAAAGGAAGGTTTAATGGAACAGTATTAAAGAGTGTGGATATTACAGTTAATATTCTTTTAGGGTAAATATTATAACGAACTCTGTCCTTGGTTAAGGTTGGAAAACTTTATCAGTGCTATGCAATGCTGTCTTTTTGACCCATAGTTTTGTTTAAAATAAGTCAGCAGTGTAGCAGTATTGCACAGCAATCTTTTTAAATGACTTTCCTCTCTTTCCAACACTTGATAGTCTGCTATGTGTGGATTTGCCTCGTCTTTTTCATATGGTCTCACACCTATCCTGGCTTTTCACATTGTCATTGTTTAAAGAAACAGATTGTTTGCAGGTCTTTTGCTATCTAGATAATTTCTTAAGTATTTACGTAAGGTAAATCAAGGTGTCCCCTGTAGTGAATAAATCTGTAAATAGTATGGCCAATGTACTACTATGATGCCTCTTTTGTAGTTTTTTTTTTTTTTTCCCCTAAGGATCAGCAAAAGAACATTTTAAGTATGACTACAGCAAGGCAACATTTATTACTACAGTAATTTTGGGGAAGTCAAAATGTTAACAAATACTAAACAATTTCTTATGTGTTCAGATCAATTTTGGAAATACTTCCATCTCGTCATAAGAAAAGGAATGTGAAAATTAAAAAAAAAAATCATTATTTTGGAATGCTTGAAGTGAAATACAATTACTGTTTTTAGCAGTGAGAACAATTAAACCTTTTCTTTCAGAAAATTGCTGTAAAATTAATTAATTTGAAGAATATAAATATTACTTGATATTGAGATGAATCTTTTTGCTTCGAGTTAAATAGAGTTGAAGTTAAAAGTTTTTTTTTTTTTCTTGACCCAGAGAAAATATTTATATTGTTCATGTATTTTAAAAGGGCTTTCCTTCTAATTCAAACATGAGCCAAACTACTAATGGTCCAAACATATCTGTATAAAAAAATTTATGATTGAAATTATGCTTCAGTGTAGTTATGAGTGCACAAGTTTATTAAGATGAAGGGTAAGCATGGTATATTTAGGAAGTGCTTTGTGCATAAGTTGTCTGTCCTTCATTCTTCACTGGCTTCTGTGTATGTCCTCAAAGGAGAAACCCCACCTCGCCATGGTTCTGGGTGGCTGCCCTCAAGTAGAAATAAAGAAGTGTTGGGTATATCATTATGTAAGCTGTCAGCTAAATGTTTTAGTGCTTACTATGTGATTTAAAGTCTTTTATTAAATCTCTGGGCTACTATATATTTGGTGGGTCATTACATGTTGTGAGGTTTTAAGTCTGTTGGTTTCAGTATGTGGTTATGCTTAACCTAGAGTTCAGAGAGCAGTAGAGCCTGCTTTCCTGTTTTATGTGTGTTTGAGATGAGCCCTAACATCTTCACTTTGAGTATCCTTTACCTTCCCAGTAAAATAGCCATGCAGTTTGTCCTCTATGCCCTCACCTATATTCAGCTTTATCTTCTAGAAGATAAAGTGCTTTTAGGTACAGTGCTTTTACTCATGGAGAGCTGAGCACATTTGCCAGCGTCTATCCTGCCTACACAGGGAGCCCCTTTTGTTAACAGAGGCTTCCCTGGGCTCCTTGGGATCCAAGCAGTTTAATGAATGCACAGATTGTAAGATCTAAACATCACTGAAATCTTGTAGTAAATTAGAACTTTAAATGTTCAGATAGTCAAGTTGGCAAGTTTGTCTGTCAAGTTAATATCAGACTGACCTCTGGATTCACAAGCTATTAGATAAAGTGGTCAGGCACAGGGCAACACTATGGTAGAAGCTTGTTTCCTTAAGGAAGAAAGCTAAAATTTGATCATTTGGCATCTGCTTAAGACTTGTTGTAGATACAGTAATTAACATTACAGTATGTTCATAATAGTAATTTAATACATTTAAGGCAATTCAAACAGTGGAGTCTAAAATAACAGTATACCTATGATATACTTAATACACTCTTACCTTTGGTTGAATTTGACTTTTTTGCATCATGGAAATTCTGGCATTTATTCCTTCAGATATTTACAGTGAGAGATTTAAAACGGTTTTGCAGTGAAATCAGGTGCAGTGCTTGGCATTCCACTTTATGCCAGGTGCCTGTTTTGTATCTGAAATGTATTGCTTTTTATTATAGGTGTTTTTATTTTTGAATTGAATAAGTTTAGTTATTGCAAAAGCAAGAGGATTCATAGTGGTTTGGGCCAAATATAGTGCAATCAGATGTTGTGCAGGTTTACCTAAAGAGCTTTGACAACCTCTTAATCTTGATATGTAGCATACCGTCTATTCTAGTCATGGTCGTTTAAAAAACATATAATGCATGTCATGCTAAATTGCACACTAGCTGTTTGTTTAGTGTGGACATAATTGCACTATAAACTGAACTGCAGTTGAAACTGAAAAACAGACTTGTAGCAATATTTTTAAAGTTTATAGGTCTTTTTGCTAAACCACATCTTAGATTTTCCCAGACAACCTATAGTCATCTTACTGCCCATTAATGCTCCTCTCTGGATCAAGTAAAGGAGAATGAGCCTAAGGGGCCAGAGATTTATGTTCTGATTTGTCAGGGGTTCTAAGTCTATGTGTAAGTTTAAGTAGGGGCCCAAGACATGCTATGGTATCAACCAGATCAGTTGTTAGTTTGCTTGCCTGGAGATTCCTCCTGCTCTGTTAAGCGGAGTTTTGGTATCTGTCTCATACGTGAAATTCTTCAGTCCTTTCACTTTCAAAACTTCCATTGACTGATCTCAGTATTGATTCCTTGTGAACTGTAACTATCCCTCTTGCTTGTCTGATGTCTTTAATCTTTCGATCCATCTCTATGACTAATCGATATTTATGTTGTCATGGAGGCAGTATATCCACATCCAGGCTCATATATCTGCAAACAGAGTGTTTGTTTGACAAATTGGTGTAGAAACAGCTAAACATTTTCCAGGATGGAATAGTAAGGTATTCCAACATATCCTGAAGAAAACAACATGTATGATGGAGTTACCTGTTTCCTGCTAATGTTTTTTCTTTCTACCAACAGGTCCCATAAGCAGCATTTTGGTGAATAAGTATGGTAGCCGGCCAGTGATGATAGCAGGGGGTATCCTGTGTTCATTTGGCATGATTGCTTCCTCTTTCTGCAATAGTGTCCTGGAGCTTTATCTATGTATTGGGGTCGTCGGAGGTAAGAATGTTCTTTAAAATGTATTATTATATTATATTATTTCTAATGCTGTTTTACCAATGAGACTTACTGAGCAAGAAGCCACTGTGCAAGGCATTGTGCAAATGCAAAACAAGAAGGCAGCAAGATCAGTTCATTTCAGCTACCTGAACTATATAATTTTTAAAATTAGCTGGTATGATGTTAAATTATTTCATAGGATATTTCAGGAACAACTGATGATTTTATTCAATAAATGCTGTATGTATGTACTGCTCCGTGCTGCACTGTAATTATGGTATAAAAATCGATTGGCTTGTGACAGCACTTATTACAGTAATTTGTGTAGAATTTAATATTCATTGTTTTAGCTTTCAATCATGTTGCACGTCAAATGGGGTGGCAGAGGCTAGTAGAATTGTAGTAAAAATGCAAAACCTACTCCCAGCCTTCTGTAGGTTTATACATACATATACTCCCACAGAAAATATGACAACTTTCAGTTCAATACCTTTCTGTTTAAAATCCAAGTCAACCCCCAAATAAAATTATATGTATGTCATTAAAGGCCTGGATATTGCCTAAGGCAATGAACTAAAATAGTCATAAAGCCAGTAAATTAAGTAACCTTTTTACCAAAAGTATCTTAAAAAAAAAAAATACAAAAACCAATCCAAAACAAAACAAAACAAAAAAACCACAACTATCTCCTCAGAATAAGGAAGGCAAATAAGATTAGAGGTGAAATATTGTCATGTAATGAATGAATGAAATAATGCTTGTTCCTGTGTTCAAGCTTATCTTTCTCTATACTGGGTCTAAAGGACTCCTCCTTTGTTCAATGTTTATTTTTTAAAGTTCTAATTTACTACATTCTAAACTTGTTCCCAGTTAAGGAATAAAGTCAGGGCACAGGAATAGGCCTGTCAGAGAAGAAAACTTCTTTCCTGTGCCATCAAGCAGATTCATAGCTACTTAGCCTTTATTGCTTAGATGTCTTAGTGTGGAGAGAAGGCCTACAGGTGCAGCTCGTGCACTCGGCTGATGTGGATGTGTGGTCTGCTCCCAGACTTCTGTGGTCTGCACTTGTCTTCCTTTTCTGCAACTCTTCCACCTTTAGAGGGGACTTCTATACCTGAGAAACTGGAGCTGAATGTGCTCCAGAATAATTAGCCATTTTAAGTTCCCATTTTATACACAAGTTTGATCTTAAATAGGGCTGGAAATATAAAGCGAGGAGATTTGTGCATTTAAAATCATCCTGCTTTCATCATAGCTGAGGTGACATTTAATAACTTTTGTGAAATGAGCCAACAGAGAATTGTATTATAGCTTAGTAAATAAAAAACAGAGAGTCACGGCACTGATACCATCATTCCTTTGTCATTCTACTGTCTTTATCATTGCTGAAACACAGCAAGGAATTTGGGCTTTTATTGAAATGCTACAGGGGGAAATGACAGAATACCACTGTGACATAGTCTTGGCATTAACGCACAGAAAGCCATGAAGCTGTATTTCATTCTTTTATGCTAGTTGGTTTTCATCTTTGTTGGAAATCACTGGATTAGATACTGGTCATTTTAAAAATAACTTCACAATGGTATGATATATGTTTTTTAGTGCATGACATGCAATAATACTTTGTTTTATGTGTTGTTTAGGTCTGGGTTTGGCATTCAACTTACAGCCTGCCTTGACCATGATTGGCAAGTATTTCTATAAGAAGCGTCCCATTGCTAATGGACTGGCCATGGCTGGAAGTCCAGTGTTTCTGAGCACATTGGCACCTCTCAATCAATTCCTCTTTAATGCCTTTGGCTGGAAAGGAAGCTTTCTGATTCTGGGAGGACTTCTTTTGAACTGCTGTGTGGCTGGGTCGCTTATGAGACCTGTTGGACCAAAACCAGTCCGTCCTTTAAAAAAAGATGTTGAAAAAGGCACAGGAGATTCTACCTTGCACAAAAACAACAAGAAGTCTTTTTGGCAAACTATCAATAAATACCTAGATCTATCCCTCTTCAAACACAGAGGGTTTCTGATCTATTTGTCAGGAAATGTCATTATGTTTATTGGTTTCTTTGCTCCAATAGTATTCTTGGCTCCTTATGCCAAGCACAAGGGAATCGATGAATATTCTGCTGCTTTTTTGCTGTCTATCTTAGCCTTTGTAGACATGTTTGCTAGGCCTTCAATGGGACTTGTAGCAAACTCCAAATTTATCCGGCCAAAGATCCAATACTTTTTTAGTTTTGCTGTCTTCTACAATGGCGTTTGTCATATCTTGTGCCCTCTGGCAACAAATTACACTGGCCTGGTGATATATGCTGTATTTTTTGGGTTTGCATTTGGAATGGTTAGCAGTGTTCTCTTTGAGACGCTGATGGACCTCGTTGGGGCTGCCAGATTTTCCAGTGCGGTTGGACTGGTCACCATTGTGGAATGCTGCCCTGTGCTTATAGGCCCTCCTCTAGGAGGTAAGAATCTCTTCTATTCCATTTTTTTTTTCCAGGCATCACAGCATGATCTTGCAGTTCATTACTGAATTAATATAAAAATTGTGCTTAATGTTATGCAATGTTTTCTCTGTGACAGGGAATATACTGTAGGAGCACTGCACTGCCTCTATTATCTTCGCACTTTACGGTTTCAGATCCACATGAAAATCTGAAGGTGTATTGCATGCACATGCAATAGATAGATTAAGAGCATATCTCAACTGGCCCATAAATCCAGGTGATAAATGTGTGTACTTAGTGCTATCTTTGCAGCCTTAATTTATATATATTCAGTTCCACTTTGCTCTTTGCCAGTGCAGTTCTTACTCTTTTGAATTGGTCAAAATCACTGGTCAGTTTTTGTGAAGATCTCACAGAGTGGCTTAGAGTTTCTCCAACCTCGTCGCAGCTAGAGGAGCACTTACTTACATTTGAAGTAGCAACTACAGGTTGTCTAGACAGAGAGGATTTGCATATCTAGATGGAAGAAACCAGTAGAGAGGTGCTGGAAAGGACAGGGGCAGGCTCAGCAGCCGAGGCAGGGTTCCAGCACAGTGCTGCGGAGTGTTGTACCCTGGCATGGACTTCACACCACACGTCCACCCTCAACCAGTCAGTCAGCTGGTTTCTGTTGCCACTAGATATGTGTAAGGCAATTCAGGGTGTGAATCATCCTACCTGGACTGAAAGTTTTTAACGTTACTGACTTTTCTTCTTTGTAAGTAAGGAAAGCTCAAAAGGAGCCTAGGTGTGTAGCTTGGACTATATTTGTAACTTTTGGGCTTCAGGCACCAAAATGATGAAAAGAGTCTTCTCTTAGAGTATTTTCTCTTTGCTATTTTTTTTTTTTTAGTAAGTGTTTAGTAATGCTGTTAGTGAGTTTTATAATCATAGGGTTTGTTAGCTTGTGAAAGAGTAAAGAAATAGATGCTTAAATCTTATTGAAAAGTATAGGTTAAATGTATGTGTGTATGTGTTGCAGTGTAAGCCCAACAATATAAAAATTCAAAGATACTGAGATTCTTAGCCGTGTGAACATATGCTATACCCAAATAAGCAGTGCCACAAAAGTCAGCAGGATTATATGTGCCTAAAAGCAATTACACATGTCCAAGTATTTTAAGGATTTCTGTCAGTATTTGTATGAAAATAACATTCTTGAGTGAAATTTTAAATAAGCCAAAACTATTCCATTCACTTCAATACAATAATACAATAATATTTGTACAAGTAAATGTTCAATAGTCCTCAAGATTTTGCATATTTCCCTTGTCTTTTAACATATTAGTTCATTTTGGTAATGGCAGAACAAAATACATTCTTCTCACACAGACTCTTCCTATGCCACCTAGTGGGGGGAGCGAGCCTGTTACTGATAGAGTCCAGCCTTTTCAGTCAGGCTCTGAAATCGATATTAATATTAACTCTAAGGATATTAAATCTAATATTAAGGGTGCAATAGCATACGTGAGTATTTATTTTTGAATATATTAGGTTTGCAGAAGTTTTGAAAGGCATGTATTTGTGCTGTATGAGTAATTGATTTCTGTGTGAGTAATTGATTTCTCTTGTTAAATAGAGACAACAAAGGGGATGTACATATGGAAAAGCTAAGTTCCAGTTTTGACTAGTTCATATCCTTTAGAATATTGTATTGAAGTAATGTTAATGCAGAATCTCATTTTTAATCAGTTTTATGAGACCCAGTAAAAGCATCTAAATAGATGCATTGAAGCATGCAGGTTATCTTTTGAATTTCAATGTTAGTGTAGCTGAGTTCAGAGCTAAATACTTGGGTATGTACAAATGTTGATTAGGGAGTTGGAAAAATCAGAAAGAATGGCTCATAAAGTGGAAGAACACTTCTGTTTTATTTTCCTTGTCATGACCAAACTAATCTTTTAGAGTTGTGAATATAATTTTTAGGTACAGACTTCAGAGTTCAAAACTCAGCAGTTGAGGATGATGGCTGAAGGGACAAGACTTTCTATCTCTTTCACCAGTCACAGGAAAGTAAAAGTGAAAAGCAAGAAGTTGATGCACAGTGACAGCAGCCTTAGAAGGCACATTCTTCCTCATCCTATTGTCTGTATGCAGCCTCTGTGAGTGTCAGACATTCACTCCAAAACAATAGGAAACAAAATTAGGAGGTGAATAAAATAAAAGATAATGAAAGAATGAAAATGAAAGAACTAAAAACTGTCTGTCATTATTCATTAAGCTTTACTGACTTCATTCTTCAATATTTTATCATTGTCAGTGATTCCAGTGACAATTGCTAGTTTAACCAATACAGGTTTTTTTAGAGGTCCACCATGTATTTTAGACAATTTGAATGCATTGAAAATGCTTTTCTGCTCCAACTTCAAAACCAGGCCATATATAAATATTTTCCTAGGGAAATATTTGGATTGCATTGAGGATTCTATTCTAAAAATGCTTTTCTCTCCTCTTGTTTTTCTATTTCAGGTTGGTTAGTGGATGTTACTGGTGAATATCAATATATGTATTTTGTCTGTGGAGTGATTGTGATTGTGGCCAGTATCTGGTTGTTCATTGGCAATGCCATAAACTACAGGCTTTTGGCAAAAGAAAAGAAGTTAGAAGACGAGAAGCAGAAAGCACAGAAGAATGCTGACTTGAAGGAGGCAGAACCATTAACAAACAATGAGAATGAAGATGCTGCCAGCAGAGCTGACAAAGCTCTTGAAGATCCTTCAGAAAGAGAAACCAATATTTAATCTGCAGTGTAGCTCAGAAGGCAACATTTATGACTTCCATTAGAAATATACCTTCAAGACACAGGCCAGGTTTTGTGGTAATAATGATCAGTCACAATATTGGATGGGAACAGACTTCTGCCCCATGGCAAGACTCAAGTTAAATTACTATCTACAGTGATGCAAAATTGAGGTTACAAAGGTAGTGGCTCTATGCAATGAGCCCATCCAAAATATGACTCTGGACAATCAAGAGTCAGGTAAACCAGGCATAAAGCCTTCCAATGACAAATGGTTTTGTTTCAAAAGTGCATCTAATGCAAAAGTATCTCTTACTCTTATATGGGAATATACTTTGTGTTCATCCATAGAGTATTGTTAATGTCTGTGGAACAAAGTCTGCCCAAACTACTTACCACTAATATCAAAAAACAATATAAGCTCAAAGGTTTGTTTCAAAAGAGACGGAGTACCTGAACGAAGCACAATGGAAATTTTTTTTCTCATTTGTATGCCCACTAGATCAAAATATACATTATGTCTGTATAAACAATTACGATATGGATGTAAAAGTTAAGGTTGGAAGACAAACAACTGGTGGGCACTGTCTCTAAAATGCAATAAACAGCTGAATTACCATATATTACAGAGGTTGTTTCCTCCTGTGATAGGTGGCTATGTTGTACTTCAACAGATACATTTGAACACAAAGTGTGCTCAGACCTCACTAATTCAAACTAAGCTAAATGAAAGGATTTTAAACCAGGATTTACACTGCTAACAAGAGCACCAATCAGTTTGTTCAGTTGCATATTCCTGTATAGTTGAAGGAACTGGACTGGACTGTGAAACCTTCTTTATACAGGGACTAGATTCAGATCCTGCTGATGTTAAAAAGGATTCAGGCCACCCTTGGCTTTTGTGGCCTGAATCAGTTTCATGGCAATGACATCATTGTAAATGCTTGGGTTTATTGGCAAGTCATTAGTTGGTTGATGGTCTGCTAAGAAGAGATGTAAGATCTAATATCAGGTCCTTGCAGACAGGTAACTTCACATCAGTTCTCACCCCCTTTCCCATGTATTTAGTGAAAAGCTACTTCTTTTTCATATTGCTGGTTTAAGCAAAAATGCTTGAAGGCACATAGACAGTGCCAGTCTGGGAGCCTTGCATTGACATATTTTTTGCGCAGGATATTTGGTCTTGTGTCTACAGTTTCACACAAGCACTCACATCAGTTAAAATGTACACAATTGTTCCTCTTCCTTTAGGTAAGAGAAAACACTGACTATAATTTTACTTTACAAAAAAGATTTAGCATTGCACTTGAAAGCTAAAAGTGCAAGCTCTGAAGGTGTTAAATAAAAATATTTCTGTTCTATTTGTAGATGAGGAAAGGTGCTATTTGTTTTGAAGAGTTGCTTATGAATGCTTCAGAAATTGTGAAAATTAAGGGTCTGATTCATAAAACATTTATGCACTGTTTATGCAGGATACATGCACATTCAGTTCAGGAAAAAGAGTATCATTCATTTTAGCCCTCTTTTAAATCTCAAGAAGTTGGAAGTATTTTGGACAGACGGATGTGTTAAACACACTTTGAAGTGCCAATAACAAAAGAAAAACAATAGTAAAAACTAGCAGATGTGAGTGCTTTCGAGAAAGCCATTTCTTAAAAGTAGTGTTCAAAGCAATTATTTTCATTCTTTTTTTCTAAAAAACCATGGTAGTGCTTGCCTCTCTTTTGCAGGATTATCATCTTATTTACTATGAACTTCCACAGTAATGCTGATCTTTTTCATTATCTCAGCACCGTTTAGGGGAATAGACATTGTGAATCTACTGGCAACATGGTACAGAAATTACTATCTTCTTTTTACCTAATTATATGCAGGAAAACCAAATACCTTCTGCAAGTCCTGTAGGTGCATCAGCAACAAAATATGTGCGTTTCAGAGTTTTGGGAGAAAATAAGGATTACATGCTCATATTTTAGCAGTGAACTGTGTAAAGGAGAATGATTTAATCCCAGTAAAATTGCAGTTCCTCTGCCAGCCTCCAGCTTCAAAGAAGGAAATACATTGCACCTCCTTCCAAGATGTAGCCCTGCCAGCACCCCATGAGGTAAAAGCATTGCTCTGGTTTTGGCTGTATAGGCATATAGGGTGAATTCCAGGATCCGGTCTGTGAAGGTCCTATGTGCCCAGAGTCAGAAAGAGATGAGGAGTTTCATAAGCACTAAGCTTTCTTACAGTTAGGAATATCAGTTATAAATACATGGATTGCAAAAGATAAACTGAAACTTCAACTAAGGAGCAGTCATCAGGAACATCAGTCTGCTCTTGACAGCAGTTGGTAGAAAGGCAGAGATTATTTGAAAAGAGTTGAATATATAGGCAGAGCCAAAATGACTGAGGCAAAAATCTAGGTGCTTATTATCTCTTTGCAANAAAAAATAAAAAAAAAAAAAAAAAAAAAAAAAAAAAAAAAGAAAAAAGAAAGCATGATTAAAAATACAGGGTAGAAGACAACAAGTGTCAACTTTTGATTTAAGCCTGTTAAAAGTTGCTGTTGAGTAAATAAGGGACTCAGAAGAAAGATGATAAAAAAGATTCTCAGGAAACGTGCAGGCAACTCACCTGTTCTATGCAGGATCACAGAATACAATACAACATGGCATAGGAATTAAGGGAAAAACAAGATTCTTCGAGCCATAGACACACCTGACCACCTGTAACAAAAATGATGTTACAACTTCTGCAGAACTCCCACTCTTTCATCTCCAGTCAATTATGTTAATAAAAAGAATTAATAAAAAGAAGCTTCACCACCACTCACCAATGTGCAATTTTTAATCACATAATGAGGTAAAAATGATGTAGCAGGCAACTGGAACAATATAAAATGTGAACTGAGTCAGGTGAAACATTTCCTTACACCTCCTTCATTAATTTTCCTCTTAAAACTGGCAACAAAACAAAACAAAACAAAAAGTCAGAATACTCTTGATATTACTGAGTATTAAGGAATTTTGAATCCGCAGTGGAACGAAGAAGATTGGAACCAGATCTATGCAAAAACTGCATGGAATTAAAAACCTGTGTCTTCTGAAAAACAGGTCCTAAAGAGGCAATTGCTTTGAATATGTTGGTCTTATTTCTAAAAGTAATGATAATAAATAGCCTTGCATCAATTCTATACTGAGCAACAAAGTAGCAAAATGAGTATAACTTGCCTACAAACCCCTGAATATCATTCTTACCTGCACTGAGCTGTAGTTTTTACTGCAAGTCATTTCATTACAATTCTGCTTTCATGGTGAGACCGGGGTATATGCTGTCTCTCTAAATCCCCCGTTTCTTTTAGTTATCTTGGACAGCCCCCAGTGTGGACCACTGCAGGGTCAAGATTAAGAGATGCCCTTGCCCTACAATCAAGAAATGTGCTCTCAAATTTTAAAATGTACCACATGCACCTGTTATACACTATGGAGTCTGTAGTCTCTGTCAGTCAGTGCAAGCAAATCCTGAGTTGGTCTTAACCTCATTTATACTTCATCCTCTTCATCCCTCTGGCATAATATCCCTGAGCCAAATTATCATCTTGCTCATATTTGATCAATTAAGTAATGCCAAAATCTTAGAATTAGTAGGAAATGAGATAATCAACCTCCATCAATCATATTTTTCTTATTTAACATGAAAGTTAAATTTCAAATAGTTTCAGAGCACATATCCAGGTACTTCATCTCTTTAATTTTTTTTGACATTGTACTTCTTTAGTAGCTGGAGGGTTCTTCTATATTGCCCTTTCCAACTCCAGGGAAAGACTTTTCACCAATAATTCTCAGTACTTGTTCAAGAACAAAAGTTCAGCCTTGCCACCTCTCACCATTGAACTGCGCTTGCAACTATTGCCAGTTCTGTATCTCCCTCAAGTTCACAAAAGCATCTTTTCATATGAAATGCTGTAGCACAAGTAGTCAGACTGCAATAGTTTTATTTCAAGAGTGTGATTTGTGAACTGTTGTGGCAGGGTTGGGAAAGTTTTTTGTACAACTGTTCATAAAGATTCCACAAAGTAGCAATGCATCATGTACTTGCTCAAGAACTAGGATTAATCTCACTTAGTTTTAACGATGTAGAAATCATATTGACTTTATTTCCCATTAGAAGTGCATACCTAATTACTGTTTTTATAACTTCAGTTCCCCTCTCATTCCTCTTGAAGGTTCCTTCTACCCCCAGTTTTCCATTCTGATGTAACCCAAAGAACATGGACCTGGCATGTAGTGACTTTGTTAAATGTTTTCTTGTCATTGTCTTTCCTCAAATGCCTAAGTAACAGTTTTTGCTTGCTACTTTCAGGTCTGTATGGTTGTGAGGAGGCATTTTTCAGATACGTAATAAGCTAAAGATAAACGCACAGCCAGACTGGGTGCAACCATCAGGATTTCACTAAACAAAGCTAGTGACCGCTTTTTTAGATGAACTTGCTGTAACTGATACTGACAATTTTGCCTATAACAAAATTGAATTGAGGCAATTTTTGTTAGTTTCTCTATAGATTACTATTTTTCTACTCACACTAAGGAATACAAAGGGAATTTTTAAAAATACTTATTATCAGAGATGACAAATTTTAACAAGGCTGTCTGGATTTTGGGGGGAGTGGGTACTTTTCTGATATTTGTGCACATATATTAAAAGCATTTGCATGTATAGGCACCTTTTTAATCACAATTTGATTAAGTATTGCTATATAATTTCAACATAATTTGCATGTTGTTGTTTTGCAATTCAGTTTTTTCTCTGTCATCTACCTCTCAATTGCAGTTTGGAGTTTGAGCCTGGAAGAATACAGGTAACAAAAAGCGTAGTAGTGAAACTTATGCAGATTATCAGAAAGTCTCCTAAATAGCTGAAGTGGCTTACGGTTATATTTAAAGGCAGTGCATACTGATGACCAAATTCTTTGTATCAATTGGGATAGTTTTAGTAAGTCTGAAGACTTAAGCCATACTGGTATAGTTTTTACATCACTGAACTGGTGTAAAAACTCAATGTGTCATTTAAGTATCCAAAGTCTACTGCCCTTTCTATGAGATGCTGTCTCTCCATTCTTTTCTTTCTATTTCTGAGTTAATGGAAACATTATATCATTAATACATCCAAACAGTTTTTAAAAGTATTACAGTAAAACTTTGCATTCGTCATCCCTTAAAAAAAAAAAAAAAAAAAAAAAAAAAAANAATGATTTGGAAATCATACAGAATTTTATCTTTCTTTCCCTTTTGTGGGGCAGCTAGGGGAGGTGGTCACAAAATATTGCACTGGGGTCAAGGAACAATGATTGTTGTTCATATGCTCTTTATGAAAACAGAGATGATTGTTTCTTCAAAGATACTCTTCTTTTTAGTCTGCAAACCATTCTTGCCTTCTAGGACCTAGTACAAAGTCCACTGAAGCCAGCATAAAAAAACCTACCAAAGTCAAAGAGCTTTATCAAACATTGGAAGTGATATGGCTTCAGTGGAGGCTTCAGCCTTATTTTCTCCATATCAAATCTCAGGAATGTCAGATATAACACAGCAAATGCAGGATTTGTTGCAACTGGCAAATTTAGCTATGCCTGCGTAATATTCCTAATGAATCAGTCCCTAAGTTAACGCACAATATGTATTAATAGCCTATGTAAATAAACAAAAGAAAAAAAAACCTCTGAATGTAGATTATAAATATAGAGGATATATTTAAATAACTATCTGAGTAAATCCGTTTAACCCCTAAGGAAATTGTTTATTTCCTTTCAAGCCTTCCTTCAGCAGTTTATAATCTTCATTTTTGTTATTTCCAGAGAAAGTGGTTTATGTCTTTGGGAATATAAATATATATATAAATATANTATTTTAGAGTAAGTTGCATACTGTGCCTGATAAATGAAAAATATTTGTAAGCAGTTAAAAGACTTCAGCAAATGACAGAAAAAAATAAAGGTTTTCTACAAGAGTATATTTTATTATTTTTCAGTTTCTGCTGGTTTTGTTTATATTAGAAATTTATTCAGAAAACTGCAATATTCCATAACACTGACATTTCAGCCATAACTCAGTTCAAAGCTGGCTTAAGATCACTGAGAATTTTCATTGTTGTTAGACTGTAGAAACCCTCCATTGTGGGTGGAAGGGTTGGTTGGCTGGTTGTTTTTGCTGTGGAAGTATTATGTCATCTCTGAACAGACTGTAAAATGTAGACTGATTTTTCATCTGTTATGGTATGTGTGACAAGATCAGATGAGATATTGATGGACATGACATTCTTACAAGAACTATGGAAAATAAGCATACTGAAGGCCCTGCAAACAATATTCCCATAAAATTATTATGGGAAACACTCCAGAACACCAGGCTATAAAACCACAATTTTTCATACCTTTTCTACATTTTGTTTTTATTTTATCTGCAAGTAGGCAAGTCAGTGAAAAGTCTACATTTGTCTCTGACTCTTAAAAAGTTCTACCTTTAGGTTTTTTGAGAAATTTTTTTGAGTGGTACATAAAGCACTTCCATAAATATCCTTCCTGAAATGTGACATAGGTGCATTTTCTACTTACGGCTTACTTGGAAAGTTCACCATGTCTGCAATCTACCAATAGAACTTGGTATTGCTATGCAATAATTCAACATGCAGTAGCCATTGTTGTTAACTAACAAATCTTTTTCTTCCTTTTTGTATGTTGCAATACTGTATGGTATTTACTTGAATATATTGGCTAGACTTTTTGTTTTGTTTGGACAATCATTTATTAGCTAGAGGTGCTATTTATGTTCCAAAGAGATCTGGGTGGATGATAACATTCTCTTTCTAGATGCCAAATGCTTTTCTGACCTGACAAAATTCATTGTTCATAATGTATATTAACCCTGTAAAATGCTTATGCACATTGTATTTAAATGCATTCTTACTCATTAACTTCAATTCCAGGCCTGTATTAGTGTCTAATATGTCCAGTTTGTCCATATATATTTATGGAAAATTATGAGGAAAAATATGTATGGTAAAAAAAAAAAAAAAAAAGAAAAAAGAAAAAAGAGAAATCAAAATAAAATTTCAATGTAAAATTTCTGAAAGGATGTAAATGCTTTATTATTTTAATTCTTTAGTAGCAAATTATTTGCAATTTTAAAATGTGCAGATATTCATAGATATGTTTGTAGATTCACTATTCAAATTTAGCTAAGATCTCAAAATCTCTTATACACGCATGCAGAAACAGAACTGAAAGATTTCCTGTGTAGGAAAGATACTACAAGCAGTAGAATGTGCTCCCAGCTCCTTGCTATCCCTAACTCCACCATAATTACAACTAAATCTCATAAATTACTGAGATACCACCTGGACACCCAGGATTTTTTCCCATTACTCTGAATGGGATGTTTTTCTGTATTCCATATACATGCAATATCATTCGTCACTAATACTCTTTTTCATACAGAAGAGGAATTTGTCCATATGGCTTGAAACAGTGGATGTAGATAACTCTATTCCTTCTAATCTAAGTGTTTCCAGGTCCTGTGTATTTGTCGATTGGCTTAAGGTTATGATTGCCTGCCCCAGTTAAATTAGTGTTTATTTATAGAATGTGATTGGATATTTAAAATTGGAGATACTGATTATCCTTTGAATGCTATGCACCTTTTACACAGAAGCACAATGAGCTACTAGGAAACAAAGATGTACAAGTTTTTTTAAAAAGCTGAACAGTTGAATATGAAAAAATAACTGACTATGAAAGCAAATGGCCTTTATTTTTAGATTTGTAATAACTGCAAAATCTATTTTCAAATAATGTTATCGATAATTTTCTTGATATGGAAATGTTGATTCAACTATCAGTATATTTAGAGTTTGTTTATATTCTAGACCCCTGTAATATTTGCATAATTGAATATGTGTAATATTCATAAATAATCTATTTTGAGGCATAGACCAAACAAAGATTAAAGTTAAAAATACACAGTGGTAAAATCATTCCTTTGACACAATGAACCTGGTCCAATACTGCTCTTTCCAGTTTATTTTCAATGTGAATATGATATTTAACCTTGATCAAAGACATCATTGCTATCACTTGCATGGCTAAACATATGTTGCCTCACTGAATCTGTTTGCGTGACTAAAATACGTTGCTGATTAATAGACTATGAATCCGGACCAAACATACCCATTCCTGAAGTTTTGTATTTTGATAGTTCAGTGGCAAGATAGATGGAGACCTCAGTCTGTAGTTTTTTCTCTAAGACCAGCTGTTCAGAGTTTTAATATGTAAATGGAACTGGAAAGTCATTAACTTTTTTTTCCTCTTTCATGTGCTCTTCTCCTGATTTTTTTTCCACTCAGACTGGCCATGCTGAAACAAATACCCATCAAATAAAGTAATATATCTTAGCTGCCAGACATTGACAAACAAACAAAAAAATGAAAAAC
>VXAL01007224.1:23982-42806 GCA_013399475.1 Chauna torquata | reverse complement strand
CTTTAATCAGCCTCTGAAAGAATTGATATAATGGAATCTGAAAGCTTTTACCTTTAATTGTCAGTAAGAACAGAATATACTTACAGGATAAATCACGAGATACAGGTAAATGTATAACCCAGAAATGAAAAGTTTATTACCAAAATTTCTATAAATTAAAAAAAAAAATACTGAAAAACCGAAGTCTTAGATAGAAAAGCTTCAGAGAAATTTAGTTCTTACCTGACACCACAAGGAATAGGCAAATGTAAATAGAGAAAAAAGAATGTTAATATTTCAAGGAGCATTCTTTTATGTCCCAGGGGTGTTCCTCAAATATACGATCCTAATTTACTTTGGAAAATGCAGTCTTACCAGTTGCATTTGACGGAGTTGAGAAAATCATTTTCAAGACAGGACAAGAATATTACATTTGCAAAAATATGATTCCTCTTTTAACCCATTTAAGAAAACTGTGTGTAAAGGATAAGGCACAGATACTTCTGCAATTGTTAGCCAACTTAATTTGTGAAAGACAAAGAAATATCAAATCTGTTAAAAGACAGAGTCCTATATGGGATGTGTACAGCTTCACATATACTTGGAATTTTCTCAGTTTGGAAGAGTGGAAAAAATTGGAGGTTTCATGCCACCATTCTTCAGGTGCTGCTGCAGACCTCTGCAGCTGTGTCTCTTAAGCTCTGTGTTATGAGTCTTGTCTCATGGGGTGCTGAAAGGTTCATCCCCACAGTGCCAAAGGAGCACAGAGGTATGATGGTGGGGGGAACCCCACTGTCCCAGTCAGAGACAGGAGCCCCCACTCTGCCCCAGAGCTGTCCCAGAAGAGCCCCAACCCCATGTCCAGGGGACATCCAGGACCAGCAGGGAGGCTCTCCAGGTGGCCCCACAGACCAGAGACACTGCCCTGGGTACAGGGCTCCCTGTGGGGAGCAAGGAAGAGATTTCAGGACTGCACAGGAATGGTTACATTCCTGTACACTGTAGAACATTTAATGGAGGTAGTGAAGGTGTGGAAAGAGAGGGATTGAGGTGGTTTGGGGAGGAACAAGTGTTGGAAAACAGAGGCAGAAGGGGGAGAGTACAGAAATAATAAGTTATGTAGACACACTGGCTACCTGTAGTACTGTGATGTACATGAATGCAGCATCTCTCCAAGCTCTGTATTTAGGAAAAATAGAGAAAAACGTAAAATGTCCTGATCACACAACACTGAGATTCTCAGAGGCATTCCAGAGTACAAGCGCAGTCTGTCCTGACAGTAGTAAAAGTTAGCACTGGGGATATTGTGACTCTGCCAACTTGTAAAGACCATGTTTGATTATTTTTCCATTTGGAGAGAATATTGCTAAGTTCCATTACTTGAATGTAACCTCATTTAGTGCTGTGAAGCATCTTCAAACTCTTTTGACTTACATTTGTAAAGTTCAATGATATTACCAGAGTAATATCTTTCCTTTAGTAGATGTTAAATATTAATTTATGCCTCGCAGCCATATTACTCACAACTGTTGTCCTGTCAGATCTTATAAATGAATTGAGGGTGTGTGGAAGGAAGAAGGAGTGGAGGCGTTCAGTCTGGTTGGAGACCCTCAAGGAAACTAAGCGTGATGTAGGAACTAGTAGTAGTGGTTATTAAATACCACTTTTCCTTTGAATTAGAAGATGAAATAATCTCCATGTGGTGCTGGATTAATTGGGAAAAAAAATCTTTTTCTTGAAATAGTAAGGGATACTAATTTGAGCAGCATATTAGTTAAGATGATACCAATTTTGTGCTCCATTTTTTGTCTTACCTATAAACAGCTGCTTACATATTAGAAGACAGTCCTGCAAATATCTTAGATTAGATCCTGTTAAATACTTAGGTGCCTTCAACTTAAATAAGGCAGATATTTGTTGTGCCTTTAAACAACTCGTCCTCTTCAGAGTTTATCATCAGAATCAGGCTACTGAGTACTACTCAGTATTAGAGGTATAACAACTACTACTTAGAAACTTGAGCCTGAAATGCATTCAGAGGATTGTTACAATTTTGCTGAATTATTTTTGTGGTGCAAGTGGTACAAGAAGCTCCGTTTTTTATGCTGTTATCTGAAGGATCACTAAAAAGAGTAATATCCTGGTTCAATGTTCCAGGGGAAACTGGGATTCAAAGCTATGCTTTCTAGGAAAACTCCTTAACTTCCAGCAGAAGGATGGTGACTTGAGAATGTTTCATTGCTCTCCTGTGCAATCCCTGTGATGTTGAATCCTTGCACTATAGAGAGAAGATGAGATAAAATGGAGTAAGATTCTTTAGTTTTACCAAAGGGAATCTTGGATTTTGATCAGCCAGTATTATTTTTGGTTTTGTTCAACAGTAATGTTACTCAAAATGCAGAAATGCTCAAAAGGCTTGAGTCTAGTAATATTGAAGATGGTCAGTAGCCTAACCACTAAGCTGCAGGTTTTGACATTATTTCCAGAGGAGAAGTAGGGAAAATGTTTCTTTTCCAGGCTATTCAACAGCTTGCTAATTTTTTTTAAGAAATGAGAGTGAGAAATATAAATTTATATCTCTCAATTTAAGTAGGGAATTAAGCATATACTTCCTACTTTGAGGGTGAGTGCTCTAATCATTAGGATGTGTAGGACAGGTACTACCTGTGCCTTCCATTCCTGAATGCGTCATTCGTGGTCATTAGATGTGTGGAAAAATGTCTCTGGAACAACTCAAGTTACGCTTGGGTTATTCCTATAGTCTTTAGAATTCAGTGATTTTTTGGCGAAAGTTAAGTCCAGACAAGTAGGTGCATGCACCATAGTCAGAAGTGCAGAAATCAAGGGAACTCTCAGGTTGAAGAGCATCTGTAAAAACACCTTTACGTGTAAGCATCTACTGTATACAATTTCATTTCATTTGTAATTCTGAACTTCAATCTTACTAGTTTTTTATTTCATTTTCTAGAAGGATTGTGTCAATTTGATACCTTGCTATAACCATAGGATCATTCTTTTTCTTTTCTTTCTTTTTCTTTTTTCTTTTTCTTTTTCTTTTTTTCTTTTTCTTTTTCTTTTTCTTTTTCTTTTTCTTTTTCTTTTTCTTTTTCTTTTTCTTTTTCTTTTTCTTTTTCTTTTTCTTTTTCTTTTTCTTTTTCTTTTTCTTTTTTCCTTTTCCTTTTTCTCTTTTCCTTTGTCCTTTTTCTCTTTTCCTTCGTCCTTTTCATTTATTCATAATGAAGTATGATTGAATACATGAATTGTTTAATGGAAGACTAAAAATGTAGAAAAGATTATGTGCACTTCTTGTACATAGAGTCAAAAAGCCATTATTAAGAAAGCCATTACTAGTCACAAATATTCCCTAGGGGTAAGCAACTCGAGGAAAAGCAGATATACTTTGAGAAAGAAAAACTTGGAAGTACAATAAATACATCTTCTCCTGTCAGTTTGACTCACAGACTTCCTTGTGAAATTAATTTTAAGTGTACAACATGTAAATCAACAACTTGGCAATGCAGTTAAGAACCATTGAGCCTCACAGTCACCACTGATTTCCCACTTCTTCCTGAGAAAGCTTCCATTTTCACACCTACCACCACCACTTTCTTCCCTGGAAAATGAAATAATATTGTGCTTTCAGAGTATCCCCATGCTACTGACTGAAATCATTATAGCACCTAAAATCTGCTAAAACTGCAAGGTTATATTTTGCATATAACCTTACTAAACATTTTTTGTGAACATATCTAAACTTTACTCAAGTGCCTTAAGACAGAGATTACACACACACACACACAACACTCAAATATTAGCAAATAATGGACTTAATTTCCTCTCCTCCAGTAACACGTGAAGACATCACATTGCCTAAACCAGATATCTAAAGCCTATAATTGATATAAAAAAAGTGAAGTAAATGGCTGTATTTTCTTTTTACAAAAGGTTATTATTCTTTCTTTCATCTCCTTATAGCATTAGGCAGATAATACAATATGAATCTATGTGCAAAATCCAATCACTTTCCCAATCCAGTTACTATATCTGCCAGTGTAAATAGAAGGTACATTAAATGACTGAAGTTACTCTGTGTTTTAACCAGTGAAAAGGAATCAGTAATAATAGGTTGTGAATTTTTTTTTTTTTTTTTTTTTTTTTTTTTTTAATGATTCAGAATTCATTAGCATCTTTTATATTGCTGCTTTTCTTATATTTCTCTGTGAAACAGAATCATATTATGGATATTTTCAATGATAAACATACAGAATCACAAGAGCAGCTGCTCTAGTAAGACCACATGCTCTTATTTCCCAGTATTCTATTTCTGACCATTGTCAAATGTATATTTTCAGTTAGCTTTTCCAGTATAGGAGTCAGATTTATTGAACTGTAATTTCTGAGAAGCTCCTAAACATTTTTATAATTAGCATCACTTTTTATTGACTTCCATTCTCTCATACTGAAGCCAACTTAATGAACTGAGTACACACCACTAACTACAGAATGACTGTGAGTAGTTTGACAATGAATTCTTTCAGCATTTTGTGGGGAGGAAAAAAAAATCTGGTTGTACTAATTGTTACTATTGATGCTATTGAGATTCCTGTACTACTTTTTTTTTTTTTTAACTTTCCTTTGCATAATTTATGTTCTTTTATATTTCTAGACAGAAATTCCAGTCTTTTGACATAGTCATTTAAGTTTTAGGATACTTTTTTACACATATTGCTTTTCTTAATCTTGTTAAAAATTGCTTAGACTATTTTTGGAGGGTTTGGTGTCATTAAACATTTGCAGTATTACTTGTAAACACTTCACTTGTTTTGATGATCCTTTAAAACTCATCCTCATTTTCCCTTTTTTTTTTTTCCTTAGAAATTAATCAATAATGTAGTGGATATTTTTGTTTGCTTTCCAGTTTTATACAGCTCACAGAATTTGGTATTTAGAGCTCACTGAATGGTTATAAAAGAGTTTTCAACCAGTTCCAGTGTATAGAACTTCTCTTGTTTCAAGTTTTGTGATTAATTGTTTCAACCGACAGTCTAAAATTTTATTGCAGAACTAAACTTTATGATATTCCATAGGGATAACTAGAACTTCCAATTGTTATTAGGAATTTTGCATTTTAAGCTTGCCAAATTCACAGTCATTTGGCTAATACTTAACATTACATTTCCTACTCATCTTTGGAAATGCACTCCTTGTTCAGTTTTAATACAGTTCTGTATTCATTATATTTGACTAAGTTTCTTTAAGTGGCAGCACTATTCTTTCACCGCTGGGTGTTTGTTACTCCTATGCATTTTGTGCAGTTGTAGTATGGCATTGCTACCATTCAGATAGGTCATGGTCAATATACCCAGCTTAAAGTGACTTGGTTTGCTAAGCCTACTCTCTGACTATTAAAAGTTATGAAGCTCAGTATTTAATTATTTCTTTTTCTTTTCATTTGTTTGTATTTTGTTTTAGGAAACAGACATTTTATGTTACCACTCCCAACGTCATAGGATCTTAAAATAGTTTGAATTGAAAGGTCTTTAGTCCAATCTCCTGCTCAAAGCAGGGTCAGTTTTTGGGTCCTGAGTGTCCCCACAGTCCTAACTGTCCCTGACCTCCTCTTCTAAGGCCTCCCCTACCCTGCCGAGGGCCTCATGTCAGTCCCCAGGGCTGTGAGCCCCTGCCTCAGTGAGGCCGTAGCAGGGCTGGGCTGCCACTCCCCACAGCCCTGCCCTGCCTTGCCCAGACATAGGTCCTGCAGAGCTGGGACCCACTGTGGGCCCGTGTCCTGGCCTGGCCTAGGCCCATCCTTGTCCCCAGCTCTTGGGGCTGGGGCTATCCCAGTGCCCCTGGATGCTCTGGTCCTCACTGGAGCGGTGAGACGGGCACTGGCTGTGGGGCCGTACCGTGACAGACCCCATGGGCAGACCTCGCCACTGCCAGCCTGTGGGAGCTACCTGCCTCATGGCGCCCTGCACATCTGCTCTGGGGGCAGACCAGGTTGCTCAGGGCTTTATCCAATCAGGTCGTGAATGCCTCTGAGGCCAGAGACCACACAGATCATTGTGATCTGTCACTTTTCAACCATCCTTTACTTTCCAATTCCCCATAATCTTTTAAAAGCATTCTGTTTTGATTTATCTGAACCCACTCCTTGCTAGAGAGGTTCTGTCTAATTCAGGAGTTTCCCATTTATTTAATACATCTTCATAAACAGATATAAATCACTGTATAAAATGAAATACAGCAAGATGGCATTACCCAACACTTAAAATGTTGTCATGTAGATTCAGATCTGAAATGTAAAGTTCCCTATTTCAGTAATTTCTATTTCATTGAGTAACTTTACCGTAGACGAGTCAAAGGTGTATTCCAAAAGTCTGAGTCACAGGCACAGTGCCTGTGACATTTGGTGAGCTGTTTCTTGTCCAGCAAGTCAAACAGTGTGCATACCCCTGTAATGGGGCTGAGGGGCCTCCTGCCCTTGGGTAGCCCAGGCTTCTGTGTGTTCCTGTCCCAGGGACAGCCTCCCCCAGCCCCCAGGCACCTGCCCCATGCTCTGGCTGGTCCAGTTCAGCACAGGCTG
The DNA here is from genome assembly GCA_013399475.1 of Chauna torquata. Classification (NCBI taxonomy): domain Eukaryota; kingdom Metazoa; phylum Chordata; class Aves; order Anseriformes; family Anhimidae; genus Chauna; species Chauna torquata. Next base: position 36,241 of record VXAL01007224.1, on the reverse strand, counting down.
GCATCATGCACTGACAGTGCACCCCTCATCGTGCCCTGTGGTGGCAGAATGGGTACATGGGACCCCCACCCTGGTTCACCCTGGCACTCAGAACCCCTACACTTTTGGGAGAGGTGGCAGCTTTTGTCACATAACCTGACAGATGGCACTTCCTGATGATGACGGTCAGCATTAAATTCACATGGTTCTTCTCAAGTCTCTCCCATGGAAACAAGCTGTGTCACCACATACTGTAAACACACATGAAATAAGAGAGTGCAACTAGTGCTTCCTACTTTTTGTGTTAGCTGAGAAATAATTACCAATGTAATCCCAAATCTGCTGGTTGCCTTTGTTTGTCAGTGCTCTACAGCACTGGAGACAGCAAAGGAATGGAAAACTTTTTCCCCTACAACAAGCCTTTTTAATAATCATTTTAGTGAAGAGTTATATATCTAGTTCTAACCTTCAGAAAACAATAAATAATTGTCTGCTACTGGACAAAAATAAACAGAATTTTTGTTTAGAAAATACACTGTCAAGGAAAAAAAGCAATGATATAAAAAGATTCAGAACAGAAAATAAACTATAGCAAAAACAAAAAAAACCAAAACTATAGAACAAAACTAAGATACTATTTTCACTTTCAATTTCTGTCTTGCACATTTTCATCAGATCTATATAATGATCAGACAGTATTGTTGCAAATATGTGACGGGAGAAATCCCACAGAGGTCAAAAATACTTTCCTGTTGTCATACAGAGCTATGAAAGTCAATTTGTCAGTGGTTGAATGATGCAATGGTACTCTAACTCCATTGATTTACATATTTTACTACAAAACTGCATTTTTATAAGCAGAAATAGATTCTCCAAATCCAGACATGTGCAATGCTGGTGGCTAACGACCCTGTCAGTCAATACATCTTATTTAGTCTCTGTAGCCTTTGTTCACATACTGTCTCAGTTTACAAATAAAAAGGAGAGAAGTTAGTGTTTCCAACACAATAATTCTTCACAACTGCATCAAAAGACCCCAAGAAGACATTTGTGACTGTTAACCTCTTACTGTGTGCCTCACCAATGAATCACATACAGTGATAGAGGCTCATGGATACTTTCAAGGGTGTTTTCACTGTGTGGCAATGTGCATTGACGAGTTTGCTGAAATTCAGTTTTATTTTCGTGAGTACTAATTCCATTGACATTATAAGTCATAGTAGTAAAATGCTACAGCATTTCTTTTTTTGCAGCCTTACTTCACTAAAAAGTAATAGTTTCTTGATTAAATGTGATTAAATGTGACTTAATGTCTCATAGTAGAACTTTAAGAGTATCAGACTACACCAAAGATAAAAGTTGCTGTGAGTTGTGGCTCAGAAGTCAAATAAGCAAAGTTATTTTGTTGAGAAAAGGTAGCTTGACATGCTTTTAAAATTTATAGGAATGGAATTTGCTTCAAAACCTCCTAGGAGTTGGAGAAGGAAATTGCATTTGATATAATGGGAAACATTTGAGATTTTTAATGCAAGGCAATGTATTCTATATACTCTCTATCAAGAAACTTTTTCAATCTGTTCCTATCTCTGGGATGACACTTCTGATGGCTTTTAAAAAGAGCGAAGAAGCTTTACTCTATATTAGGGACATTGAAAATATTTGTATGCTAGTGATGGAAATGCACTTTTTAAAATAAAATTTTATTGGAGAATTCATTAGAAAGTTTCCTTACCCATAACTTGTTTTACCCAGTAACAGATTTTTCTCTCCCAAGGATTTAGTTTATTATTATTATTATTGTTGTTATTATTATTATTATTATTATTTAATACACTGTGCTGTAGAGTGGAGTGAGATGGGTACCTTTTGGTATGGAGTTTTCATGCATGTAGACCAGCTAGGGCCCATAGAGATATAGCCTTTGACTGCTATACTTATGGCTTTCTAAACTGCTCCTGAAAATGAGTTATGCATACAAAATTCAGATTCACCTTTAGATGCTGATCATAGTTTTTTTTTTTTAAAGTGCATGTTTGCGTAGTTAATATATTTTATTTTTCTCTACATTTAAAATGTTTCTTTACTATGAAATAATAAAACCTATATATGAAACAACTAACCATTGTAGAAAGTTCACTGAATTTGAACAGAAAAATGCAGATAATATTCAGTTTATATTAGACAATTATATATATATGAATGTCCATAATTAATAATCATTATTCTATGCACTTCCAGATGAAAAGATAGAAGGTAAAAAAAATCTAAAAGAAGATGGGGTCATAATGTTTCCTTGTTCATTTCCATAGGAAGTTGTAATATTGGAGTGTATCCATGAACTGAGGCAGAGTAAGGCTAAAACTCATTCCTAATCACAGATTCAACTGCTAATGCACCTCTCTGGAGACTTTGCATTCAGAGAACATCTAGCACCCTAAGAAATTGTTTTCAAAGGTAAAGAATACCAAGCCCTGTTCATGCAATATACAGTGTACTGAAGTTGGTTTCTTTTTTAAATCTTAACCAGGAAGGAGCTAGTGCAACTACCAAGAGAACAGTGCTGAAAAACATGTTCAAAAGAACAATACACAAAACCTGCTCTACTTATTATATTTTTGTGGACTCCTTCACAATTTTAAGCCCATTGGAATAATTAGGATATCACTATGTATTAACATTTTATTGTACATTTTTTGCTTCCATCCTAAAAAAACTCTGAAATTTCATAGACATTAATTTCATTGGTGTTTGATTCTATAGCAAAATTTAGGTTAAAATCCTGGAAAAAAAAAATGAGGGTAATCTTTTTCAGTTAGCACCAAAGTGGAAAAAATTATCACTTTTGAGCTGGTCTCATAGGTTTAAACATCTGAAAACAACTATCTTCTTTTCTTAAATTTTGAAAGTCTGCAGGTCCAACCCTGATTAATATTTGGAGACAGATGTATGAGAAGAGTTCCCAACATTAACATCTAATAAACACAAAATATATAATAATAAAAATAATAATACAATAAATTGGTGGATGAGGGAGTTTACCCTACCATATCCAGGTACTAAAAGAGCTATAAATAAAAAGCAATTTATTTTGATGACCTTCTCTATTAATTCACCATTATATTCTTCTTTCTGTGATAAAATTAAACTTATCCTAAATTAATTGGCATATTTTCTGTTAACTTAAAAAAAAAAGATAAGAATCTATGAAAAGGAAATTGGAGTAAGACTTCATATTCTCTCATGAAATAAATCAGAGCCAGAGCTAAGAGCCAAGTCCTGTAACAACGGCTCACAGCAGGCTCTGAGAGTTTGCTTTCAGAGAGAGAGGCTCCCTGTATCATGTAGGGAGGGAAAAAAAAAAAGATTCAGAACTGCAGTTGTCACCATCTGAGCAGCTAATGAGGATTGCTTCTAGTGAACTACTAGGAAACGGAGTGAACTACTAGTGCATGAAAATATTCAAATTTATGCCCTAGGCACAGGCAGCATGGGAAGAGACTTTGCTGACTGCTTGCCAAATTTCATGTGGGTCTGCCCTTTGAGGGACAGAGTTTAGACTTTCCTCTCCTCACCACTTCTTGACATTTTCTACTTAGCTAGCTGATGCTTCTGGTTTTCTGTTTTGACTCCTTTGAACATCACAGACCAGGGATCAGTTCCACATGGACCAGAGAGTAACAGAAGATAGGTATTACACATTCTTGAAAGTACTGCGTTTAATTTCTTGTTTGCTCTTTGCACTACCCATCAACTTCCATCTGTGAGCAACTTAATATACCTGTACAGACTTCTGCAATACTCCATTTCTTTCCACTCTTGGGTTGATTACTTCAGTTACTAAAAGAACACCATCTACAGCATTTTGGTCCATACCTTCCATCCCAATGCCAAGGCTGTTCTGTTCTGATGTCAAGGCAGGAGCACTGGCTGAGTCACAGCTATGACATCAGCTCAAACTCCTCGCACATCTGCAGTTTGCCTTGGACTTGCCCTCATCCAGATGTCAAGCCTGTAACGAGATCATGGCTCCAACTGCAGTCTATGGCTACTTGCTGCTCCTTTAGAAGACTGATTCATGACAGTTAGATCTGGTATGTGTTTTCCTCTGCCTTTATGTAACAGATCAGCCACGGTAAATTGTACACTGTAAGAGGGCTTGACTAGCGTCCTTCAGCACAGAATTGCATCCAAAGCAAGAAACAAATGAAATCAGACAGGTTTTTTTTTGTTTGGTTTGGTGTGTTTTGTGTGTGTGTGTGTGTGTGTGTGTGTGTGTGTGCACGTGCACTAATGCTGCTACAAATCCAATATGGTTTCTAAGTACAAACACCTGAACTCATACTGATTTTATTTCATTTGATAATGGCAGGCTTTTGAGGCTTTCTTTACCTAAAAGTAACATCTTTCAAACAGAGAATTGAGACTTCAGGCAGAAGCACTCGTTATTGTTTACCGTTCATTTTTCATAGCAGGAAAGAAGAGCACAGAGGAGTTCAAATGCTATCATCTGTACAAGACGATACATTATTGTAAAATGCAACTTGCTGTTATTGCTGGTATTATCATGAACAATGTATCCATTATCCCTTTGTAGAGGGCTTCTTATCCTGTTATCTTGCTTTGAGTCTTGCAAAGTGTACTTATTGTGGAGGGGTTGCTTATTACTCAACTTGTAGTGCACTCCCTCTCCTTTTTTTTTCTCTCTTTCTTTCATCCAAAGAAAACAACAGCAGTGCTTTTTTCGGGTTGAGGGGCAGAGAGACTGAGGGGTTTTTTGTTTGATTGTTTTTGTTTTTTTTTTTTTGTTTTTTTCTCAAGTGTTTTGTTACTGCAAAGAGTACAAAGACTGAAAAAATAAATCTTATGTGGGCTATAGAAGGGAATTTTGAGGGGATCTTATCTCATATCCACCTTGCTGCAGAATTTATCTGCAGTTATTTCTTTGTGTCGTGGAAAGGATCAGAAGTTTGTTTTAGCTGTCAGTACTGTTCTACCTATTTTATCCTGTTGCCCTGCCCTCCAGATATGTTTGTGCTCACAGATACAGAAAAGCTGTTCTCCCTGTTTCGCACCTGACTAGCTGAGGAACAAGTATGCTTTGGGACAAATTTACTCCAGAGAGTAAGTGGTAGCTTAAAGGATTTTATGCAGGCATGCTAATGGTAGAGTCCTTTGTACAGAACATTTGCATCATATAGACGGATGAAGTCCTTGTTATCAGTATATACCCTGTCTTATGCACATACATAACAATCTTCTGCACACAATGTTGCTCAGTTTTGTTTACCTGATTATTACGGAATGAGTGCAATGTTACTGGGAAAGAATGTATAGCCGAAGCAAAGAAGGATTTAAGCTTTTTTTATGTCTTGCTGTCAATAAACTTCTGCTTCTGCAGGCCATGCTTGGTTTACTTTGTTTAGTAAATTACATGAGTTACCAGAGGTGGAGCTCAGATTCTGTACCAGCAAACCCATTACATTTTGACATTATGCTAATTGCTGAGGTATGCCAGATATAAGGATTCAGTATATCAGGTAGCTAGAAAGTAAGCTGTAATCATCATGCTCATTTTACTTATAAAAATCCGAGCTGGCAAGAAGCTGAAACAACACTGTAATGAAAAAGCAGTTGCCTAATTAGCTTAGCAACAGAATTTCACTAATTTATTTTAAAAAAATATTAAATGTCATAAGTTGTGAACCATTAGCACTAAGCACTTTCCAATTAGACATTCATTTAAATAAGTGCTTTTATAGGACTTTGTATGTGTTTGAGGCTGTTTTTCTCTTTGAAGGATACTTTAAAATTCTGTCAGCATCCTTGGAGACAAAGTATTCAGAGCAATATGATTTATATGCAAGACATGGGCCAGATTCATGACTCAGGCCTTCTGCATCATTGACAAATCGTAAGGGTGTCATAGGACAGCAAGGAATGTCCAAGGGAAATGTCCTCTGGCATGGAAATTCTCAAGTGTCATTGGAAATGGTTCATTATTACCCTGCCCTGTTGCAAGGTGGGGGCAGTGCTCTCTTTATGTTCAGCCACAGAATGGTGCCTCTAGGCTGCCCAGAACAGCACAAGGGCTCAGCCCTGTCACAGGAATCAGGAGACAAGGCAAAGCTCATTATTGCTGTAGTGAGTCAGGTGCTTACCAGGCACATCACTCAACACTACTGCCACTTCCGGGAGGGGTGATGGGGCAGCTTCTTTAGCCTTCGTGTGGGCAGCATACACGCGAGTCTCACACGCGAGTCTCATGGTGGGGAGTGCCACACCTAGTCTTCTCCTCCAACAGCCACATGTGAAGTGGGGGGTGCAATCCACACCAGCCTGCACCGTCAGCTGTGGGAACAGTCTCAGCCTAGCAGTCCGACTAGCGGACGGACTTTTAGTCTGCTCATTAATATGTATTTTAAGGACATGGGCAATGAGAGGGGCTAAAAACTATTCTGATTTACGGTATGACTAACTCAAAAGTGTAAACAGGGTGACACACCGTGAGTGACTTCATCACCAAAGACTATAGGATACAATATATCCTAAACCTCTACTGAAAGTAAGTAAAGCTGTGGTTGAGACTGAGCTGATACTGTCACTTGCCAGAGAAGAGTCCAGGTTCTGCATTATGTCTCAGGTTCTTGTTCTATTTTTTAGTTGTTTTTCTTTTGGTTTGGCTTTTTTTTTTTTTTTTCAGGTCAAAATTTTTTCCTTTCCTTTTCTTTTCTTTTCTTTTCTTTTCTTATTTTCCTGTCCCTTCTCCCGCCTTCTCCTTTTCTCAGCCTCTTAGATGTGACCAGCTAAAGCTTTATAACACCCACCACAGTACCTATTTCTTCCTCCTTGTGGTAGTGACTATCACAACACCTGCTCCTACTTCCTACCTTTGTGCTTTTTTGGGGGAGGTGCATGTATGTTATGGTCTATGCTAGTACTAGTCTAAATGGAATAAAAGCCACAGGTTATACATTCTTTATTACAGTATCAGATTTTCTTTTTTTAGTTCCTTTTCTGACAGCTGTCTGGACAGATTATTTTTGGACATACATAGCATCTCAACTTCATGGCTTTGATTTAACAGAAATTTATAGAAAAGATAATTGCCTAAAGCCACCTAAAGGGACAATGGAGAAGCCAGTATTTCTTTGACTTTCTATGTTTGGGATGATGGGTATTCACAACTCTCCAAAGACAGTGTAAATGCTGTTGTTCTAACACAAAAAACTTTGTAAAATGTATACAACTTTGGCTCCTAAATCACTATTTTGGAATTTAGTGACCTGTACTTCATAAGATGAGATGCTGATAAGAACACAGTAGGACAGTATGACAGAGTATTCAACAGCCTTTATATTGTTGAAGGGATGTTGCATAAGTCATAAGAAGTAGTGTTGATCTGTTTCTGTGACTCCCTTTACTTCTTCTTTTCTCTCCTGTTCTCCATGGAACAAAGAACCATATGTGATATTTCTCCTTCATATCCACTCTTTGACTAGTCAGACTAGTCTGGAAGCCCATAGCCCATTACCTTGTGTCTGCACAAATATGGTTATAAAGAGCAAATGTTGTGCGATGTCTAGTCTTTCAACTTGTCCCATTATCCAGCTACACAGTGGACACTTTTTTTGACGAAGAACAAATGCTCTCCAGGAAAAGACCCTTCTGTGTAGAGGATAGTCCCCACATTCCTCCTCCCTCTAACTCATTTTAATTGATTGTTTGGTACTTTGAAATCTAACTTCTTTCTCTCTTTGTAACACATACATTTCAGACCACCTGAGGCAGGTATACAGTGACAAAATGTGGTTATACTGTGATATGTACAAATAGTAGACAAAATCTCTTCAGAAGGCTTCTGAAGTGAATCTCCTGACATTCTTCTCTGTCTTTCATACCAGGACTCTCTTGGATTACATGAGGTCAATTGTTTTCAGGTAAAACTAAACTGAAATTTGTGCTTCAGGAACACATCTAATGCAGCTCAACCAATTAACATTCAGTCCATAACGCCAGACTCTAGTCTGAAGTAAGATCCCCATTTCAAACTCCAAAATGAACGTGGACTTCAAGTCTTCATCACCATGTGATTCATTCTTGAAGATCCACTTCTATTGTTCCTGTGACTTGCTAATGTAGACAGAGCTGGAGATAGTTAAGATCCTCCCAGGAGAATCTTAAGTAAAAATAGGCTTGCCATATTAAGCCTGAGTGAAGAATTTTTAGCAGTAAAGTTTAATTCTCAGAACCTGCCTATTCTGTGTTTAAACTGAAACCAAGATCTTCTGATTAAAAAGATAAGGCAGTGGAAGGGGAATATTGAATCACAGAAAGCATCATAAGCTGCACACTGTAAGTCATTGCTTCTGTTGAAAACTGACTGTTGCCTTACCACCAGTTACTATGAATCAAAAGTCTAAAGCACTTTTGTGCATCATAAGCTGGTCTGTCACAGTAATTTTTTTCCTTTGTTGTCAGGGTGGCTGTGTGCCATCAAGAAAAAGAGAAACAGAATCTGAGCCTCAGCATACTTATTCAGCCAGGAGGATGCTTGTCCTAGAACAGATATGATCAAGTATTAGTCACAGGGGAAGCTACAACTGCCTGGAGTCTCTTTCTTGGAGTTAGTCCATATGCATTGTGTTGTGTACAACAAAAGTCACGAGGACATAAATGAAACAGAAAAAAAACTTCCAACTGCAAAATAAATAAATAAATAAATACTTTGTTATCCTATTTGAACTAATTACATACCCAGAATGCATGACTTCAGAAGATATAGATGCTGTCTGCATCCAGCTTCATTTCATGACCTCGGACAAAACATTCAGAGACAGCAAGACCTCTTATTTGAGAGTCTTGGTCCTTTAACAAACATCAGAATCTTCAAAGAGTGATTCAGTGCTCTTGCAGGTTTGGCAGGGAGCAGCTACAACCAGCCAATGAGAAAGAGTAGGCAGATAAGTTGTCTAAGGTGATTTCAGGTGCCTTGGCAGTTGATTAAGGGCTGCTCATTAGGAACATGTCTTAGCTAGGTTTCAGAACAGGCACAAGAAACTTAAAGAGAAAAATATCTGGCTTTTGAGTACTAGAAAAACAAACAAACTGCCATTATACAAGGGTGATGAGGACTCCATTGGTCTGAGAGAATTGAAACCCTCATGGACAAGATTGTGACAAGGTGCCTTTTCCCTGCAAAGGCCCTTCTACAAACTCTGCAAGATTTATGGGGCAAGAATAACAAGAAGCAGGAAAAAAAAACAAAAACAAACAAACAAACAAACCTGTAGCCCAGTGGCATGAGGACTCTCTGAGTTCTTGTCTCTTGCAAATCCTTACACATTTTGCATTGAAGAAAAATATGCATACATAACCCTGGAAGCAGTGATCAGAAGCTACTTTCAAAACCATTCAGTGAAACTATTAGTTACACTGTCTCCTCCAGTTATTACTCCTGAGTCAGACCATCGTGGTGGTGAAATCCTGGCCAATTGCGCTTTAGACTGAACTCAGCCCCTTTCCAGTAGCCTTGGCCGAAGTGGAGGCATAATCAGTACTTGTACACCTCACCCAACCTATCTTTGAATTTTTATGGTGTTTACAAAGAGACCAAGAGTTTAGAACATCATATGCAGAGTATTTGGAAGACAGTGGATAGGGAAGTTGGGGCTCAAAATTGGATTCTTCCTTAGAGAGCTACCAGGATTAGGTGGCGTGGAGAGTATACTGTTTCAGTGTTTGAACAGTCTGATTTTACCCTTTGTTTGTTCCAACTCCAATATGGAAAATTCTGTAGCCATGTCTTCTGTCTGTTTATAATGTTGATTCCTGAATGCTATTATGTTAACCTCAGCGTGAGCTTTGGAGTTTTATAATAATACAAAAAATGAAAAATCATAACTGGAAGATTTGAACTACACGGCATTTCCTGCCTTCTCCTGTCCAGAACCTTGAAGCTTTAGGAAAGTTCACAGGAGGAAAATCAAACCCTACAATGACTCCAACTCAGAGAAGCATGGAAAATTTTTGTTAAATTGAATAACTGAGCCAGACTTGGGACTATCTCAAGCAGGTAAACACTAACATGTTCATATAATGTAGATGTCCATGGGTCAGAGAGGTAAGGACAAACCTGGGAGTTTTTATGTGTATGAATAGCCCCATTACAGGCCTTACTCTGAAGGACTTTTTCAAGGATGAAATCATCACTTTCTCACATCCTTGACTTGAGTTTTAAACCTTGAGCTTCACAGGTATTGATAATATATCCTACGAAATATAAGTTGTTTTAAATGAGCAAAATTGGAGTTTCTTGCTGCATGACTAATTAGCATAAGCAATCTCTTGTCTCATAGCAACCTAGATCTGATGATGAACACCTGCCAGCCCAGATGGTTTAGGGAGGAATTTTCTAGTTTAATAGAATAAAGTACAGTTTCTGAGCTGCCTCAAACTATTATTTAACAGGAGTTTTGCAAGAAGCCTGAAAAGTGATTATTGTGAAATCTTAACAAATAAGCATCTCCAAAATTGTCATGTTCAACTGTCATCACTTGTCAAGGGATGTCATTTAAATAATGCATGGATGTTGCATCTTATTCTGTCTATGTGTGCTAACAATAGTATTGAATAGGCATAAACTCAAGAATACTGCCAAAAAATAAAATAATAAGACAAATAAAAAATGCAAAACAATAGGACCTGCGAAATTACAAAACTCGTTCTCTCATAAGAATTTTTTTTATATTAATTGCAGTCTAGACTACTAAAAAGCTGTAGTAACAAACTTAAGTTCTAGTAGATTTTTGTAAAGTTTCAGATAAATGTTCAAATATGCTAATTCTTAAATATTTATTGAGTTGACTCTTGTAACTTATGGCAATAGTTCAGTTCAGGGATGTGAAGAGCTCCAAAATATGCGCTAGACATACTGTTGCATCAACCTATTAACTGCTAAAATTCTGATCTCACTAATGTCAAAAACACCAAGACTGCAGTCCATTTCTGCCCATAAGCCCATTTCTTAAACACTAAAGAGATTAAGAAATCTCTCTGAAGAAACCAACGTAAGTAGTTTTGGTGAGAACTGTATTGTGATCCCTTCTGCATTTTAAAACCTAACACCAAATTTGACTCAAACTAACAGATTGACTTTTCAGTGGTTACATATATTGCTTCAGTTTTATTATAATGCCTAGAAGAGTAAACTGAATATTTAATAATACAGAGAGGAAACAAATCCTTCTTGGAAATTTGGTCTACTTTGTGTTTTGTCAGAGGTTTCTGTGCCTGATATTCATTAATCAATATCAGTGCTTAATTTGGGAGATGGTGAGCCAGACTGATGATGAAAATGCTTAGGGTTAAAAAAAAAAACTTGTTAATGATTGTCTTGCTTACTCCTGTGTCTCCCCTTCTTTGTAGAAAACCATTCAATATGAAATATGAAGAGTTTGTTTAAAAAGACTAGGTTGCTCTGAAGCTCCAGAAATGGCTTTGCCAGGTACTACATGCACTAATATATTCCCAAACTGGAATTAAGCAGTTACTTCTAGTGATCCGTGAGTCAGAAAAAAAATCAGTTGCATTTTGTGATTCAAGTATTGACTTTGCAACATTAGCAATAAAGCCCTGTTTTTTTTCCTCAGTAGTCTAAACAGACACTTGAAAAAAATATGTAAGGTGCATAAAGGCTTATGAATAAATTTATATTCCCTTCCCTAATGGAATCAACACTTTAAATTGTATGTAAGACCTGAAATGGGAGTACTTCACCATTCACTTACCGTTCATTGCATGCATTATACACCATAAGTGTATAATATAATCTGCTAACACATTCCAGAGGTGTATTTGCTAAAAGTCTTCAACTGAGAAAGAAAAATAGACCACACTGTTCTGTAGAACTTGGCTGCTTAAGAATGGAAGAGCAATATCTTCATAATATCAGAAAAAAAATCCATATTTTCCCCAAAGCATCAGCAAANGTCAGAAAGGAAAAAAAAAAAAAAAAAAAAGAAAAAAAAAAAACAAAAAAAAAAAAAAAAAAAAAAAAAAAAAAAAAAAAAGATACAGGGAAAGCTGGGATATGTCAGGCTGCAAGATTGGCTCAAAACATTTCTATTAGAACATAGAATATATATTTTAGTTAAATTGCAGCAGAACTTGCTAACTTTCACTCATCAGCTTATTAAACTACCGCAATTTAAATTCCAGGATTTTGCTGAGGAATATATATATTAATATATGTGAGTATATATATAATGTGTATATATATATA
>VXAL01007224.1:0-23412 GCA_013399475.1 Chauna torquata | reverse complement strand
TGTGTATATGTGTATTTAACACACAATAAAGGGAAATGGCAGAATATTCAGAACAGGATAAGCCAGGTTATTTTGGATGGCAGAGGGCATTGATTAGGCAGATAATGTGATGAGCTGCTGAGATTTGAGCAGACCTCCGTAACTGATATGTTTCAAGTTCTGTGTCAGGTTAAAAATTGAGCTAAGACACAAATTTGTTCTGAGATGAATGGACTGGTACAATATCTAGCAAGAAACCCATTATCTTGGTGTACTGGAGTTCTTGTATAGATGACTAAATATAGACACATACACATCGTGTAACTGTGCTATGCATGGGAGTCAGGACTGCCAACATTATTACCCTTCAAGTTCAGTACTGTAGAATTTAGATATGTTTCTCCAGGATAGTACTGAGAGACCACTGCATTCTTAAGTAGCAACATATGAACAAGGAACAATTCTAGGAAGTTAGACTGTCACATATGTATTTGGGTAAATCAGAAATTTTTTCTTCCACACTAGTTTTTCCTTCCTTTTTGATACTTTATCCTGTGCACATTTTGTGTGCTGTTCACCTCAGCATTTGCTCAGTGCTTGTCTGCTGCCTGTTCCAAAAAGTGATAGTTGCCTCTACTGATCATCAGCTCTGCTTACACCTTCTCTTCAGAAGTCGTTCTCCTCCTATTGCAGTACCACAATATTTTCAAATGTCTACTCTCAGAGGAGGCGTGAAAACAAAGCAAAATAAAAAACATCTGAGTGCTTTCAGAGCTAAATTTAATTTCTACATTCCTGTCTGGTCTGCTTGGGACTTGTTAATATTATAAATAGAGGCAGCAAGACATTTTGAAGTAAGAGATGAATTGCACTCTGTCAAGCTGCATGAGACATAAAGGTATCCATTTAGTGTCCTTGTGGGGAAATTATGAACCATTGATTTAAATTCTTCAGCTAATGGTCAAACAGCAAGATTTGTAAAAGCAGTAAGAATACATACTCATGAACCAGTCTAAAAAACACTGAAACTATTCCATTCTGTGTCTAAGTTCATTGGTATTTTCATAACATTAATTTTTGTGTAAACTTAGTGTCAGTTCTAAAACCTGGTATCAGAAAATGCATTTAATGCTTACTATGTCATATATTTCATCCTTCAGTAATATAGTCAACCCATAAAATCTGCATAATCAGGTCTGTCTAGTATTCGTTCAATATATTCTATATTCTCTTCTTTCATACAAGTTCATAGAACCATATTCTGGGTGAGCACTGACTAAGTAAACTACTATAATCTACCTAGAAACTTTCACAAAGAAGTTACAACAGCCTAACTTTTATTTCATACTATTTGAAAAAATTTTACTAGAACTGAAGAAAAACTAAAAATATACACATATATAAAATATACAGTCACAAAATGAAATGATTTCGTTGTAGCTTGGTCTCTTTCCCCACTGTCAGATCAAGTTGTCTCCAGCATCTACATCACTTCCTAGTACTAAAAAGAATATCATGAAAAATATAAAAGGAGTGTTAAATTACTTTTAATATTTGTGCTGAAGTGGTTTAATCTCTCTTCCAATAAGGGAACAGAAATAATTATTTACAATTTAGATACTTTCATTACAATATGAATATTATTATAATATAGCTGCATTTAGAGTTTTCTTAATTGATCCAGTGAGTGCAAAACATCATTATTGGACAGATGCACTCAGAACAACAAGAGAAGGAGAAAAGATCATTAATTCATTCAGTGAAATGTGCTATATAAATTATCCATTCTGCTATGAAGATTTGGAAGTCTGTTTTCTGAAGCTTTCTTACAATGTGAATGAAGCAATAACAGCTGAGGAAGAGAGAATGAAATTTTATGAATATATTTGTCTGACTCCATAAATGAGAGCAACAAATCAAATAGAACAAAATAATAAATATATATATAAAAATTTAGATTCACTAGTTCCAATTATTTTTTGTTTAAGCACTTTCTGCACTTTTCCTAATTTGCCAGTCACTTCTAAGAGTCATTGTAAGAATTACCTTTAAATAAATAAATAAAATCAAAATATACGTTACAAGCACTATCTCTATAACTTGATTGAATTTGGATGACAGCAAGAGACGTGAGGAAACTGTCATAGGAAGGTTACAAGGAAACAACCTGAAAAACCAGGAATGATGATTGGATGAAATGCAGGGCATTTAAATTATAATTTGAAGGACAAAATCTGCATTTCATCTCAAGCATATCCATGCTTTGAACATTTTTATTTTGCAACCAAATAAGAAAAGCCATAGAACTACAGACTTGGCAGGTCTTCCAGTGCTCCTGTTACTGCTAGAACTGGCAATGCAGAGTTACCTGAATTTTGTTTCGTATAGGATTTTTCAAGGAGGAAAAATCTGACAGCTTTTGATTTTTTTCAGCTGACTATTCTGAAACCACAATGAAAAGAAAGCATAAAATCCTGTTCCTCCCCTTTCTCCTCAAAATTTTTTGAGTATGAAATCTGTACTGAATGGCTGCCTTCTGTGAGGTCTAGATTTCTTAGCAGTTCTCCAGGGTTAATATGTTTCACATGGAGAGTAATACATGAACTGAGGTCTAGAACCACTGCATAAAGTCGTGTCAGAACTCCTCAAGCGAAGGGGACCAAAGTGCCTTGACTGTTTCTACCTGGAGTGTAGGATTTGATTAATATTCACTATAGAATTACAAATGTAATTTTTACTCTTCATTTTCACTGATTACAGATGGATCTGTACTGCAGTCTCAGGACATCTGCCTAAGCTTGTAACTTCAAGCCTAATGATATTTATTGGCTTAGAAACTCTGGAATGATTTATTCTGGTCCTGCTTCCGCATGACTGCTGAACAGAGGCTGGATCTGAGAAATCTTACAAGGTAACAGGATTCACAGTCTTTGCAGTGGAAGATATCCAAATCAAGTGCAAGCTGTAGAGGTCAATTAATCATATTTTCTCTATGCCAGAGCTCATGGACATAGTCAAGCTACATATATTAAATAGTAAAACTAATCTTTGAAATTTGTATATAAACATCCACTGGCAGGATTGAATGAAAGTATCCTTCCTACTGTTGAATAAACTTTCCAGTATAAGCACAAAGAACACCTAAAACATTAATGGGAAGTTCAGAAGTCCTGCAACCAAGGGATACAAAAAGCAATATTGTTTATATTTTCAATGAGAAATAAATGGGGGAAGTTAAGCCTGTTTCCAAATACAAAAACACCTTTCAGGCCTCACTTATATATGGTAAATATTGTAAACAAGCACACACATTGATTTTGTTTCCAGTCACCTTTTGTAATACAGTGCTGCTATACAAAATGCACTTTTTTCTACCCTAAACAGTTTATGATGTATTAATATTTAATTGGTGTATGTTCAACTGTTCTACAGAAAGGAAAATGAGTATCAAAAGCTAAAGCCATATTCCAAACTCCTCCTACTCTATCAGTGAATGAAGTAAGTATACAGAAATTATCAGTAGAGAATCCACAATAAGCAATTGTTAGTTACAAAAACCTTCCATTCTCTGCTTATGATCCACATGAAAGAAAACTCCCTTCTTAAAATAAATCTTTTAAGATATGAAAAAATCTTACATAAGAGTTGTGCACCTTGATTGGTGTCCTACATAATAACAGGATAAAACATGTATTCCTTTATTTGATTCTTCTCATGGGTGTATTGGGATTATGTGGCAAGGTTTTGGTAGCAGGCAGGCTGCAGGGGTGGCCTCTGTGAGAAGATTCCAGAAGCTGCCCCATGTCAGATAAGAGCCAGCTCCAGCCGGCTCTAAAAGGGACCCACCGCTGGCCAGACCTGAGCCAGTGAGCGGGGTTGGTTGTGCCTCTGCGACAGCAGATTGAAGAGAGGGGAAAAAACTGCTGTGCAACAGCAGCTGGGAGAGAGAGGAGTGAGGAACAACCCTGCAGACACCAAGGTCAGTGAAGAAGGAGGGCAGGAGGTGCTCCAGGTGCTGGAGCAGAAGTTCCCCTGCAGCCCATGGTGAGGCCCATGGTGGAGCAGGCTGTCCCCCTGCAGCCCATGGGGTACCACATGGAGCAGATCTCCACTCTGCAGCCTGTGGAGGAGCCCACGGAGGAGCAGGTGGATGTGGCCTGAAGGAGGCTGCAGCCCACGGAGACCCCCACAGGAGCAGATTCCAGGCCAGAGCTGTAGCCCGTGGAGAGGAGCCCATCCAGGAGCAGGTGATCCAGTGCCACCCATGGGGGACCCATGCTGCAGCAGTTTGCTCCTGAAGGATGGACCCCGTGGTACGGACCCATATTGGAGCAGCTCTTGAAGAGCTGCAGCCTGTGGGAAGCCCACGCAGCATCCGTTCGGGAAGGACGGCATCCTGTGGGAGGGACCCCACGCTGGAGCAGGGTAAGAGAGTGACCACGAAGGAGAGGCACATGTTGAAGTGTTATGGGCTGACTGCAACTCCCATTCCCCTGCACTGCTCAGAGGGATGAGATAGAAGAGGGTGGATGAGGGGAAGGTGTTTTTAGTTTGCTTTTAGTTTCTCACTGCTCTAGTCTGCTAGTGATAGTAATAAATTATATTAATCTCCCTATCTTGAGTCTGTTTCACCCATGATGGTAATTGGTGAGCAATCTCCCTGTCTTTATCTCAGTGCTTGAGCCCACTTACTACATGTTTTCTCCACCTCTTCCTTTGAGGATGGCGAGTGAGAGAGTGGTTGTGGTGGAGTTCAGTTGGCCATCAATGTGAAACCACCACAACGGGGTTGCCTCCTACTTCTCTGTTTCATAAGTAAAATAAATATACATAAAGATTTTCATTTCTATCAAAACTCTTCCATTAGTTTTCTCAAATTATGAGAAAAAAAATATTAACTACCCAAGAATATATGGTAGAAACTATTGTATATTTAATTCAAATATATCCTTGATAATGCAGCATGATTTAAAGTACTATTGAGTAATATATTTTATGTTTTCAGTGAAATCATATTTCAAGAAAGGGTAGTAAAAATCACAGTATTCCTCATAAGAGTGATTTCTATGTACCTCAGTACTGTTTTATGGTGCAATTTTTTGGACTTTCAGAACATTTACCTCCATGTCTTTTCTGGCTATTGCTGATTCAAATCTAGAAGATTTCTTATGAAATTTGATGGAAAATAAAGTTATAACACTGTAACTGCTTCCAGGCACAACTCTTATTGTCACTTTTCTGAATTTTTCAGAGGTGTATCTCATAACTACTTCTTAGGTGAGGAACTCTGAACTTCATTTGCCCATAAAGAGATGGGGACCATAACTATTTAAACATTAACAAATGAAGTGACAATAGCAGCAATGGTGACAATAGCAAGACATGCTGAGTCATGAAGTAGGTTTGTCTTGAGCTGCAGAAGTCAAGGTATTTTAGGACTGCTTTTCTAGAACAGAGCTAACACAGCCGCTGAATGTGGACATGAAGCATGCTGGGGATACTGAGACATTGGAAATGATGTTTTCAAATGTAAGGAATATTTTGCAAGGTGTATTAGATATATATGGTGTAATACACTCATGTAAAACTAATTCAGTGCCACTGAGCTCAAGTTGTTCCCTGAATACTTATACTCAGGGAAATGAACAGTAAGCAGCAAAAACAGAATACCAAAATTTGGAGACAAAGTGACAGGGCAGGGTTCATCAAGCAATGCATAATTATTGTGTGGAGTACTCTTATAGAAACCATTTTACACAGTCCAAAACATCTCAGCAGAACCAGCACTCAGGAAGCAAGCATGTCAGAAGAAGGTAGGAAATAATACTGAAAACAAGCAAGTCACTAACCTGAAGGAATGGACAAGTGCATTGAAATAAGGCCGTTTGCTGACACTTATTAAATGTCCGTCTGTTTGCATGTGGTTTGAAAGCTAGCTGCAATTTCTATAGCTCTGTAAATGTTTATTTTACTAGAGAAATTATTTCACGTAAAAATGAAACAAACAAAAAACTATGGAAGTCTCCTCTCCTATTACTTTCCCTCTAGCATGTGAAACAGGACTGTAATATATTATAAAATACGCTAAGAAAGCAGTCAGAGAATATATTTCCAAATGTCTAGAAGAAGAGAGAGAAAACAGAAGTACCTCAACATGTTGTGGATTTTTATACAAAGGAGAAGAGTGA
Source organism: Chauna torquata (assembly GCA_013399475.1). NCBI lineage: Eukaryota > Metazoa > Chordata > Aves > Anseriformes > Anhimidae > Chauna > Chauna torquata. The sequence goes on along the minus strand of VXAL01007224.1, from coordinate 17,245 downwards.
TCTTCTCTTGGAGTAGGCATGGGATGCAACTAGCCTCTCTGGAAAGAGAAAGCAGTTGGGAGCAGTGTTGGCCAGCTGCTCCCTAAATGACAGGATCTGCGCGGGACTCCTAGGCCAACAGCGTAAATGACTTACCAGCAAAGGACCATCCTTTCCCACTGACTAGAAGAGGGGAAATGTAACTCCCGTTTTTAAAAAGGGAAAAAAGGAAGACCTGGGGAACTACAGGCCAGCCAGTATCACCTCTGTGCCTGGCAAAATCATGGAGCAGATCCTCCTGGAAACTATACTAAAGCACATGGAAAAAAAGGATGTGATTGGTGACAGCCAACATGGCTTCACTAAGGGCAAATCTTGCCTGACAAATTTGGTGGCCTTCTCTGACAGGGTTACAGTTTTGGTGGATAAGGGAAGAGCAACTGATTTCACGTACCCGGACTTGTGCAAAGCATTTGACACTGTCCTGCCTGACTTCCTTGTCTCTAAATAGGAGACACATGGATTTGACAGATGGACCACTCAGTGGATAAGGAATTGGCTGGATGGTCACAATCAAAGAGTTGAGGTCAACGGCTCAATGTCCGGGTGGAGACCAGTGACGAGTGGCGTTCCTCAGTGGTTGGTATTGGTACCAGCATTATTTAATATCTTTGTCGGTGACATGGACAGTGGGATTGAGTGTACCTTCTGCAGGTTTGTCAACGACATGAAGCTGTGTGGTGTGGTCAACATGTTGGAAGGACAGGATGCCATCCAGAGGGACCTTTACAAGCTTGAGTGGTGGGCATGTGCCAACTTCATGAAGTTCAGCAAGGCCAAGTGCAATGTCCTGCACCTGGGTCGGGGCAATCCCAAACACAAATACAGGCTGGGTAGAGAATGGATTGAGGCAGCCCTGAGGATAAGGACATGGAGTGTTGGTTGGTGAGAAGCTCAACATGAGCTGTCAATGTGCTCTTGCAGCCCAGAAAGCCAACCATATCCTGGGCTGCATCAAAAGAAGTGTGGCCATCAGATCGAGGGAGCTGATTCTCCTCCTCTACTCTTTTCTTATGAGACCCCACCTAGAGTACTGCATTCAGCTCTGGGACCCCCAGCATAAGAAGGACATAGATCTGTTGGAGCGAGTCCAGAGGACGGCCACAAGGATGATCAGAGGGCTGAAACACCTATTCTGTGAAGACAGGCTGAGAGAGCTGTGTTTGTTCAGCCTAGAGAAGAGAAGGCTCCAGGGAGACCTGACAGAAGCCTTCCGGTACATAAAGGGGGCCTACAGAAAAGCTGGAGAGGGACTTTTCATCAGGGAATGTAGTGATAGGACAAAGAGTAATGGCTTTAAACTAAAAGAGGGTAGATTTAGATTAGATATTCTGAAGAAATTCTTTACTATGAAGGTGGTGAGGCACTGGAACAGGTTGCCCAGAGAAGTTGTGAATGCCCCATCCCTGGAAGCGTTCAAGGCCAGGTTGGATGCGGCTTCGAGCAACCTGGTCTACTGGAAGGTGTCCCTGCCCATGGCAGGGGGTTTGGAGCTAGATGATCCTTAAGGGCCCATTCCAACCCAAACCATTTTATGATTCTATGATTCTATAGTACTCAAGTTGGAGAGCAGGACAGACCTTGAAGTGTTAGTCAGGTCCAACCAAGAGTCCTGATCAAAAGCCCTACCACATCCAGTCTGCCTCCACCATCATCAGTGAGGGTCTCACAGAGGGCGTGGACAAGTTCTGCAGGGTGGTCCTGAAGCAGGGGAAGTTCCTCAAGCAAAAGAAGAAGCATTAGAAGCCAACAGATGAATGGGAAAGCAAAAAAGGAACTGAGGGGAAGAGAGAACTAAAGCAATCTTTTTTATTTTTTCCTCCTCTTCTTCCACAGTGATGAAACAGGTCCAAGGTCAAGACGTTAAGTTAGCCTACAGGTCAGGATTAGGTCCAGCAGTTTCCAGACAGATCCATGTCTATAGGTCCAGTCTATAGGTGAGGATCTGGATCAACAATGACCTATGACCAAGACAGATAAGTTGTGGACTAATTCTTTTCTGGTATAGACAGGGAGTAAATGTCCCCAGGCTGAGTTTAAATGTTGCTCCTAGTATGACTGGTGTGGGTGGAGGCTCCAGGTGAGGCTGGCTAGGGGACAGAAATATTGATAAAAGAAAACTCCAAATTAATAAACTCTTTCGTGGTTTTGTGGTGGCGATTTATTTAAGAGAGTTTTTTGGTTTTGTTTAGTTTAGTTTTGTTTTTTTTTAGTATAAGAAGTGGAGCTGGACAGACAGCAAGTACTGAAACAGAGCAGGTAGAAAATCTAGGTGAGTTTTTCTTTTTTTTTTTTTTTTTCCCCTTAACTAAAACAGATCTAAAGTATTCAGAAGATGATTAAAACATCAATAGAGAGATGTAAAACTTTATTTGGCCTTTCTTTAGGGGTGAGAAAGCTCTTCTGTTCTACTAGTTGGAAAAGAGATGAAGAAACAAGGAAGGCAGAAGTAGAATGGGTACACAGTATGACAAAGTGTTTTTGCAAACCATTCAGTGAAAGCTTCTATTTCCCACATTTTCTATGTCTTAGGCAGTATGATGGTAAGTGTCTCCCTTAGAAGTGCATACTCTATATTTGCTTAGTCAAACATACTGATCATATTTCAAAAAGAAATGCTGATGGGACAGGGACAAATCCAAAATGGAATGATCTGGTAGCTGCAAAAACAATATTTTAAAGGAACTGTTCAAGGCAAATTAAATAAGAAAAGATGTTTTGCATGAGGTAGAGCTGCAGACTCTCAGCTATTTAGATAATTAGATCATTCTTGGTACTTTGGTCAAAGGTTTGATGAGTTAGTGGGACTGACCCTCTAGGGGCATCTGTAAGGATCTACTTCCTTTAGATTTCTTTTTTCTTTTCTTTTCTTTTCTTTTCTTTTCTTTTCTTTTCTTTTCTTTTCTTTTCTTTTCTTTTCTTTTCTTTTCTTTTCTTTTCTTTTCTTTTCTCTTCTTTTCTCTTCTTTTCTTTTCTCTTCTTTTCTCTTCTTTTCTCTTCTTTTCTTTTTCTTTTTCTTTTTTCTTTTCTTTTCTTTTCTTTTTTTCTTTTTCTTTTTCCTTCCAGTCTTTCTTGCCCCATCCATATTCTACTTTCTCGCATACCTTTCTTCCACAGAACAAAGTATTATAAGTTTTTGTCAAAACCAGATAAAGTTGTGATGTTATGATACTATTCCTATCAAGCTGGAGGAATTGCATGGCTAAAAACTTCAAGGTATCAAAAGAATAGTAGGGGAGTGATAAAATATATCTGCTTTAAAACAGTGTTTTCAAGAGGTTTTTATTTCAGCTTCTAAATTCTCTCAAGTTATTTTCAAATAAAAGCAACTATTTTTGCCAAATTTTATAGCAGTGTTGTTCCTTTTTTTTTTTTTCACTCACTTCTGTTGAAGATGACAAGCTCACTTTGACAGGGTTTTAATTAGTTTCCATATGTGATCTGTTTGTACCATGTGGCTCTGAGATTTTCTTGATGTGTGGAAAAAGAAGCAATTTAAGCAATTTCAATTGTTTGCCTGCATCATTTCTAACTTTCCCAAAAAAGATGGCTTTGACTTTTTTTTATTCTTTGTGTGTGTAGGGAGATGGTGGATATATAAAAATATATGTTACATATATAATACATGAATATATGTTACATATATTTAAAAACAGTACATATATACATATATTGAACAACAGTACTATGTATGTATTAGACGTATATATTAGATATCTATATGCATGTGTGTAAAATATAAAGGTTGAACTGGATGATCTTGGAGGTCTTTCCAGCCTAAATGATTCTATGATTCTATGATTATCTACATAGATATATATATAAAACACATATTGTTGTTATATACATATGTGTGTGTATATACGTGTATTGTTGTTGTCATTCCAGATTGTTTAGATAGACTTTTTTCTTTCTGAGCAATTGCATTAGAAGAAGAAACAAAGATAGACAGGAGGTCAGCTGAAGGATTTTCAGCTGTTAAACTCAATTACGAGCAATGACTGAAATGAATTTAAAAATGTCTTTCCTGAAGGGTGAATGTACTCCACTCTCCAATATCTGATATGACAGTGCTTGGAGGCTTTTTCTGAGATGAACTGAGCTCTGCTTATTATTTTGTTTGTTCAGGGGGGAGAGGGAGTCGCTGCTTTGTTTGGGGGTTTTCTTTTGCATCAGTTCCCTTCAGTTTTCATGGGTGTACTAAAAAAAACATTGTCAAGTTTATAATAATTTACTGTATTCCCAAGATGATCTGTTCATCTGACAGGAGCAATTAATTTACAACACACAACGCACAAAAAGTGTTTTATTCAAAGTTGCAACAATTTTAAACAGGAAAATGAAATGTCGGAGGACAATTTAGTATAAATTACAGGGGAAGAAACCCAACACCTATTCTCAAGAAGAAGTGATTGATTACTATAAAAAAAAATCCATAAAATTCATATAAAAGAAAGATGTTTTCCTTTTCAAGTTCTTTCTCTAATTCGGAGTATGGGTGCTGATATATTCCCAATTATATAATTATCTGCTCTACACAGTCTCTAGGTTTGCAGACTGTTCAGACTACTCATTATATTCTTTTTACGTAATCACAGTAAAAATATTTACATCTCTCTACTAAATCCATAATTAAAAGTCTTTGGACTTACTTCTAAAATAGAATTTACTAGCTACAGTTAAGACCAAATCTATTGTTGGTAAGGTTTTTTGTTTTGGTTTGGTTTGGTTTTGGTTAGAAAGGCACTTAGGCACATACCTAAATTTGTAAAAAATCAAGATAACATACTAGCGCGTTCATACCTTTTGACCCTGGAAGCTGTGATTAGACAACCTGCCTAAAGTTTTATGTAACAAAACTGGAAAATTTAACACACTTATTCCTGTACTAAGTTCTGCAAATTGTCTATGAATAAAAATCATCTTCCAGAAGTCTAATCTTGACTCGATAACTTCAGGTTATGGTGTGCTCATCACTAGTGTGTTCTTTTCCACAAAAACTCTGTGGAGGTAATTTTGGTTTATGGGATTTAAATTTATACAAAAAAAAAAAAATCTATTTTCTCTGGTGGAAAATCTTTTCCTGTATCAACGCTTTACACATGGGCATCATTTCAGGGGGGAATCAATGTGTATAAATACCTGAAGGGAAGAGGCAAAGAAGATGGAGCCAGGCTGTTTTCAGTGGTGCCCAGTGAAATGACAAGAGACAATGGGCACAAACTGGAATACAGGAGGTTCCATCTAAACATCTGTTATGGTTTAGCCCTGGCAGGCAGTTAAGTGCCACAGCCACTCTCTTGCTCTCCCCAGGTGGGATGGGGAGAGAATCAGAAAGGTAAAAGTGCAAGAACTCATGGGTTGAGATAAAGACAGTTTACTAGGAAAACTCGCACTTGCAAGCAAAGCAAAACAAGGACTTCATTCACTACTTCCCATGGGCAGGCAGGTGTTCAGCCACTTCCAGGAAAGCAGGGCTCATCATGCATAACGGTTCCTTGGGAAGACAAACGTCGTCACTCCCAACGTCCCCCCCTTCCTCCTTCTTTACCCCAGCTTTTATTGCTGAGCATGATGCCGTGTGGTATGGGATATCTCTTTGGTCAGTCTGGGTCACCTACCCTGGCTGTGTCCCCTCCCAGCTCCTTGTGCACCCCCAGCCTCCTTGCTGACAGGGCAGCACAAGAAGCTGAAAAGTCTTTGACTCTGTGTAAACTCTGTTCTGCAACAACCAAAAACATCACCACTATTTTCATCAAAAATCCAAAACACAGCATTGTGTGAGCCTCTATGAAGAAAATTAACTCTCTCCCAGCCCAAACCATGACAACATCAAAAAGTATTTCTTTACTGGGTGGATGACTGAGCACTGGCACAGGTTGTCCAGAGAGGTTGTGGAGTTTCCCTCCATGGAGTTCTTCAAAAGCCACTTGGACACGGTCCTGGGCAACCTGCTCTAGGTGTCTCTGCTTGAACAGGGGGATTGAACCAGACGGCCTTCAGAGGTCCCTTCCAACCTTAACCCATTTGTGATTCTGTGATCATTGAGGGGTCCAGATCTTGCTAGCATTCATCTGTCTTCTTGGTCCTGGGAACGGCGAAAATCTTAGTGGTGTGAGTAAGAGCAAAATGGATTTTAAACTACAATGAGTTAGAGGAGAATAATTTTATAAGGAAGAATTAACCACACTGATAGGATTACAACTGAAGAAGAATGCTAACATAATCTTGATGGAAACTTTCCAATTGTTCTTTAATACTACTAAGATTTTTAAAGGAATCTTATGAATTTTTGCTGATCTGCTTTATGAATTTGACTTCTTCAGGTCTGACATGCTATATTAAGTTGTCAGAAACACATCAAATAAGTTTTTTTTATACATGTAACACTAGGTCACATAATTATGGAATAAGACAAGTTGTGTTCCAGATATTTATTTATTTTTTTGTATGTATGATAAGGAACAACTCCTAGTGTTTTGGTTTTTATCCCAAAAGGTAGGGAAACGAAGTTTAGCAAGAGCACCGGTTCTGGTCCTTTTCCAAGTAGATTGACAGGTTTTTTTTTTTTTTTTTTAATTGATGTCACACTTGACCCTCAGTCTGCTGGAAATTTTTGTCAAATGTTATCACTGTTTTTAATGACAGTGATAACAAGCCCTTAATGAAAGAGTGGTTTTACCCCTGTGATCATGCAATTCAGCAGCAATAATAAAAGCAAAAGTCAGAATACAGGGCTCACAAGCTGTCCTGGGAACTTTAGGATAGTGCTTTGCTCTTTACTGCCTTACTTTTTTCTTTTTTCTTTTTCTTTTTCTTTTTCTTTTTCTTTTCTTTTTCTTTTTCTTTTTCTTCCTTTTCCTTTTCCTTTTCCTCTTTTTCTTTTTCTTTTTCTTTTTTTTCATTTGCTCATATGAGTATAAAACTCCTATCCTCCTAAGGTTCCTATTTCACTAGCTTTTGGCAGCTGAGAAGATACATATTACTCTAGGGATTCTCTGGAGTCATAAACTGGAGGGAGATCAAACTGCCAGAAAGTCCCACTTTCCTGACTGAAGGTGTGCCAAAGAGATGGTGAGCTTTGATTTTTAGCTTACAACCATCCATAACAAATAACAGTAAGAATCAATCTTTTTATTTGTTTGTTTCCAAAACTCAGAACAGGGACAAGAGTACAATAATTTATATGACACAAAAGGAAGCAAACACATCTCCTTCAGAATCAATCCCAAATATCTACCTCCCTCTTTTTCCATTGTTCAAGTTGGACCGTCACTCATTCCTTGTATAGTCCAGAACATGGTTTCCTAGTGCACATTATGACCTTTTAAGAAGTATTTGATTGAGCTAGAACACTGGTTTTTTTTTACCCACTGCATTTTGGAAGGATTTGAGTATAGAATATATAATTTCATGTTTTCCCTTCTTCAAAGATTACTTGCCCTTAATGAGGAGACAATCTGAATCTTCTTAGCTGAGCCTACCATCTGCCTTTCCCTTTTTTAAAGATTATCTGTTTATTGGACCTAACAGAAATACCTCATTTACTCAGAAGAACTGCTAGCAAGCGCTTAATTTTTTGAAGTATTAAATGCTCTTTTCCACTTTATTCAAGAAACTCCATTATGATCTAGCATTATAATTTCTCTGCTGGCAAAATATTATTAAGAGCAGTCTTCTTGTCACTTCTTTTCTGCTCCCTCAATTTAATTCATTGATTCTTGCTTGTGGTGCTGTAACTGTTAGTGAGGGTCTAAGGTGAAGAATAATATAGGTCAAAATAGTAAAACAAACAAACAAACAAAACAAACAATTATAACAACAAACAAACAGCTAAAAAAAAGAAAAAAAAAGCAACTTTCCCCCCACCCCCCATCCCCCACCCAAATAAAAAAGGGATAGCAAACTCCTAAAATTATAGTCCTGCTAGAGATATGAGGGGTGCCACCACCTGCTTGAGTGTGGGACCACTCCTTTCCAGGCTTTGAGGCTTTTCATCATATAAACAGGTATATTAACAGTTCCACATTTTACAAAAATAGAAAAAGGATTAACACCCACAGCTTATTACTGACTTTTCATGGAGATCAGACACAATGTTAATCACTCCTTTGAGGATGATAATGGAGTTGGGGTGATTATCTATCAGCCCTGTGCTTGAGGAATACTGTGAAAATTAGACTAACGCAACCAGAAGAGTGAGCAAACTGAAAGCAATTAAGCTTTGAATTGAAAATGAATGCTAGCAGAAATAATATGAAAAAATGCTTGGCAATTTGGAGGAGTTTCTGAAAATTCACCCCAAATGTGCTGTTTTAATTTTTATTGCATTCCCCAGGAGGCTTACTGAAGATAGAAGATAGGATTCAGGTAGTCTATTAATACAGAAGGATATGGTGCCCACTAAACTTTCAGGCAATGGTAAAAATTACTTTTTGAGACACCAAGAAGCGGGATGCAATTAAATCTCCGTATATTTCATCCTCCAATTTTTCTTTTGTGAAACAATGATTTGAGGTTTGCAGATCCTGACATTTCTCATACTGGATTTTTTTCTAAACCACATGCCTTTCTAGCTTAAAACACATAGGGAAATCAATTCACTCACTGGTTCCAGTGCAGATGTGTGTTGCAACATCACTTTCCCATTCTCCTTCTTCAGCCCCCAGCTTGTCTTCTGCTTCCCCTCACACCATTCAATGGAGTTCCTGTTACTAGCTGTGGATGGTGAAGAAAATAGCGAAGACACAGTGGTATTGCTTTGTTAGCATTATACACTGCCAGTTTCCCTCATGCAGGAAAAAATCTCAAGCAATTTTACTGCTTCATTTTCACTTTTTTTTTTTTTTCCCCCATAAGAGCAGCACAAAATGAACTGATAGCCTGAAAACAAGCTGCATTCTTTATGTAGGTACGCTTCTTTAGGTTAAATAGAAACAAATGCATGAGTCAGCCCATAGCTGTTGAACTTAAGATTTTTAAACAACTTCTCATGTTTCCTTATATAGCAGAAAGAAAAGATACTTTTATGACAGTTTTGGAGGTAATGGCCTCCAGTTCAAAAGAAATATTAAGAAGTGGGACAAAGTAGTTTATAAACCATAAACTACTTGCAGGACTACTGGCAAGGCAGAGTCCAAAGGGTAATGCCTACTGAAAAAAACCTGTTAAATTTCTTTCTAATAAATATAAGAAAAGCTAAATATCTATATTTGTGTATTATCAATAATGAAGTTATAATTAATTTAGGGATTCTTATATTCGATTTTTCTAACAGAAAGTTGGTACTTCTTTCACAACAAAGAGAGAGAAGTCAAAAAGCATCCAGGTGCCAGGAGGATTAATTTATTCTAGAGTAGTAGAGACTAATTTCTAAGCTGAAAAACAGGATAACTGAAATATTGCTTTCATAAATGAATGAGGATTGGAAAGAATAGATATTTTTCCCTCTCTTGATCAAGTTGAAGAGCCTTCTATAGCATGGGAAAGCAAGCCATGACTTTCTGCCTTTCCCTAAAGGAAAAATATAGATAAGGAACAACAACACCCTAAAAGCATTGTTTTCAGCACAGATCCGTACTTGTAAATTAGTTGATCACCAACAGCTATCTGCAGAAACTGAATTTTAAAAGCAGAAAGCCAGTAAAAATACCAAAATGGCATGACTGCATTTACTCAGTGTTTTACAAAATTCCACTAGCAACAGTGAGTGCAACTCTTTAATTGTATTTCTTAATTTTTTTATGATTTACATAGCTCGTGTTCCATTTTTAAAGATTGAATCTCTCATGTTTTTAGCTGATATATGTCTTTTATCTCCAGCAGTAAGGACTCATGATTTTACATCCTGAAATTCTGAGCAATTGTGAAAAATATTAAAATGTGCCAATTCATACAATTCTGCATGCAAAGAGCTGTATTCTGCGAGGGAAAGTGTTTCTTATAACTTCAAGGAATAATGAAAAGATGCTTTTTTTTGGAAAAAAATAAAAATTAAAAAAAAGTTCAATATGTCAAAGAGAACTGAGTAATTAAATAATAATATAGCTTTATGTATCCTGTACTATACTGTGGCTATGAAAGATTTTTTTTCCCTTAAATGTGAAGTGATTAACAGTTTTTTTTTTTCATATTACAACCTCCTAGTGTCTTTTTTTTTTTTTTTTGACCTGTTCATTTCAGCATCATCTACTGTAGACCTCAACATACAATAATTCATCCTCTAAATACAGTCATGTTTCCATTTATTGTTTGCCATTAACTTGTAGATATTCAGATACAACACAATCAAGTTTTGGAGTCAGAGGAAGCTGAACCCTGACAGCTAACAATGGTAGATATCTGATTTAGGAGTTCCCTTGTTTATCTCTAACAGAGAAGTTAATATCTCATTTTGATTGCTCTGATGTTCTCTTCTCTGATTTATGTGCAGTGCATCTACCCTTATTTGCTTGAGAAGTGTCCTTCAGAACTAGAACAGAGGATATTTATAGTGATTTCTTTTTAAAAGACTTGGGCACCAAGAGACAGAAGAAACAGTAAAACTGATTCAAAATATTCCAGTTCTAGTACGTAGAGAAAACCCAGTAGACAGCACACTGATTTTAGTAATTCTTGCTTCCTATCATTTTTTTATTGAAGACTCAGCAATATACAGAGAAAAAGCATTGTGCAACTAATTCTCATTAGTCCATTCCTCACGGCACATATATGTACACATATAATACATAAATACAAATCAGAAGAGCAAAATTTGTTTTCTTATTTCAGAACAGACACACTAAATATTGATATGCAGGAATTCAATCAAATATAACAATTATGCTCAAAGCTGAATTCCCAAATCTGGGTCGGCACCACGATTGTGATTTCAAGAGTATTTCTGGAGAGCAGTTACAATAAGCTTTAACAAATGCAAAATGCAGAGTTAAACTTTTTTCAGTGAGACTCAGATAATAGGTGGTGCTTCCTCTGGGTTTCCCAAACAGAGAATTGGTTTGGAAAACCCAGAGGATACCCAGGCCAGAGCACTGTGTAGTGTGGGTACAGCTGACCTGTTCCAGAGAGGCAGCCCGCAGGAGCATAAGCATAGGCTGTCCTGTACCACTTAGCCTGAGGATCACTCCCTCCAGTGGAGGACTTTTTCAGAGTAGACATAATCATTTTTGCTAATTACACAAGAAGCCTCAGTAATCCTCTAAAATGTCCTAGGTAGATGAGCCAATCTTTTAAGCATGGATGTATAAAAATGATATTTTGAAACTGTGCTGGGTTTTCAAGCCCTTTAGAGAGAGGAATGCGGAACGTATAAGAAGAAAATGAATGCAACAGGAGGTCAGACCAAACTCCTGAGTAGTTTGGTATGGAGGTTCCCACAATGGCTGGTAAAGATACTATGTGAAAGATGACCTTGTTTTCTTGACTGAACAGGTTCAGGAATAAAAAGTATCCGTACACAAAATGTGCTATAGCCTAAGAAGGGATTTCCTCACCAAATGTTAACCTTCCAGAGCAAGACAGTGTTGAATTATCTCTCTTCTGGTCAACCTCACCTGGAGAATGCTTCTAGACTTTGGGTTTAATAGCCAGTTACTGGCAGATCTCTGATATTTTCTTGAATCCATTTGTACTTTTGTAGATATCCACTCCCTTATCAGATGACTAAGAGATCAAGAAAACAATAGTAATTAAACAGGATTGAAATACTAGCCATCCTACCATCTGTCCCTTAAAAGGTGAAATTTTAACTTTTTGAAACTTATGCAAAATGAGATGACAGCTAATAGCTTTTAAAAACTAATGCCTAGCTGTAAAACAAAGTCATTGCTCTATAAGAATGGAAGATCTCGTAAATTATGGAATACTACAGTTACATGAACACATAAAAAATAAATGATCTCAGAACATACTGTGATGTAATATTTTTCAGTTTTCAGTGTTTATGTACTCAATTTTTCAGAAATCTAAGTAATTTACTTTCTCCTAATTTAGATAAATTGAGTTACACTATACAACACTATGGTGTAATATCCATCTATGGAGAAAGGAAATTAGTCAAGACATGAACTAGACATTCATTTGTCGTGAAAATTCGCACATATTTAAATCCATTGATAAAATTTCTTTGGGACAAAGCCCTAACGTAATATCTTGGCTTCATTCCAGAGCAGGCTTTAATTTATACAGTTCACTTTTATATGTTATCAAATAAAACTCTGCCCAGAGTGTGGGTCAACCTTGTAGCTGGTGCAGATTACTCTAAAGTAAACAGAAGCTATAGTGTGCTGGGCAAGCATAGATGGTACTTCTCCGCAGCTGACTACCAGGAAATGACAGCACCTGATGGGAAGTTAGAAACCGCAGGCCTGAATCAATATGTTGAAAGATAGAATTCAGACACAAAGGCTTGAGACTGTCATCAGGCAATGTGTCAGACTAATAAAACAGAACCAAACTTGGCAGGCGATGAGTCTGGCAGCTCCAGGAACATTCTCAAGAGACGGTGCGACTGTGGAGAAGTCACCATTTTGCACAAACAGTGAATTTTTCAAATTCATTTTCAAGTCAGAATTATTCAGTTTTATGTGACTTCCATTGCCCTATTTGGGGGAGTAGTAAAGAGACCCACAACAGAAGTGAAGGATATATCTGTTACTCCCAGGGCTGGTAGACCTGCAATGCCTGTTACCTCTGCATCAGTTGTCTTGGCCATGTCCTAAATATATAGATCAGACCTAGCTATCCATTTGAGTAGGAATCACCTGGCTGCTGCAGGAACAGAAGCTAAAATCCTTGAAAGAATGCAACTGGGAATTTATGAATACTCCTTTATTAAAGATTTTAATGAAGACTTAAGCTTTCAAACCTTTTAGGAGCACTTAAAAGCTTTCAAACCTGGTCCGAATATGTATGCTGGTGCTGTTGTAAATTAGCATGAAAATTTATGAATAAAGCTAAACATTAGCAGAAAACCTTTCTTTCATCAAATACTAACAAACAATGGTAAAAGAATATGTATGCCACCGAGACTGACATATTGATTATTCAACTATGGAATGCTATCTGCAGTAAGGTCACTAGCTTATATATTGGTTTAATGAGAAAGAGAAAGATTTATTCTACTTCATTTATTTTTGACTTTTGTCAGTTTGGAAAGTTACACAAGAACAGGTTAAAGAAATCATAAAAATAACTGAATAAAATTAATGTCAGCAAACTAAACACAATAGCAAAACATTTTTTTTTATATAATGATATGTAGGATGAGGTCCAAATTACCTAACTTCCTTCTGCATCCCTTGGCCTAGTGAGCCCTATTCAGATACCAGGCATTGCCAAAGCCCGAGCAATGAGCAATAAAGAAACATTTCTCTCAATATATGAACTAAGCAACAGAAAGCAAGCACAAAATTAGGCAGGATAACCTGTTACTTATTTTTGCTTCCTACTGAAACATTTCTACAAATATTTTACTATTAATAAAAATACTTTCATCTGTATTTCATGTAATCACTTATATGACAATATGAAGTAATATTACTTCTTGTTGAAAAAAATTAAAGACAATGAATTTTCTCTTCAGCTATACCACTCAACACTGTAACAGCTGTCTAGCACAGCATCCCATGAGATAGCCATAAATGTTGACCTAACTTGGTAAAGCAAAATCTTGGAATGAAAACTTGTCTGTACAATTTTATTAAAAAAAAGTCCTATAAAATCCTCAGTGTCATGGTGCTTACTTGTTTGTGGCTTTTATTTGTTTACTCCTAAGATACCGAATGTCCGCTGCCAAAACAAGATTTTAGCTCAATTTTTCATCTTAAATAAAAAGAAAAAAATAATCTGTCAGTGCCAAAGTAACTCTGAAAATTTCTTTGAGATATTGTTTCATGGTTTGAGCACTGCCATTAAAATGAGTGATGTAATGGAATTAGATGAATGAGTTAAATTGTATTGAAGATGAGAACATCAAGGACATAACTATGGAGCTCAATGTTTATCTGTATGTCAATTTTCCAATAAAACTTATGAAAGGACCTTCCTGCTTTTGATGAAGAATGCTTGAATGGACATTTTTGCATTAATTTTTATTTTCTTCTGCAGCAGCAATAAGGGGGCATATGATAGAAGCTGTATGAGTAACAAAGTAAAAATTGGTTGAAAGTCAGTTCCTCTATCTAATCAGTAATTACAAGAATCTTCACGATGCACTTTGAAAACTGAGAACTATATGATAAATAGAGGCATCAGTTTAAATTAAAACAGCACGGAAAAGAAATGCGTCCATAGAAACTGCAGAAAAGCAATGGTCACTGCTTCTGTTTAGTAAAACCCATTTTTAACAGAATCACCAGTATTCATGTTATCTGCTACCTGTGCTGAAAATTACATTTAGGTATCTGAAAGACTGTTTTGCCTATACTATATTCTTTTCAAGAGTTTTTAATTACAGTATTTTCAGAATTCAGCTAAAAGCAGAAAAGATATTTCAATTAAAAGGAAAAAGACATATGACTAGATGCCATTTTATTATCTGTATATATTTTTTAACAAAGTTAACTGTTGTAGTGGAAATAACAAGTCCAGTGTATTACACATTAAATTACTTGCTATTATTATTGTAAGAGAAGTCACTCATAATGACTCCATTTTTACACTGTTCAGTTCTTAATTTGAATTGGAATGGATGATTAACAAGACAGAATTACTTAGAGAAAATAAATTATTTTTCAATTATCCATTGAGAATTAGCTGATGGCAATCCAGATCATTGCATTTTTAGATCAAAACTCCAGATCAAAATTATTGCAGTGTATGTCACATGACAGCTAGATATACTTATTAAGCACTAACTGATGCTGAACCTAAATTCTCTGAGGTAATACATGTCTGTAGTATGTATTAACTTATAATATAGAAGTAGCAAAAGAACAAACCCACACATCTTTAACATTGTACTATAATCTCTCGTGGCATTGACTTGCTTGAGAGTGAAAGGTCAACTGAGTTGATGCAGAAAAATCCAGTAAAAAATTGGTGGTAAGCCAGAGTCTTGGGCACACGAATGCACCTTGGAAATCCTAATGTTATATTCTTTATTAAGCATTTAGAAATTTGTTTCCTAAGGGTGAGCAAGTAACTCTGATATAACAAATATCACAGCACATTTGCTGGGTAAGTGCAGCACAATTTTGTCTAAAAAAGTTATTCTTTTTTCACTCAGGTGAAGTGAGTAAATTATATTATAATTCCTTTAGAGACATGGAAAACAAAAATTATGAAACTAACTCTGAAATGTATAATTTCAAAAAATGGAAATTTATGAAAATTTAGAGATATCGATGACATGGGAACGCAAGAAAAAACCTACTGCATGCAATCTGCTATTATTTGCTGGCATCATGAATATTTTCATGATTATTTGTTGACATTAACAGATGACAAGGTTTTTTTTGATATAGGAAGTGGGAAAAGGAAGAACAGTCTTCTAAACTTGATTCTCACTGATACAGAGAAACTTCCATATCACATGAAAACGATAAGCAGATCATGAGAGTGACATTGAAATGCCAGGAGTTCAGGATCATTAGGAAGGGGGAGATCAGCAAAATGAAAACACGGGGCTTCACAAGGTCTCAGAGAAAAGGGTTCATGGAAGCAAGCCTAAGGAAAGACTCTTGCTTCAGAGAAATTCTAAGAATAAAAAATAAGTTTTACTACTAGAGAGAGGAAAAAATTATTGGCAGATTATTCCCAGAAGACTCACCTTTTTAGTGACTTGCTTAATTTTGACTAGAAAGCTAGCCTATATATAGGAAGCAGGTACAATTAATACAAAACAAGGAGAAAGGTCTCAGCTTCGAATAGCTCGTGCATGAAAAGATTAGATAAGTGAGACCATAAGGGTACGTATATCATTTAAATTGTCTGGTCTTCCTGAATTTCATCTTAAAGGCTTTCTGAACCGGCTGAAGTTATCTCATAATTTTTAATGATCATTTAGAAAACCTTTGTATGAAAAAAGTGAAAGAAAATGGTATCAATCTTCTAAAAGGAGTAAAAATTATAACCGCACACCATCCAGATTAATCTCAGTTCCTAGGAAAAAGTAACAGAAGAATCAATCTAAATGTAAGTACTGAAAATTAATAGAAAAGAAGACAATGCTAATAATTTGCCATTTTTAAACCAATTTTATTTCCTCCAAAAATATAAAGCACAAGAAGTGAGATTTCTCTCTTTGCTTGTGAGAAGAAGAAATAAATGTTTAATACTATGACTTGCCTAAAGCTTTCAGCAGGGTCTCAAATTCTCTTTTACTAATGAAGGTAAGAAAATGCAGCCTATAAGGAATGCAGTATGAGTGCAAAATCCAATGGATCAGATCATAACCTTTTTTTTCCTATTTTACTTAAAGTATCTGTTGAATAAGGGTTTTATTTTCCAAGACTTACACTTTTGCTAGTGACTTGGATAATGGAATAGGGAGCATGCTTATTAAGTTCACAGGGAACATGAAGCTATGTGTGAATGCTAACAAGATAGATAAAAATTTCAAGTTATTGTAACAAACAAAAAAAGTTCTCCAATTAGTAGTACAATAGTGACAACTGACTGGAAAACAGTTCCTCAGAAAAGGATCTAAGAATACTAGAGAAATCCAGTCTGAACAGCTATGTAAGCAAAAAAAGGCAAATACATTACTGGATTATACAACTGGAGCATAGCCTGGTGAAATCCATGAAATAACTCTCCCCACTCAGCAATGACAAAACCTAATAAGAAAATCTGTGTTATGTTAGCTTTGATGCACTGCTTTTCAGGAATAACTAAATAGAATGGGTAGAAGTGTTTAGTAGAGAACAAGAAGTATGAAGAGAAATGTAGGTAAAGTGACCCAGGAGAAGAGATTGAAATGATAAAGAGAATTCCAGCAAGAGAAGAGAAACATGGGAGATTGCTTATTAGCTGCCTTCAAGCTCATGATAGACTGCATCAGGGAGGGAGTGAATAATCTTTTCTCCACCTCTGTTGCAGGCAAGAAAAAGAATGATAAGCACACACTACAAGAAATATTCAGGTCAACGGTCTAATGGTATATATATGTAAGTACAGGAACAGGCACTTACAGAAACTGTGGAATCTCCATCACTGGAAATGAATTAAATATTTTTCAGGACTGGCACAGATCATAGAATCATAG
>VXAL01007223.1:5045-49301 GCA_013399475.1 Chauna torquata | reverse complement strand
AATTTTGTTGCACCAGAGTATAAGAGTATCATAAATCTAAGCTAGTAAAACCGTTTAACCAGTTTAACATTATCATATTGAGAGCATTCCTTGTGGTTTTAGAGGGGAAAGTAACACATACTGTGCACCTCATAATTTATATCTTTCTTTGTCAATGCAATGAAAGACTCCAAGGAAAATCTGAGGGAGTGGCAGTGATGGAGTTTTAGCACACTTCTTACCACACCAAGTCCTCCCACAGATTTCAATGGAAATTGCTCTTTTGAGTAAGAATATTTTTTTTTAATGAAAATTTTTTGATGTTACAATTTCCTTTGCTTGATGAACCACAGAGTTGTAGGTATCATAGGAGAAAAAAGCTTTGAAGCTGTGTCAGAACGGCTTGCATGGAACACTCCTACCACAGTTATTCTAGAAGTCTTTCCTTCTGTATGCCAGGCTTAGTTTTGCCTTCCTTATGCAGTTCCAGAGCATGTAAACTGCATTCAGCCTACATACAATTTTTACCTAGCATTTATTCAATTTGCTGTTCTTATACTTCAATAAATGTATTGGATATATATTCAATATTACATTGAATTTGTATATTACATATTTTATTGAATAGATATTCCATCTTGTATTCAATAAATATATACTGTCCACTACTTCAACTTTTCCAGTAATGTATGTTGCTGTAGAACACTTGTTTATGACTGTATGGAAATACAGTGTCATATGAGTGGCAGATGGAATGGCCTTTAAAGTTTTTCATCAGTTGATAGAAGTGTTTTGTCATCCTTTTATTAGAAGTTATATAAATTATAAACGTGAAATGGAAGGAGAAGGAAGAAAACTGGCTTCCTGGCAGGCCTTTATATCTTGGGTTCTGTGACTGCGAGGATTAAGATTTTCATCACTCTTTTTGCCAGAACATACCATAGGTATTAATGAAGATTTGGGTGCACTGTAAACTATGACACAATGCTGAGTTAGCTGGTGCTTTGAAATGGATCTTCCTAGGTATGATATTCCTAGATGTTTCCTTTATGGTGAGTTTTCTAGGAAATAATAGTCAGAATATCACATTTTTTTGGAATGTGAACTTAGATTTTTGAAATAATTTTCAAATAGGAAAAATGCAAATGACTATGTAAAACAGAGTAGAAGTAAAAACAAATAGGTAATAGGTAATAGAACAGAATAGGCGAAACAGAAATAAACAGCTGTCTCCACTCCTTTTTTCATGTTTCCAGAGTGGGTTTTGATCAATTCAGCAGCTTTCAGAATTGCAAAATTGCAAATTCTGCAAGGTTTTTCTGGTCCATTCGCTGGGTATTTTTTTCTAGCCATCATCTTAGATAGTTGGTGTTTGTTCCCCACTCTTCTCAGCAGTCTCTCAGTTTTTTTTCTGAGAGCTTTGCAAGCTCTCTGCTCCTTTCTGCATTTTCTACGCTCTAATCTTTGGCCTATTCGTATCTTGCAGTCTGCTGAAACTTCTGCCCCTGAGCAGCCTCAGTAGCTCGCCAAGGGAAGGAGCAGTCTTCCCCATTATATATATTGCACTAACTGAGACAAACTGTGACAAACACAGAGTCTGTCACACCTGCAGAATTATGTATGTCTTGTCCTTTTATGTGGTGTTTGGAAATATTATTCCTAGCAAATCACTAAAATGCACAAAAAAATTGATGGTGTGGACTATATTATTTTTTATTTGAGAAACTGCTTTTTTTTTCCCTTTAAAATCATTTATAATGTCTTTGAGTAATGTTTAATATGGTAAGTATGTGTATCGCTGTGTAAGCCTGATCTGTTTTCATGGCTGGCTTAAAATTAAGTTTCCAAACATAGAGTGTTCCATTTTGTTAGAACTTGCACCTAAGAAACTTTTGACATTCTCAAAAACATTTCAGGTCCAATAGTTGATTTAAAAAATAAAAGGCACATTTTCATAATGTACAGAAAGTACTATGAAAATTTGTATATTAACAATAATGCCATTTTTACTTATTTTCCGACATATCTGTGCAAAAATATTCCCTCTGTACACCAGAAAATAACTAGTCAGGTGTATAAATGTGATTCTGATGTGGGTAGAACAATTACCTGTGAAGCTAAAGACTTTAAGAGGAAACAATTTTTAGTACTTTTTACTGGCCTTCCAAGTATTTATACTTTTACTTGTGTGTTGAAGCCCTTCAAGTTGCCTAGTGATTGCTGTTGTTTTTGTATAATATTTCATATTAAAATCTGAAGATTTGTATTTCCCTGTCTGTCTGAACACCTGACTCATGTAGGAAAATATACATGACTGGTAAGTCTTACCACCTCAGGGCAGGTCCTCCTCACATTATTGAAGGTTCTGGAGCATATTTCATCTTATCTGAACTTAATCATCTAAAACTGCAGAGATTGATAGTTGCCTCAAAAAATTTCCTTGTAACTACTGGTAATAGAAACTCCATAGACCAATTACCTAAGACGCAGAAATCTAATCAAAGATATTTAAAGCTGTTAAGGTGGTCCTGCCTGAGAGTTTTGAACTCCACCTGCTTTACTTTGTAATGTGATATACTTCCACATGTATATATCATTACCATAAAGTTAAATCACAGAAAACAAAAAAGATTAATTTCCAACTTGTAAAATAATTAATCCATTCAAAACCAATACATATTTAAATTATATGTATTTTTATCTTCATTATCATAGGATAATTTCTTCAATTTTTACCTAAATTAATTTCATACCAATTGCATAGAATTATTACACTTTGATTTTGTCTTGAGTTTATGTTAGTCTTTCATCTGAATTCTCATATTTTTCCTCTGTGGACGTCCTCTGTGTTGTTGGCTAGTAGAGTCTAGTTTTTGGCATCTACAGAGATTCTTTTTTTCCTTAAGTTTTCAAAGGTCCTAGTTCCTCTTACATGTTTTGACACATTATGTGTATGCCTTAAAACAGTTCTTGAAGGGTTTCCCATTTCTGAGGTAAGAGTATATCACTTTCTGTTTCTCACTGACATACCTTCTTCTCAACTTCCAGCTCAAGAAATACGAAGAAATGTTTGCATCCAATTTCACCTTCCAGATTCTTGCAAAAAAAATTAAAATAAAAATGGCTGTTATTTCAGGCAGTTGAAACATTTTATCTGATTTTGATTATCTGACATGAATTATTAGTCTTAATGTAGAAGATATTTTCTTTTTTAGATAATGTACTCATCATGGGTTTAATCTAATAGCCGTTCAGACATTAGTTCATACTTCCCATGTGACATTGTTTATAGAGTGTTTTTGATGTGTATGGAGATTTTGTTAGAGTGGTATTTGACCACTTTGCATTCTTTAGAACATTTATCTTTGCACATTCTGGAAAGATAAAGTGGTATTAGTAGAGAGCCATGCATTTCCTTGCTTTCCATATCTGAGACCTCCATGGACTGCACCACAGTAGCCTTCTTGTCCCTTCATGCACCCAGAGAGAGGGAAGGAGGGAGGGTCAGGTTGCAATGGTATGAGTTCAGTCTCACCCTGACACTGAGCTGACAGCTCCAGGAAATTGAGCTTATTTTTACATGATTTCTAACAGCCTTCTTACTTGCTTTTTCTCCATTGGTTCCCAGTAACTTACATTCCTGTTCCCCTTGCTATTCCTAAAACAGAGCTTTACCTGACCTGCAAGCTTCCACTCTTTCAGTAGCCATTAGGCTTTATTTTAAGGTTAGGTTTTACTAAGATTAAAAAAAAAATCTGGATCTCCTTCTGGCTGTTGAACACAAACACATAAAGTAGGGGAGGCCTACATATTTTGTAGAACTCTGACACTGTATTTAATGATGTTTAAATATTTAATATATTTATGATGTAATTACATCTTTGCTTTACATTTCTTCTGTCCTCTTCAGGCTCTTTTCCCCTTTCTGTAGTGTCTTTCCCCTTTTCAACCAGTTTCTTTCCCTTTTTTTTTTTTTATTTTTTTTTTATTTTTGTTCTATGTCTCCCTGGCAATTTGAGTGTTCATATCAATATCCTTATTGAGTTTTGCATGAATGTAAAATACAATGTTATGTTCATGTGTAAAATAAAAATCTCTCCAATGTTTTGTGTATTAACACTATGTACATTTGTAAAGGAAAATTGATCCTGTACAGGTTATCCAGAGCTTTTTAATCTATTATTTCTCTATGCAGGCACCAAGCTCTTCTGTAGTTCTGTCAGATAAACATAATACATTTCATGAGTTCATACACTCCCTCTGTTCTTCCTTCATCCCTGTTCTTTGCTCCTTGCTCCATCTTTCTTCTTCCTTTCTGGCAACTTCAAAAGAGAAGCTGCTGTTGTCAGCTGTGCTCCTTCAGAAGCAGTACAACTCCTGTTTCCGCTGCTGCTTTTTTGAAGCTGTGCTACCATCAAATAGCTAAGAAATGAACTGCCAGCAGAAAGTCCTCTTGAGGCTAGTGCACTCACTAGATACGAGAACTAAAAAACCATTAAAAAGGGTTAAAGTTTCTGGCATTTTCGTATTGTGAATATACTGATGTTAGCAGTAGCTCAGTAATTAAAGCTGCAATGAATTTCACATATTCAGTAAGCAAAAATCCTTTTGACAAAAGTATTTTTAAAAATAAGAAGAAAATCACAGTGACATGCTTGTTTCAGGTGTATTTTACTAGCAAAAAATTACACATTTTGTATTTGTTTGTTTGTTTGTTTTTAATTAGTCCACCTTTAAATAATTCATTATATGGACACACCTGATTTTACCAGGTGGTGATGAGTTTAGATCTATTTCTCTGTCAGATAATTAGTAAACATTTAAGTACTGTATTAACCTTCTTAATAATTATGATTTCCTTAATTATTTTGAGCATGTATTTAATGACATAAAAATGGACTAAAACTATTGTGGGACTCTTTGCAGTTACCTCATCTTTTCATTATTGGCAGGACGGGAGGACATTTCTCTTCAAATGTGTCGGGAGAATAGGTTTGAATATATACAGAAGTGCTACATTTGTGCCAATAAAGATTAACCATCATTTGAGAAATATTTCTTTGTTGGATACAGTATACATTCATACAATTTTTTATTCTATTCCATATTGATTTTAATTTGTTCGTATGATTTAATTTCATCAATGTGTCAAAACAAATAGTGATATTTAACCACAAAGGGAAATAAATTTAAAATGGTCATTAAAAAGAAGCCTGATACAGTTATAAAGTTTTACTTCATCATTTTCACTTCTAACAGTCAGCGTAATGCTTTTCACAATGCCTTCAAAGATGGATTGCTTAACACCCACTAAGTATGGTGTTATGTAACTTGGGACAGTTGGATTTGAGATATCACAGCCCATGTTTGTAGCATTCCTTAAGGACACCAGCTACTTTTTGATAAGTTATGCTCATCAATTATGTTCCTGTGCTCTCAAAAGCTGAGTTCTCCAGATCTACCCGAATTCTACTTATCCTCCTAAAAGTAAAGATGAGCCTTTCAGGCAGTACAGTCATAGTCTATATAACTGTTATTTCAGCCTGGCATTCTCAAGCAGAGCATTTCACGGTATCCTTCCTCTGTGTCAAAATATGTTTTTGCCTAATAAAGCCTCATCCCATAGCTTAATGAGACTTTAAATCTGTCTTCTCTAGATAGGCAACCATTTGAGACCAGTGGCCACTTGTTTGCCACTGTAGTGACCTATGAAACCAGCCTCACAGCTTGCAGCTTCCTGTGAAAGAATGTTTGCTGAGGTCTGGTTTCTTTGACCCAATCCCCTCACCTAATTTTTTACTAAGGTCAAGATAAGTAAACCCTACTATGCAAAAAGATTTTTTACTCAATTGATTCCTGATTTCTATCTGTTCCTGGAACCCTTTTTTCTTCCTGAAGTCTCAGGCTTTTCCTATGAAGGCAACTTCCCACCTTGTGTGCTACAAGAAGGCAAGAATGTATACATTCTTTTACAGTGCCAGAATGAAATTATTCAGAGGGACACTGCCTCTTCATGTTCACTGTAGGAAGATTTAAAGGACTGTCTTTTCCAAGGTTCTTATACTACCTAGCAGATCACGTGAGTAATGCTATTAGTTACCTATAAACATGACCCATAAGTGCTCCCTAGACTGAAGCTTAAGCAGTAACACTTACCAAGGTTTCAAGGAGTAATGGTACCTCTGGGGGAGCTGTGCCAGATTTTTTACTTTACTAGTAGTAACAAGGACCTTCTTCCAAGTTTTCCGTAGTGGGTAGTGTGAATGGACAGATGGAATCACAGGGAGAACAGAAATAGCCTATTTATCTGTAATTTTTTTTTCTTTTGAGCCATGTTGCCAATATATACATTCACAACCTTCTCTCACTTCTTTCTGCCTGAATTTAACCTAACTTACAGAGTTGCTTATTGTTGAGAATGGGAAATACCTGGAACAGCATGTGCAGGAGAGGAGAAGAAGATAAGGAAACCAATGATGCAAGATGTGCATATATCAGTTATGCTAGGGTTAAAAATCAGTGACCTTTTTAACAGTGATGGTGCAAAACATTTTGAAAGATAATTCTAAAAATACTGTAGAAGGAAATCATAAAAGCCGAAGGCATAAAATCCAGTTGAATTAAGGTATCTTTCTGAGTTAATTATATATTCAGAATATAAAAAAAATGTCTAAGCCCAAAGTCTAATCTTAATAGGTTATCAGGATTTTTAACAGACTGAAGAAACCCTGTGTTGACTAGAAAGCTGCTCTAGAGGGATAGGGTTTTTGTTGTGAATTGTTTCTGCTGTGAACTAGACAAATGCAAATGATCAGGAAGTTGCAAACATTTGTTGCCTTTCTTCCTCTGCTAAAAATACTATCTTTTCCTTTCTGTTATGTCCTCCAAATTAAAGTTATCATTTTCTCCTTACAAATTAGTATGTTTTCCAGCAAGGAGCTGTCCCAAGTACACCCACATTCTTTATAACTTTCTGAATAAAAGGGATGTTAAGGGATGTATAAGCTGTGGCTATATTCAGCAGCTCCAGGCCTGGGAATTCCTCCTGCCTAGCTGCTGGAACCCACCCCTAGGTCTCCATCTCAGGCTGATGGACATGGCTATTGCTTTCCCATGCTTTACCAAGTACTGGCATGGCCCACTGCGTCTGTCTGATACCTGTACCCAGATCCCAGGCCCTCTTACCCACCCCATGGATCTCCTACTCAGCAGCTAGCAAAGGGAGACCCTCACCTGGTCCGGTAGGTGGTACTGAGACCTCAGCTCACTCCAGTTGCTGGCCCCACAGGCCTGGGGGTGCTGACACCCCTGCTCTAACTCCTGTGGCTGGCACCAAATCCACTCATGCCAGTCATCCCAGTAGCTGGCACTTAGTCCTTGCAGGACTCACGCACATGGGGTAGAGAATGAGGTTGCACATAGGGACAGTTAAGAAAGGATGTAATAAGATAGGAGGACAGACTGCGGTGATCAGATACAGGGCTCAGTCAGACAAGTGTGCTGACTGGCCCCAGTTTCCACATGACCCTCTCCTTTCGTACTCCTTTCTGTCTACCTCCCTTGTCCCTCCCCAGTTCCCTACCAGCACATTGCCTCATTGCTTTGCATAGTTCCACTAACAGACCCCTTCCCCAGTATCCCGGCCCCCCAGGTTTGCATTGTTATCAGTTGCAAAGTCCAAGTTGACACTCTGAAGTGACGCATGAGGTTTCTTGATAGCCCACTAATTAGTGTGATTGGCAAGATTGTATGTATATGTGTTGTGTTTTTTTTCCAACTCAGCTACAGACAGTGAATGGGTGACATGCTCCAGACCAGGTGGAGAATGGGAATATCTAGAAATGGAAGAGATTAGGCACCTGTAATTCTGAAACTGATACTACTCCATATCCATATCTAGTCCATATCCATGACAAGCATACTTCTTTCTCATTGATTTTGACGGTAAACACTGAGAGAAAAATATTTTTCCAATGCATTGTAATAGGCCTTACCAAGCCCTGCCTTGCCTTCCCTTTTTCTTTCCTGAATGGGGTAAGAGAAATAATGGAGTAGTAAAGGAAATGAAAGCTTTGCAGTGACATAGGATATTTTTCCTAGTAATTCCTAGCAAATCAAAGAAGTTAAGGATTTTTTTCGTATTGGAATTAGATAAATGGAGTCATTCAGCATTTTAAAGAGGCTGAATTCTGAACATCTGTGTTTTTTTTCCAGTAACCCCCCTCCATGCTAGAACTTTACTTTAGAATTCTTTTGATAACCTGTCATTTTTTTAATAGTAAAAGCAAGACGCTATAGAAATACAGAAAGTTTTTATTCCCACTTAGTATAAATGTGGTGACCCTCTGGGGCTTCCCAGTCTTACACTTTGTGGTGTATAAATGCTTTCTTTATATATGAAAATATGTTGATCTTGCTAAAGCAATTCCGATTGAATTTCCTNCAGGTTTGCAGAATGTAACAGAGAGTATGTAGAGTGCACACACTTCTTTTTCTTTAATTACTTTAATTACTATAAAGAGACAAAAAGCAAAATATGACCCTGACCATTACGAAAATAACTAAGTGGAGATTAATCATGGTCTTAAAGTTATAGCTTAGTCTTAACATATTTTCTCTACTCTGAAAGTGATGTGTTTGGGTTATGTCAAAACAACCTAAGACATTATGATTCTGGAAGTTAAGAAGAAAATAGTAATGTTATGCTCAAGTATTGCTGAACAAATATATGCAATAAATTCAATTCCATGACCTAGCTATTAAGTCCTTTTTACTTCAGTTAAATATAGTAAAATATAGTGCAAAAAAAACCCATATTAGCGTTTTAACAGTTTGTCTTAAAGGGGAATAGAAATCCTGAACAGGAAGTCTTACTTTCTGTGAGAAGTAAATAAAGCTAAATTCAAAGGGCAAATTCATTAAAAAAATACGTAAAGCATATAAAAACATATATAAAACATTTAAAAAAAAAGCATTTCTGGCATCAGGTTTTTTTTTTTTTTTTTAGTAGATCAAGCATGTGCCACCCATCATTTAAAGAGAAATATTTTGCAGTGATGTTTACAAGATACTGTTTACTGGACGAGAACAAAGATTGAAAGATTTTTTTGTAAATACCTTTTTATTCTTAGTTTGAAATGTACAAGTAACCTAGTATGTCTGATGTTTTGTAGATAACAATTATTTGTTTCATCAAATCTGAAATGCGTCAATAACTGGCAAGGGTGACATTCATAATCTTTACAGAGGTTATAGGAAAGAAGAGATGTTCTCTTACAATTTTTATTTTCTATAATATGATTGAAGAACTGAATGAAATAGTAAATCACAATATTCTAATATTTTGCTGATTTGATTTTATCATTGCCATTGTCACTTTAATGATGCTGCTGGATAAAGAGAAAAACTCACCTTCCGTTAAAGGTCTCTGTAGGGCTTATGTAATTATAGTGGTATGTAAGTAAATTTTGTCTTGAGGTTATTTTCTTGTACTTTGACTTGTTATGACCTGTTGATACAAAGTTTAATTACATTCTCATAGTCACTCAAGCAGAGTCCTATATATGAATTGATCTCCTTCTATGACAAGATGACCCACTTAATAAAAAGTCTGTGGATGTTGCTTACGTGGATTTTAGTAAAGTGTTTGACATTGTTTCCAACAGTATTCTCCTGGAGAAACTGGCTGCTCATGGCTTGGACAGGTGTACAGTTCACTGGGGGAAAAAGTGGCTGGATGGCTGGGCTCAAAGAGTCATAGCAAATGGAGTTCAATCCAGTTGGTGACCAGTCACCAGTGACGTTCCCCAGGGCTCAATACTTGGGCCAGTTTTGTTTAACATTTTTGTCAGTGATCCAGATGAGGGGATCAAGTGCAGCCTCAGTAAGTTTGCAGACGATGCCAAGTTAGGCGGGAGTGTTGATCTGCTTGGGGGTAGGAAGGCTCTGCAGAGGGATTTGGATAGGCTGGATAGATGGGCCAAGTCCAATCACATGACATTCAACAAGGCTCAGTGCCAGGTCCTGCATTTGGGTCATAACCCCATGCAGCGGTGTAGGCTTGGGGAAGAGTGGCTGGAAAGTTGCCCAGCAGGAAAGGAGCTGGGGGTGCTGGTTGACAGCCAGCTGAGCATGAGCCAGCAGTGCGCCCAGGTGGGCAAGAAGGCCAATGGCATCCTGGCCTGCATGAGAAATAGAGTGGCCAGCAGGACTAGGGAAGGGATTGCCCCATTGTGGGCAGCATTGGTGAGACCACACCTCGAATATCGTGTTTAGTTTCAGGCCCCTCACTACAAGAAAGATATGGAGTTGCTTGTGTGCAGAGAAGAGCAATGAAGCTGGTGAAGGGACTAGAAAACAGGAGTTATGAGGAACAGCTGAGGGAGCTGAGGTTGTTTAGTCTGGAGAAGAGGAGGCTGAGGGGAGACCTCATCACTCTGTTCAACTACCTGAAAGGAAATTGCAGCAAGGAATCTGTTGGTCTCTTTTCTCAGGTGACAAGTGATAGGATGTGAGGAAACAGTCTCAAGTTGTGTCAGGGGAGGTTTAGATTGGTCATTAGGAAGAATTTATGGAGAGGGTAATCAAGCACTGGAACGGGCTGCCCAGGGAAGCGATTGAGTCTTCATCCTTGGAGGTATTCAAGAGACTTGTGGACGTGGCACTAAAGGTTAATGGTTGGACTTGGTGATCTTGAAGGCCTTTTCCATCCTTGGTGATTCTATTGTTCTGTGGTTCTATGAACAGAAGACTCTTCAATGTGACATAGGCATTATGACTGAGGGTGAAGTTTCACTAGTGTGGAATCTTTTCGATAGGTCCTATGCTTTCAGAAGTGTGACTGTTTCCATTTTTGTTTTCAAAGCTAGTGGAAAGAATTTTGGAGAGCAATTCCTTCACTTGTATCTTGTGGAAGGGAAACCAACAGTTCGATTCAGCTGTGGAAACTCTCAGAACATTCTGACTGTGTCTGTCAATCAATCCATTAGCAAGGGTATACTCATCCCTATCACGATAAGGTAAGAACTTAATACTATGTTACACTAAAGAGATTTAGTCATATATATTGAGCAAGGAAGTGTAGCTTTGCTTTCTTTTGACAATAAAAAAAAAAATCATACTGAAAAGCAAAATTGTGTGCATGTTTGAAAATTTTTTCATAAGGTAGTGTCCTTGGTTTAAGATACCTTTTAGTCCACACAGTTCAGTCTTTTTAACTGAGTTCAGTTCAGTCTTTTTAACAACTTACAAATTGTTCAAGCTCCAGACACAGATAAAATTAAGTCAGTTTGAGAACTGATACAATTTAAACATAATGTTGGATGTTAAAAATAGGTAGCTCATAGTTTATGAGCTAACGTGGATTCACAAAAGGAAAGTCCTATACCATTAATTTGATATCCTTCTATGATAAGATAACCCACTGTGTGGATGAAGGGAAAGCACTGGAGGTAGTTTTCCTGGATTTTAGCAAGGCTTTTGATACGGTTCCTCACACTATCCTTCTGGAAAAATTGTCCAGCTGTGAGATGAACAGGTACACAGTATGCTAGGTGAAGAAATGGCTGAATGGTGGAGCTCAAAAAGTTGTAGTGAATGAGATTACATCTGTCTGACAGCCAGTCACTAGTGGTGTCACCCAAGGCTCAATCTTTGGGCCAGCTCTGTTCAATATTTTTTGTCAGTGATCTGGGTGCAAGAGTTGAATCCATTCTGAGTAAATTTACTGACACTACTAAGCTGGGAGATGCCGTTGACTCATGAGGGACAAGAGGATTTGCAGAGGAATGTAGATAAATTGGAACATTGGGCCATCAGCAATTGCATGAAATTTTACAAGAACATATACCAGATTCTGCACTTGGGATGCAGTAATGCCGGACACAAGTACAGACTGGGAGATGAGTGACTAAAGAGCAGCTCAGCAGAAAGAGATCTGCGGGTGCTGGTCAACAGCAGGCTCAACATGAACCAGCAGTGTGCCCTGGCAGCCTAGAGGGCAAATAGTATTTTGGAGTGCATTGAGCACAGCATAGACAGCCGATCAAAAGAGGTGATTATCCCACTGTATTTAGCTTTGGTGTGTCCTCACTTTGAATAATATTGTGTGCAGTTCTGGGCTCCACAGAGAACGTAAAGATACTTGAATGTGTCCAGAGGAGGGCAACAAAGCTGTTTAAAGGGCTGGAAGGCATGTCCTGTCAGGATGGCTGAGGACACTGGGTTTGTTAAGCTTGGAGAAAAGCAGATTGAGGGGTGACCTCATTGCCCTCTACAACTTCCCGAGGACTGGAAATGGAGAGGGAGGTGCTCATCTTTTCTCCCTGGTATCTAGTGACAGAATGCATAAGGATGGCTCAAAGCTGCATCAGGAGAGGTTCAGACAGGACATTAGGAAAAACTTTATTGAGAAGCTAGTTAAACACTGGAACAGGCTTCCTAGAGAGGTGGTTGATACTCCATGCCTGTCCATATTTAAGAGGCATTTGGACAACGCTCTTAACGTTATCTTTTAACTTTGGGTCAGCCCTGAAGTAGTCTGACAGTTGGACTTGATGATTTTTGTAGGTGCCTCCCAACTGAAACCTAATCTATTCTATTCTACTTATTAACTTACTAATTTAATAAATTAGACTTGTGATCATATTTCTAGTGCTAAATTATTGTTTAATTTTGAGATGAGAAATTAAAAGTAGGTATGCTAACAACATCTCCCAGTGCAGTAAGCTGTCATATCTACATACGCAACTGCGCTGTCAGCAGTATGCGATGGTGGCTGACCAGTACTTTTTCATCTAGCACACACACCAGTTCACAGAAAGGTTAATTTATAATTTTGGAAAATGTATTGTTATCATGCTCTGGTAATGAATTAACATTTTTCCACTTGAGGAATTTCATATGTGCAAGTTAGGACAAAAGTAAGAATGAAATAATACAAAGGTAAGAATGAAATAATATAGATTTTGTGTTATATTTATATTAATAACTTCAAAATAATGCTAAAGTGTGTAATGTTCACTTTAAAAATATTTGAGAATTCTGATGTTCATTAAAATTTTAAGTTACCATGATTCTGATTTTTTTTTTTGTCATAAAGTTAAATTGCTGCACCTGAACTGTAAGCATTTGTGATATGAGGGAACTCATAATGCAAATTATTTAAATTAAAGGTAGTTCTAGCTATGAACATTTTTGTTGTTAGAGGATGATACATGAAGGAGACTGCAAAAATTTCCTTGAAACATGTACAATGGTGTTCTCAAAATTGCCTTCTTACTACCAAAACAGGAAAGTAAAAGCATCACCTGAAGATTTTTGTGTCTGTCTTCAGTAGTATTTCTGTATTATGTAAGTGTTGCAAAATTCTGGAATGTTGTTCATGCTGTTGCTCAATGTATTGATAATGGTATATTGGTATAGTAAGCAACTGTTTGGGCTTTTTTTGTTAGTTTTTATGCTCTTAAGCCTTACCATATTCTCTTATAAAAAAACTTGTTTGAATAGAAATATAAAACTTCTTTTCAGTATATGGAGGGATGAAAGGATATACCATTTAAGAAACTGTTTCATTTTCATCTTATATTTCTTCTCAGCCACATGTCTATACATTACTCATGCTCCATTTTAAACCATTTTTTCTTTTGCTCTGTATTAATGCCTAGTATTAATGAGGCAAAGTCACGTAGCATCCTCAAACCTAATTATGTTAGCTGACAGTGTATTAACTTGTTGTAGGATTTTTATATAAACTATACATGTATATAAAACTTACAAAGAAAACTGTATCCCTTCCTCTCCCCATGAGCGAGCAGATAAAGACAAGTATTTCATAGCAGATACTTGATAGAAGTATACAGTTCAATAATGAAGAAATGATTCTAAGTTTGTTTGTTTGTTTATTTGTTTTTAATCACAGAGACTATTTTTGTGTGAGACATTAGTCAACTGATTGCCTGCACTGGAGTAGCTGAGGTAGCATTGTCTCTGATTCACAAAATTAAGATATTAAAATGCTGTATAGCTTTAATATCTTAGCAACAAATGCAGTTATATGTCATCAAAAAGATTGATTCAAGTTACAGGATTCAAGTTGACAATGAAAAATAAATTTATTTCCCTCTTTTTTACCCTAAAATTAACATATATATTTATGGCTTCACTCACTATCTTGTTACACTAAAAGGTAATGTCAGTTCAATTTACACGTTACCTTTGTTTGCTGGAGTTGCTACTGCTATCTTTAAAATGGTGCCATACTAAATAACTTGAAATGCATGATTGTAGACTGTGACTGGCAGGGATTTATATGCATCTGAGTTTATGGGCATGGCCTTCAAAATGACTAGTGATTATTCTTGTGAGTCCTTCTAAAATGTAGAGAGAGCAGTATATCCTTCACCAAACAGCAATAAAATTGTAATCCTTCAGCAATCATCCTTAACCTCTGCCAAAGGAAAAAGCAAACTTGACAAGGCATTTGTGCCCCCCCAGGATCTTGTATCATAGGCTATAAAATATGAATGCATGACAAAACTGTTGATTTGTGTTCTCTTAGTGGCTGTTGAAGATAGATAACTCTATCTGTATGTTTTACCTGCAAAATTAATGAGTTTTTTTTTCCCTGTAATGCAGGAAAAGAAGAGACAAAGGCTGGCATAAATAACTATCTTTGTTACTGTTTGAAAATACTCCACTTGGGAAATGATATTTCTGTTAAATTTGACTTTGAATTAGTCTATAAGGTCATATTTGACAGTTATTCCAGTTCTGGATATAACTATGGCTCCAATGAGATAAACAGCGTAACTCCCAATAACCTCTGTAGAAGCAGGTTTCCATCTTTTTCACTTTTTCTTTCTGAATCCACCATATATAGGAAGCTAAGATATCCCCAGAGTTTACAGCTATTACTTTCTCTTAGCTTAACTATATGATTAGTTCCCTTAGATATGGTCATCTCTTTCAAACCTGATGAAGATTAAATGAGTTTTAAATGTTCAGTCATTTTCTTTACAGTCCTTGTGAAACGACAGCTTTATGGAAACAGCCAATAAAACTCTAATTGCTTATTTTTTCTGCATTGCCTAAAGAAACTAGAGACCTGTTTCAATCCTGTTTTATTTGTTGTTTCCATTTCTGTTGATTTTAGAATAAGTTGATGCCTGTTTTTGAAAATGTGTGTTTGTTTGGGTTTAATTTTTTGTGATTTCATAATTGAGATTTTATTGATCTTTTGAGCTAAGTCTGTGAGTACTTACTTGAGGTGTAGTTTAGACTGCTGTTATGGATTTGTTCTCTACAAATATTCAAAGAACATTAGTTCAAACACATTTCATTCCATGTGTGGGTTCTGAAATATGCTTGCCTGATGCAAAATTTGGTGTACATAATTTGTGGTTAAAGTGATGTGGCTGTCACTGTGGCCAGATGGTGTTTCTTCAGTTCATTGTTTGAAGGAAAGTAACTTTAACAAAAAAGAGATTGAGATTATCAAGTCACCAGGATTTTGATTTTTCTAGATAACAAATGAGATGGATTTTAGCATTTGGAGTAAGAATACTGATTTTTTTTGATATCTTCTCTGAATGATATTTTTTTTAGATTATACTTCCTTCCAAAAGTTTAGATTGTGTATGCCCTAGGCAGTGAGCACATACTTGCGGGGGGACACCAGATTCTTTTCTGCTTGGAAGACTCTAGGCAAGCATTAATTAAAATCTTTCCTGTAGAGCACAGTATTACTCTGTTGTGTCTTACCTGCAGAATTACCAGAATTTTGCTGTGGGATTTAATGAACATAGTGCCTATCCCCACAGAGCTTTATTGTTGTATTATGTACAGTAATTTTTCGTAAATTGTCCAAGTGAACATACTGAGTATAGTTGTTTCCAGTTTTCTGTCATACTTGAATTAGTACTTGTGGTGTGGATGTAAGCATTTATTCATGGCTGAGGTCACCCGTAACAATCCATAAAAGCAAAATTTGTTAAATAAATTATTCAGTTAATGTTGTTTGACCAACTCCAGCCTGGACCATGTAGTTGTACAGAAGCTGCTGAAGTTTATTTGGTCTTTCATGCTTCAAAAGCAGACGGCGCCTTCTGAATTGTGAAAGTTCTGAAAATGTTTTTGTACCTCCACATGGAAATTTTAGCAAGACATAATGTACTGAAGGCAAACCACATTATTATATTATTACTTTCCATGTTTTTACCTACACTTCCACTTCCTTATTTTCAAGAGGAGACAATTGTTTGAACTGGTCTTACAACTTTTTTATTACATATAACTTCTTAAAATGTAATTGGTTTGATAAAGAATATGTAAATCACCATCCATATGATCTGTTGACTTGTTTTGAGTCGTGGAATTTACCTGTTTCATTTCATCACTGCAGAGAGATTTATGTTCTCGTATTAGTGCATACTTTTAAGTCAACATTTCATTAGTATTTAAAGGTAGCTGGTGGTCTGCATATTGTACAATTATTATTGAAAAGTACATTAAATCAGTAAAACAAAAAATGGTTAATTTTCTGATGGTTTGCCGTTGTATCCAACATTACCAGTTACCTAGGAATACAGGAATTTGCTTTTTCACAAATTGGAAACATCTGAGCAGCTCTTCCTAAAGTTGCTTTGTATCTGAATGGGTATATAGTGTAGCATATATTCGTGATGTGTGGAAGGCATTTTGCTGTCTTCAAGTACTCCTGAGCTTCATACTTGTAATACTGAATTCCAACATCATTATGTGAAGAATGAAAAATGGAAAGGTGTTTTGTTAGACAACTTGAACCAACCTGATGCAATGTTGCCATCATCTGATCACACCTCCCCTTTCCAAAATTCTTTGAAGAGTAACAGTGAAAGCAGTCTGGGAGAGATGTAGGAATGATTGGTCAGATGAATTTATAAATTGGTAAAGAGAACACACTTAGATGTAGTTTTGAAATGGAATATCTTACATACTGTATATTCTAATTTTGAATTTTGAGTCAGCACAAACACCATTCATATCCATGTGGATGTTGTGTTAAATACATAAAACTGTATATGCTGTAAAATATCTAACATTATAATAAAGTTTGAATTAAATTTGGAATTATTTTTGGGAGGAATGCTAATTTAACTATACAGATTTATATTTACTGCATTTTCTATAAAAATCATAAATCATGATAACTCAGCCTAAATCATAATAATACGACAGAACCTTGGAATGACTTTCATAGAGATGGTTTTCCACTAAAATTATCTGCAGTTGATGACAGTTTATCAGGCCTTGTAAAAACAGTAGTGGGCTCATTTCAGTTGGTAATGTGTATCTATTTCGTAAAATCATCATCATATTTGCCCCTATAAGGTGGGAAGGTTTGTGCAATATATGCATTTACAGTGTTTGTTCTCTGAAGACCTTAATCCCAGTTCCATCAATCCAGCATTTTCTTTGCATCTTGAAAAGTTACTCTTGTAGCTATTAGTTTTACATGATTAAATCACTTTACATCTGTTAGTCTCAAAAATAGTCCCATAATATGTGCATTACACCAAACTGATGTATATAAATTCTTGTATATTCAATTAAAATTGACCAATTGATGGAACATTAGGATCAACCACTTAAATTATTCTGTGTGGCTTCCTAGCTGAAATAACTAGAATACGACAATGTATTCTGCTAAAGAATATAGAAAAGGTTTTTTTTGTTTTCGTTTAAGTTTCAGGTTTTGTGCCTGAACAGAACATTCAGTATGTTCAGAAATGTTTGTCACTTTTTGAAACAAATATTTTGCTTTGATGCAGCAATGGTATTCAGCATTTCATCAGTGATCCATCAAAGCCAAATAAACCAACTGCTATGGCTATTGAAGCTCATTAGCTACTGACTGGAAGAGCAGATGTTTGAATTTGTATACCCTTCATGCTCTGGCTTTGACTAGGTCCTCTTAAATTATCTGACCTTACAGGATTATCTCAAGAACACAGAAAAACAGAATCACAGAATCATTTGGGTTGGAAGGGACCTCTTGAGATCATCACTTCTTAGATTTCTGCTCAAGTAGGGTCACATAGAGCATGTAGAATCGTGTCCAGTCAGGTTTTGAATATCTGAAAGAGGTTCCTGTCCCTTAACCATCTTTGTGACCTGTTGCTGGACTCCCTCTTGTAAGTCCATATCTTTCTTGTACTGAAGAGCCCAAAACTTTATACAGCACTCCAGGTGTGGTCTCACCAGTGCAGAAGAGGGGGGAAAAATGACCTTTTTGTCCTGCTGGCAGTGCTTTTCATAATGCAGCCCAGGATGCTGCTGGCCTTCTTTGCCATGAGGGTGCATTGCTGACTCATGGTCACCTTGTTGTCCACCAGGACTCCCAGGTCCACCTCTGCCAACCTGATTTCCAGCTGGTCAGTCCCCAGCGTATACTGATGCCTGGGGGTTTTCCACTGCAGATATAGGACTTTGTATTTCCTCCTGGTCCAATTCTCCAAACTGCTGAGGTCCCTCTGAATGGAGCACAACCCTTTGGTGTATCAACCACTCCTCCCAGTTTTGTATCGTCTGTGAACTTGCTGAAGGTGTTGTCTGTCCCAGTGTCTAGTTCATTAATGAAGATGTTGAATGGAATTGGCCTCAGTGTCAATCCCTAGGGTACCCCACTACCGACTTGGCACCACCTGGGCTTTGTGCCACTGACCACTACCCTCTTGGCCAGCCACTGAAGCACTTGCTGTGCACTTACCTAGCCGATACTCCATCAGACTGCCTATGATGATGTTGTGTCCAAAACCTTAATAAAGTCAATGTAAACAACTACTCTCCACTCAGCCACCAAGGTAGTCACCTCATTTTAGAAGGTAATCAGATTGCTGAAGCATGATTTTCCCTTTGTAAATCCATGATGACTACTGATCACCTTCTTGTTATTTATGTTTGGAAATGATTTCCGGGAGGATTTTCTCCATGACCTTCCAAGGGACTGAAGGGAGGCTGTCCAGCCTGTAGTTGCCCTGATCTTCCCTCATGTCCTTCTTGAAGATGAGTGATATTTGCTTTCCTCCAGTCTTCAGGAACTTCTTCCAGTTGCTGTGGCCTTTCAGAGATGATTGACAGTGACCTTCCAGTGACATCAGGCAGCATCTTCAGCACTTGTCGGTGAATCCCGTCAGGTCCTATGGATTTACATAAGTCCAGTTTGTTTAAATGTTTCCTAATCGAATTCTGTTCTTTCAACATCACTTTTTTTTTTTTTTTTAATATAATTACCCTCAACACAGATAATTCACTGAACTTCTTGTGCCAGCTATGTTAAAGGGAGGGCAGAAGTGCTGTGTGCTTTGACCGTTATTTTTTGTTTTTCTCTTGAACAATGCAATTTTCAAGAATATAATTATGATTTTATTTTGATGTTTGTAGTCTCTAGCTGGGTAGATTTATTCTCATATGAAATGTAATTTCCATCATTAACTAATTTTGGATAGTTTATTCATAAGTGGCTCAACACAGACTAGCTCACAGTATTTGGGGCCATAGTACTTTCATCTTCCCCGTTATAGTATGTCATTCTACTTTTATGTCAAATCCTTTTCTGTAGAAGTGATATCTGCTTTGTTTTCTTCTGTTCAAGTTAGGAAGCTGCAATAAATGTCATTTGAGTATCTGCAAGGATGTGTAGTCTAGAAGCTAAAAAAACTGATGGAAAATAATGCATTTAAGAAGATTTAATCACTTTTATTGCTAGGTGTGTTTTTTTCTTTCAGTCTCTTTGAAATACATTCATATCACTATAAAGTTTTAAATGTGAACTGCTGCAACAGTTTAGCAATAGTGAGTAGCGTAGTACAGCACTGTCAGCTGCCTTTCCTGAAGTGGCAGGCATCCACAACTCTTCTTACACTTGTGATGGTCAGCACCTTGCATCATACTGAATTGGACTCAGTCACAGTTGGAATACTGTGACCTACCTGGAACCATGCAGGCAACATAAGAAAGGCCAGATGTTATTACCATATTTCAAAGGTAAAGATATTTAAGAAATATTAGACTGTTGATTAGTTATTTAAGAAAAATTCTAATGAGTGGGATTAACCCCCATCTAACCTTACCTGATCTCAAGTTATGTATCTAGTCTGAATTAATTTATCTGTATAACTATGTGGATTTATGACAAAAATTAAAAACTAATACAATACTCTTGACTATTACTGCTTGCTAGGTCTTTTTGCCATTCAGTTAAAAGTCGGCAACTTATCTTTATGTTACCTAGCTCAATGGAAATAGAAATTCAGTGTTTAAATGACAAATATTCTGAAAAGATAAATGAAGGGACCTGCAAAACAAAATGTACTTTTTTCTCACAACCTTTTTCCCCATTGATAACATCATTGGTAACATGGACAATGTGATTGAGTGCAACCTCAGCAAGTTTGCTGACGACACCAAGCTATGTGTTGCGGTTGACACACTGGAGGGTAGGGATGCCATCCAGAGGGACCTTGACAGGGTCAGGGCAATCCCAAGCACAAATACAGGCTGGGCAGAGAATGGATTGAGAGCAGCCCTGCGGAGAAGGATTTGGGGTTGTTGGCTGATGAGAAGCTCAATATGAGCTGGTAAAGTGTGATTGCAGCCCAGAAAGCCAACCATATCCTGGGCCAGCAGGTTGAGGGAGGCAATTCTCCTCTACTCTACTCTCATGAGACTCCACCTGGAATACTGTGTTCAGCTCTGGGGCCCCCAGCTGAAGGAAAATAAGGACATGGACCTATTGGAGCAAGTCCAGAGGAGGGCCATGAGGATGATCAGAGGGCTGGAGCACCTCTCCTATGAGGAAAGGCCGAGAGAGTTGAGGTTGTTCAACCTGGAGAAGAGAAGGCTCTGGACAGATCTTTTAGCAGCCTTCCAGTACCTAAAGGGGGCCTACAAGAAAGATGGGGAGAGACTCTTTACCAGGAAGTGTAGTGATAGGACAAGGGGTAACGGTTTTAAACTGAAAGAGGGTAGATTTAGATTTGATATAAGAATGAAATTCTTTACTATGAGTGTGGTGAGGCACTGGAACAGGTTGCCCAGAGAAGCTGTTGATGCCCCATCCCTGGAAGTGTTCAAGGCCAGGTTGGATGGGGCTTTGAGCAACCTGGTCTAGTGGAAGGTGTCCCTGTCCCCCATCAGGAGGGTTGGAACTGAATGATCTTTAAGGTCCCTTCCAACCCAAACCATTCTGTGATTCTATGGTTTTATGATTGATAATCTATTCCTTCTGTTGCAATTACTGCAACTGCAAATCTAGTTGAAAATTCAAGGTTCTAATATTGTGAGCCTTAATGATAAAAAGGAATTTGTTTTATAAATGTGTTTGGTACCATGAAAACAATGGCAATATTATCTAAATTTTAGACAAATTTCTCATTCTCAAGTCCAGTTGATATGACACTATTTTCAATCTTCTGTCGAACATGGAATTTGAAAAATTAGATTTTGCTGGCAATTTCATGTAATCAAATTTTATGTAAAATCTGGCATTCTGATAAATTAAATTCTGTCTGAGGGCAAATGCTGACTTTTAACTCAAAAGATGCTCCAAATTTGAGCTTGAAATTGATGTAGTTAAATTCTTGTCTGCCCTTCAGTATCCTGAAAAAAAAGACAGCATAATTTAACCTCTGTTCCTTAAGCTATCATCCACCAGAATTTAAACATTTTACTTGATGGAATAAGAAATGCTGCACATGACTTTATTCCCTATAAGAAACAAGAATAGCTCCTTATTTTTATCTGTGTTACTATCCCTTTTAAGAATGTAACATACTTCACTTGTATGACCAATGCTGCTACACGGAATTTATATTTATAAGCATATTCAACTTAGCACAACAAAGCAAAATCACGTAACACTGACAAAGCACAGTAGCTTTTGCAATACTTTATTTTGGATTGCATTTACCTTTGTAGGATGAACTAACCCATCCTGAAAGACTAGTAAATCCTGTCTCATGGAGAGATTTTTAGTGTAACAACACATCATTTGAAAATCAGCACAGGAAATAAATTCTACCAATCTATAGTTTTGTCAGCACAACTTTAGTATCCTAAGGATAGATTTATTTACAGTATATATATACACATACAATATGTGAAGACTATTGTGAGCTCCTGTCTTCTATGCTGTGACAACTGGTGACCTTTGTCTTTAATAGAGTTCATTCCACTTTCTAGGTAGCATTTATATTGGAATTATATGTATTTTTTATCATTTTGCAATGTTATTCTGTTTGCCTGCAAGTATAACTGTCTCACAGCTATTTAAAATAATCACTCACTACGAAGATGTAACTTTTTGCTAATGCACAAGACATACAAAGAAGTGATTTATGATTGTCAGAAAAAAAAAAAAGAGAAATACTTCTGAAATTACTTCCATCTTGTTGGTGATCATTTTGACATGAATCAAGTTTTATATTTGATATATTGAGTGTCCCACTGAGTGTGTCTGTATAGCCTAGTTGTACAGCAAACATTAATTTAATCTTTCCAGTGGTCAAGATGTATTCCTGGCCAATAATTTTGTTGCATTTCCACCATTCTCCATCTCTAAAGTAGAGGAATGTACTTAAAAATAACAATAAAGGTTGTTATTCTCAATTTTGCCCACTATTTTTGAACATCCCTTTTCCTAACTCAGACATTTCAGAAGTAGCTGTCATACTCTGAATTTCATTGCTGTCAATTATTGATTGTAAAGGAATACCAAATAGTTCAAGACAATATTTTCTTCCTGTTTTCCCTACTAGAATTGAAATGCTAAAAGGAATAGGACTAATAAGGGACACACACAAACTCTGTCATATCAATATTCATGTCTGAACAAGATCAGATGTTTAATGAGCATGGTAATCTCTAATATATGATCAGTATTTCATCATTACACATATTATACATATGTTGGTAAAGAGATATTTGAATAGATTGTTAGTTTTTCATGTCATAAACTTCACAAAGCATGACTGAAGTATTGTATAATTCATACCATCCTAATACCTTCCTGTTTAGCACTCCCTTTTATCAAAAGTGACATAAATAATAGTTGATGTAATTTTCAGAATCAAGAGTAACCAGGAAATCTCATTTTCCGAAGAAAGCTCTAGGATTAATAATCACATTAAAGAAACAGTTTCATTGCACTGTTGATAATTGCAACAGTTATTTATTACTTTCTTTATGATAGATGTTGCTAATAGCAGTTATTAGGTTATGTGATTTTACTGAAGCTCTATGTCATAATTTACTAGTTTTTCTAAAGACTGATGTAGATTCACCAGAATTAAGAAAGGCATACATTATAAAACATAGTGAACACACATTTCATTACCTTTTATTATCAGATTTTGGCTTTGTGTTATAATTTAAAATTCCAAGTTTGGAAGCACCTCTACATTTCTGCAAGAAAAAATGCAAGACTTAAGTTCTAATAGTCCATATAGCCCAATTTCCATTTTCTGGATCCTTTCGCTTTGCAAATTATATGCTTTGCCTTTCAGTAATGTTACAGCTAAAGCATTTATAACTGTTCTTTTTATTACATTGTGAAAATTCTAAACTGCATATAACTTAGATTTCCAGAATTTTGCTAGGCTCTTTAGAACTCCCCCTTCATGTATTACAGGTGACACTGCTTTAATGGGTCATACTGATCCTTTTGAGTGTGCTGTAGTTCCTTTTTTCTCTGAGCACTGAGTAAAGGATTATATTCGAAGTACTACTATGTGATTGCTTTTCTAGATTTGCAATTTCTATAGGTAGTTTCTGCTGTATGATCTCATGTGATTCACCTTTTCGTCTTCCTGTGGCTGGGTGAAACAGGTAGTAAAGATTTCGAAATCATAGAATTGTAGAATCATAGAATGGCTGGGGTTGGAAGGGATCTTAAAGACCACCTAGTTCCAACCCCCGTGCCATGGGCAGGGATGCCACCCACAAGATCACATTGCTCAGGGCCCCATCCAACATGACTTTGAACACTTCCAGGGATGGGGCATCCACAACTTCTCTGGGCAACCTGTTCCAGTGCCTCACCACCCTCTGAGTAAAGAACTTCCTTCTGACATCCAATCTAAATCTCCCCTCTTTTAGTTTAAAACCATTCCCCCTTGTCCTATCACTCACTATCTGCCTGCATAAAAAGTCGCTCTCCATTTATTTTATAAAATAAATGGCTGTTCCCTCCATTCCAGGGAAGAAGCAGAATACAGAGCCTTTCTGATCTGCTTGGAAGAACAGTTCTGTCATGTACACAATAGTACAAAGGGATGTCTGTGCTGCTGAAGAACCACTAGGTGTTCTACATGAAACAAAGCAAATCTCTGTGACGTGAAAGAAAAAGGAGTCACTGGATTACAGGGGAAGTAATAAACTATAAAAATTTAAGATAATCTGGTATATTGAATTTTTTTTTTCAATATTGGTCACTATTTTGGTAGTTGCTGTGTTTTTTGTTTTTGTTTGTTTGTTTTTAAATTTATTTCTAAATTATATAGAGTTCTGGAAAATTCATTAGTTCATTTTCCAGTCACCCAGGGCTTTACACAGAGGACTTTTCAGATAACTGGTTTCTATTAGTCTGGCAAAGTGCATGGAACTATAGCAGTGGAGTATGTTGCCAAACAAGCTTTTGAAGGTGCTGTATTGTCTTCTTCCTACGATGTAAGATGACAATAACAAATGCTTACACTGCTGTGTACTTATGAGTTCTGAAGAACTAAACAAACAAACAAACAAACAAATCTGTGAATGCAAAGGAAGTTTTTAAGTTCTCATTCTCAAACCTGTTGCTGTTTAAGCGGAAGATCAATTCAGAAATATAATTGGTTCAGCGTACTTGTAACATTTTCTACAGACTTGCTGCTTACTGTTTGCTCTGTGGATATTGAAAATCTGTGGCACATACTGTATTTAAAAACAGTAAGCAGCTAGCTTTTGATGATTATCCAAAACAAAGAGGGATGGCTGGGGGAACAGGAAGAAAATG
Source organism: Chauna torquata (assembly GCA_013399475.1). Classification (NCBI taxonomy): domain Eukaryota; kingdom Metazoa; phylum Chordata; class Aves; order Anseriformes; family Anhimidae; genus Chauna; species Chauna torquata. Next base: position 24,295 of record VXAL01007223.1, on the reverse strand, counting down.
TAGCTCCCAACAAGCCAGTTTGGCTCTTTTTGGTATGCCTCATGAGCACTAGTAATTGTAGAGGAATCAGAGGGCAGGTCTCCATGAAGCAACAAAGTAGGCAATGAAGTCACACAGTTGAGGCTAATGTGGGGTTGGCTGGATTTTGTCCTCTGTGCTGGGACACAGAGCAGTTCTTAGGGAGCATTTCTTAGTCTAGGTGATCAGCTCCTATCTCAGCAGCAAACCTCCTGTGTGGTTTTAAACAGTTTGGCTAGCCCTAGCTTGTTGCTTAGTTTGCACAGCTGTAAAATGGGAGTAGTACTTACCTATCTCAGAAAGATGTTCAGAAGATGAAATGTATTTAATGATCCTGAGGCACTCACATACCATCATTCTGAGGGCAATTTAAGTATTTAAACAGATTTAAAAAAATGTTGAATTGCAATGCTAGTGCATGATCTGTAGTTTGTACTATGCCAAGTCCAGATCTGCGATCCAAAATTGTCACAGGACCACAGATATACTTACTTGGTGTCTCTGTTTCATACAGTTCATTGGAAATTATTCTTTTGATGGGGGCTGAGGGAAGGAAGAAATAGTGAAGGTTATTTTGTGTTTTGTTATTATTATTTTATCTTAATTGTTATGACCTTACTTTTGGTAACTTCTTGCTTTCTAAATAAATTTTGGGCTGATATTTAGTATATAGTTAGCACATATGCAGAGAGGAAGGAACAAAACAGGATATCAGACAGCTGATTGTTTAAAACTAGCTAGTTTAGGTCTACTTTTACACACTGTCTAAAAAAATTTGGTGATGCAAATGGAGTCATCAGATTGAAGACAGTATTGAGTAAAATTTACAGGTACATTTGTTAAATAGTCCTCCTTACTAGTCAGGTTAGAGAGAGAGACAAGTGAGCTGCATCTTTCTGAAAGTCTGAAAGAAACTCATTTAAGAAACACGACCGAGGAAGGAAGGTATTTCTCTCCCTTTGATTAAAGCATATCAATTGTGTGATGAATTTATCTTCTGGGATGTAGTTAATTCAGGTGGGAAAAGCTTTTTTATTCATCTGTCCACCACCTTGACTGTCCTTATTATGCTTTGCATCTTCTTTGAAGCACACACTGACATGGCTTTATCGTAGAATCATAGAACCATTTGGGTTGGAAAAGACCTCTAAGATCATCAAGTCCAACTGTTAATTACATTAGACCATAAACTATGAAACTTTCTTCTCTGCTTGCTCACCTTTGTCTGCTAGTTGTCCCAGCCTGTTTAACTTTGTTGGTCTATTTCTATGTAGTTACTGGTGCTGTTGTTACATCTGTGATCACCTTCATCTACAGATGCTTGGTCATTTTGTGACCATTACTTGATCTTGTCCTTGGCATGGCTGGAAATAGAGAATTAAATAAAAATGCACTTCACTGGAGGCTGACTGCAGATGGAAATTTAAGTTGAAGATAACTGTAGCAGAAACTACTAGACAGACACCTTTACCAGAAACAAGTTGGTTGCACAGATTTGTGTTAGTGTTACATCATGTAGTTCAAAGCAACATAGATTTTTTAAACAAAACAAATAAAGATTTTTGAATAGCTAGGACTAGTCTGTAAAGGCATTGCTGTCAAACTAATACTGACAAGGTTGTACAATAACAGACTTAGTTTTTCTGCTAATAAATTTACATGTACTTGTCAATAGCTTAACCTTTTAGCAATGTGCATACAAAGTTTACAGAAAGAAGGTGTGTAGGGTGCAGATGGCAAGGTTTCAGCAGCAGCGGTGGGGGCTGCAGGGCTCCCCTGTGAGACGAGGCCGGGGCTGCCCCGTGCCGGACACAGCCGGTTCCAGCCGGCTCCAACGGCCCCACCGCAGGGCACGGCTGGGCCCCGCAGCCAAGATGGCGGCGCCTCTGGGAAACGTACTTAAGGAAGGGGAGAAGGTGCCACATACAGGAGGAGGGGACAGAAAGGAGTGAGAAACAGCTGGGTCGAGGAGGAGAGCGGGCAGGAGGTGCTCCACAGTACTGGAGCAGAGATTCCCCTGCAGCCCGGTAGGAGACCACAGAAGAGCAGGTATTTCCCTGCAACCCGTGCAGAGGACCACGCTGCAGCAGATATCCACACTGCAGCCCATGGAGAACTCTATGCTGGAGCAGGTGGATATTCCCTGAAGGAACTGTGGCCCTTGAAGAGGCCACACTGGAGCAGGTTTATCCTGAAGCACTGCAGCCTATGGAGGGGACCCATACTGGAGCAAGTGGATATTCCCTGAAGGAACTGTGGCCCTTGGAGAGGCCACACTGGAGCAGGTTTATCAGCAGCCTATGGAGAGGACCCATACTGGAGCAAGGGAAAAGTTTTAGGAGGAAGGAGCGGCAGAGAGGAACTGTTATGGACTGATTGTCCAGAGGGTCGTGCTGCCATCCAGAAGGACCTTGACAGGCTGGAGGTGTGGGCTGACAAGAATCTCAGGAAGTTCAACCTGGAAAAGTACAAAGTCCTGCACCTGGGGAGGAACAACCCACGGCACCAGTACATGCTGGGGGCCACCCAGCTGGAAAGCAGCTTGGCGGAAAAGGGCCTGGGGGTGCTGGTGGACACCAAGTTGAACAGGAGTCAGCAGTGTGCCCTTGCTGCTGGGAAGTCTAATGGTATTCCTGACTGCATTAGGCAAAATATTGCTAGCAGGTCAGGAGAGGTGATCCTTCCCCTGTACTCAGCGCTGGTGAGTACCTGGAGTACTGTGTCCAGTTCTGGGCCCCCCAGAACCCTCTTGTACCATGGGGTACAAGACAGACGTGGACATACTGGAAAGAGTCCAACGTAGAGCCACAGAAATGATTCTGTGGTTCTGTGACCATAACCCACCATTCCCCACCCCTCCTGTGGTACTTGGGGTGGGGAGATATAGGAGCTGGGAATGAAAGAATGCAGTTGAGCCTGGGAAGAGGGGAGGTAGGGGGAAAGTGTTTTAATTTTTGACTTTGTTTCTCAAAACCTAAATCTATTTTAACTGGCAATAAATTAAGTTAATTTTCCCAAAGCCAAATCTGTTTGGCCTGGGATGCTAATTGGCAAGTGATCTCCCTGTCTTTATCTCGACCCTTTATCTCGAGCTTTTTCATGTTATTTTCTTCCCCCACCCAAATGGTCATGTTGAGGCGGGAGAGAGAGCAGCTGGGTTAGCAGCTGGCCAAGGGCAACCCACCACAGAGGGAACTCAAAGTGACACAGAAAGCAATTTTTCTACATTTCTTGCATATATAGTTGTGTAGGCAAAACTTCATAATAAAGATGTTGTCCTCTGTAGTTTATTTAAATTATAACTACTGCTACCATGTGTTGGACAAGATTTTATTCTGTTGTTCAACAGCAAGTAAAGGTGGATATATTGTAGAATTCCTATAGTCACATCATAAGTGATGACTTATGATAAGTTTACTGAACATAGAGAAGTAATTACTATCTAGCACTTCTAGTACTATTGTCTTTCCAGAGGCATAAAAAAACATCTGCTGCATTACAAGACATTTCAGGATATGGTAACTATTTTAATATAGCTTGCAAACAAGTTCTGTGGGTCTGTGAAACCCTGTGCTTTGCTGTGAAATCACGAAACACTATAGAAGGCCAACTTCTTATTCAAGCTCACAATCCAAGTGAACCCTGTTAAACAGATGTGTAAGGTGGAGGTTTGGAGTACATTAAAATAGAATTCTTCTAGGAAGGCTGCAGACTACCTTTTCTGGAGGCTCTGCTCAACTGCAGTATCATGTTTGCTGTACATTTCTCTATTTTGCTTGTATAGCACCAAGTCACATCTGTGCCTTGTGGCATGTGTCTCTGTGGCTTTTCTGCTGCTGCTTCTATGCTGTTCTCAGTGCTGGTCAGCCTTTTGTGCTGGTGGTGGATACGGCTTCCTACTGAACTGAGGAGTTTTAGTGAGAACATCAGGAAATAGGGATCTATACATTGTCACAGAAATTGTTTTATCCCCCCTACGGTTCACATTGTGTTGTCAGAGCTGCCAGCACCTAGGGGCCTAGTAGTAATGAAAGATGTGAATGCGAGAGCTATAGCGTTGCATGCTGTGTTGCTACTAAATTACTCAGCAGCTGTTCAAAACACCTTCAGAAAATACATTTTCTCTTGCATTTGAATACATTTTATGTAAATCTGATAGGTGGTTTGGCCCCTGGGTTTTGTTCCCGGCACTGTCAGAAACAATCTTCTGCAACCTCTTCTGTTCACCCATCTGGAAAATAACAGGATTATACTTGCCTGCCTTCTGTGGGAGGTTGTAGGTTTTGCTCAACAGCAAATGTTGTGAAAAATACAAATTTAAACACCAATCTGTGCCTGACATAAGACAAGGGATGATCTGACCATTTCTTCCCTTGGCTGAAGTACATGAAAAGAATTCTTCCTGAACCTCCCAAAGAGGCAGATGTTTATTATTAAGAATGTGAATTCTTCCTTTACCTTTAACAGAAGAGAAGCACATTGCTTGGTTTAGTGAATTTGTTTGGATGAAATACATACCACTGTAATCTTCCTATAGTCTCCTTTACCCCAGATTTCTAACTGTATTTCAGTAGGTAGTGAATCTGCCATTTTTATCATACCACTTCGTAAATGGTGTTTCTTCAGTTCCCTCACAGAGCAGCATGTACACAAACAGTTTCATTGAAAACATAAGGTGGAGATATGTGAGATAAAACAGGCACACAGCAAGATGTGAGCGGAGGTTGCTGATTGTTGATGTGGACAATAATCTCAAAAGCAGCCTATGCCAAATGTATACACAATGTTTTTCAGTTTTAGAATTCAGTGCAGTAATGCACTGAGGTTCTCCCAGCCAATAGTGCAGTACTGCTGGTCTTGCTAAATACACAGTTCCTGCTCCAAGGGTAAGAAATGCTAGTGCTTTTTAAAGCCTGTATTATTTCATCTGTTTCCTCTTAACCTCTTTAAGCCTCAGACTTAGGCCCCAAAGTTTTTGTTGTTGTTGTTGATTTGTGTGTGAGTGTGTGTGTGTTTTGTTTGTTTATTTTTGTTTTCAGAACACAGAGCACATATTTTATAGGGAAAGGTTTAATAGAGAAAGATGGTAGGCATCACCATTAGCTTTCCTTCTAACAATTGCAAAAAGTCTCTGAATGCTAGGAAGTAATCCTTTGACGTTCATATATTTATACCTTCTGACAGGCAACAGTCTTTCATACTGAATGGCAAATGGCTGCGTATTATTGCATATACTGTATTTCAGAATAAAGTATTTTGAGCTACTTTTGCACATTATAACATCTGTGACAAATTATTTTATTTTCTTGTGGTTTTTTTTTTTACGTTGATCAGCATCTTACAGCTTTTGGAATTAATATATATCTTATTAAAGTCCTCTTTGCTCAGGAAGGTATTGTCAGTCTTACTGGGCAGGCAGTTTGAGAGAAGGCTGAATAACTTACACCAATTAGCTGTGAACTGAAGCTAAAATTCTGCCCATCTTATTAAAAGATGGTCTTCTGGGGGATTTGGTAATTTGGCTTTCAGTCAGATTGGACTTCTAATCATGCTCCCTGAACAACTGTACCAAGGCGTTAAGTGGGCACCATCTTTTTTGGCTGCAGCACAGTCCCAGATTGAATAAAACAGCCCCTTATTAACACTAGGTCAGATATAAAACACCTTACCACCCAGGCAAGTATGGCAGTCAGGTCCAAAAAGAGATCTAGACCTTGGAAAGTCCTCTGATTTTTTATAATAGCTTCTGTTGGCTCTTAATTTGATGAGTTAGTGTGTAGAAGACAAACCTTATCCAGAGACCATGGGTCCAACACTGTCAGAATTAGTTCTCTTCCTGCCTCTGTTTTATGATTTCAAGTGATTTGTCTGTAAAATTTTGATTACAGCTGATTATGTTTTCTGACTTGTTTGCGGTAAGGTTGCGGGGGTTTTTGATAGCTTTTATCTTTTTCTTCGTGTAGTACTAAATCACTGATTAAATGCAGAACAGATTTTTGCTCTCAGAATTCTTTCTATGATGTTTCCTTTTTTTTCTTTTAATTATTTCAGTAGGCTACTCAAAATCTACTTTAAAAAGACAGAGAACGGATAAGATGCTATTTTTCTTAGTGACAAGCAGGAAAACTGCTAAATATGCCAAAGGTTGTACACTGAATACAGAAGACCAAAGGGCCAAAACATTTACAGCTACATTAAGTAGGAAATGAAGCTGCACAGAATTGTTCAGTTTGAATTCAAGCTGAGCTGCAGGAAGCTGGTACATCTCATCGCCCATTACACAAGTTCTTGAACTAAACATGAAGTAACATCTTGCCACCTGCAACTTCCATGGCATAGTGTCATTGCATTTTGGGGTGATAACATAAACTCCTTAAAAACTGGTAAAATTGTAGGTATATATTCTGTATTTTTCTAATCTCTTTGCATCCCTGTAAACAGCAGAAGGATATAAATTTGGAGATTCTATTCCTGACAAACCTCAACAGAGGTGTCTGAACAATTTGTGCCTTTCTTTTTGGCTTCTGTTCATTCTCCGTTATTCTTAGGTGACCCCAGCTGCACTGACTTCTTTAAGCAAAGACCCTGTCTATCACGATGCCTAGCAGAACCGAGTAGATTCTAGAAGTCTCCAAAGTGCATGTTTAAACAGTTGAGATCTTTTGGATGTCAGCAACTGACAGTATCCCTGCTCATTTCAATCCCAGAAAATTGAGGATAGTTTTCTATGGGCTCAAAGGAATTTCTACTATAAAACTAATGTGCTTTAAATCATTTTCATGGATGGAAGACAAGTAGATTCCAAAACATTAAGCAATTTTATCAAAAATGAATATTTAAAACTTTATCTACTAAGCTTCTTACTTTGTCCTTTGCAGTTTTCCCTCTGAAAATAAACATGTTTTCTATTTATGTTGGTATGGAGTTGGTTTATGATTCAAGCCAAATGGACAGTTTCTTTCCCACCTACTCAAGCTCATTGTCACAACGTTCAGTAGTAACAAAGAGAAAGAAACAGAACTTCCTTTGCTCCCCCAACCTTTCCTGAATGTGAAAAGCATGATAAAAGGAAGTCAGTGAAAAGAAAATAAAGCTAATTAGTCATGTAGTAGATTTTCTGTAGTAGATTCCCCACACAACTTATTCTGCTTATATAATTATGTGCAGCACATATTACAGTTGAATTATCATCAACATGCACCCAGCTGCTCCTATGCCAGGCACAGGTGTTTGGGTTTACTTTTTTCCTTCCTGACCAGACAGTAGCCTAATTTGGTTATTTTTTTTTTTTTAATTTGAAAAACAATCCAATAGCTGTTTACTGAAAGCAGCAGTAGGATTAGCTGTTCTAATCCTGCTCACAGTATCTTCCTACCCACTCTATTCCTCTGACTTACAAGTGAGAGGCATGCGCATAATAGAGAAAGATTTCCAGATTCATCATTAAGCAAAGCAATTAATATTGACTGAGGACAGGCAAATATTTAACTGCTGCAATTTAATCAGAACAGCGGTATGCTCTTTAGAAGCACATTGGATTTAGATTGATTCTTCTTAATTTCCAGTAAATTCATATAGGAAAGATACCTTAGTGAATATAACTATGACAGTCACAGAACTTGAACAGGTAGTGCTGGCATACTTGGCTTTCTTGGGCCATGATCTTTAGCAAGTCTTTTTTATCTATTTTTGCTTCAGCTCCTTGTCTGTGATACAAGATTCACAGAGATCTTGTTATGATAAAATTCATTAATAATCATAAAATGCTGAGATGCATAGCCGAAGACTAAAATAATCTAAACAAATAGCTTATGTCTGATAGGTGTTTCCTAAAATACACTGATATTCAGTTAAAACACTTGATAACAGATCTACTTATCTTGAACCTTCTGCTGTCCTTTCTGTCCCTTAAACAAGACTTTCAGCGTTGTCCCCCCTAGTACCCTTATGGCCAGATGTGGTAAGTGGGAGGAAGTTTGGACCATAGAACTCAATATTTGATGCTCAGCAGTGCAAAGCCTACCTGGCAGTCAGTTGCTCGTGGCATCCCTTAGTGCTCAATATTGTAGCCAAAAGAAATAACGAATTAGTGCACTAGGTCCTTCAGAGGAAAAGAATCTTCCAGAATCTTCCCTGCTAGGGATTGCTTCATATTTATGTCAGAAGTATACTGCTATGAATGCCCTTCTGACCAGGATGGAAATGTTTTACTATACAACATTCTTTGAAATAATCCTTTTTTCCTTTTCTATTTAATCTTGAAGGACAACTTTCATCTCCAAACTTTGCAAGTATGTAGACTGGGATATGTCGATATGTTTAGTTTGGTCATTTTTAATAAGCTTGTTTTGTTCTTGCTATTTTGATGTTTAAAGGTTGAGAGTTTGACTTGAAATGAAAGAGAACTTATAATTTTATTCTTATTTCCTCTCTAAAGGAAGACTTCACTTTTTACAACGTATCTGATAAAACTCAATGGCTGATCATTATTGAATCCTCTGAGTAAAATAAAGTCCACAATGTCATCATGTTACCATCCATTTTGCTGTAGTGCCCAGTATTGTTTTATCTACTGCAGTAAAAAACTATAAATAACCTTTGGAGAAGGAATGTTGTAATAGGACCAGCTAGTATCATGAATACAAACACATAGGCCAAAACCTTCATAGAAATGTAAAATCAGTCTATACTTCAGCTTTATAGTGGGCGATATTAAGACAGTGTCTACTTTTAGGCCTCCATTAGGACACTTAGGTATTACAGTGCCTAAAAAGTAACGATCTGCCCTTCGGACTGATTCAAACCACCACAGTGAGTTGTGTATTTTTTCTGTTGACTGCAGAGGCAGCCAGGAACCTCTGACAATATACTGCTCCCACATTGTTGAGTTGCAGTATTTAGTATCAATTAGTAGGGAAGAAGACAGTATACAGGACAGGCCTGACTTGCACCCACACATTATGGGGTTCATTCCCTTTGGGCTCCTAAACACTGACTTTCCAAATACAGAAAAGAAGTTTTGTAAAACCAGAGGTAATCTAGAAGCAGCTTGGCTTCAGGCTAGTGAGGTAGAATATTTTTATTATGTTTCCACTGCACTTTATGTATGTTATTTGGTGACCTTAATAACTTCAAAGGATGTAAGAAGCTCCTGTTGAGTCTCTGTCACAGTGGTTATAGGCTCCAGTACATTCTTGTGTTTCCCTCTGTGACCCTGCAAATGATACATTCCTTTCTGTATAGTGGCCTGGCTTCAGTGAGAAAGCTGGAAAGTGGTCCTATCAGCACATTCTGGTTTACAGCTGGATGACTCATCCATTCTCTTGAAGTGTGCATTCTGACTCTTTAAGGTTGAAGAGGACTAGACTGAGGATCTCCTTCTAGCTGAAATCCCTAACCACAAGTCTTTTTTAAAGAAAATGTGCTTCTCAATATCTGCCTTTTTCCACTATGTTGTATGCTTGTCTTAACATGTCCATTTTTATTATGCATACTGAATAGGTCACACTCATCAAGGGTTTGGGCACCTTATTGTCTATCTCTGAGCCACAGAAGAGCGTAGGAAGAAAATAAACACTGAAGTGCTCAGGGTAGGATCATCTGAAGCATGTGTGTGGTTACATTCTGAAGGGGCCTTCTGAGACGTGGTTTTGAGCAACCTTCTGTGGCTGACCTTCCTGTGAGCAGGGGAGTTGGACAAGAACATTTCCAGAGGTCCCTTCCAACCTCGATTCTGTGATTACATGACTGTGAGGCAGAAAGGAGGTGCTGTCAGCCTTTGGGTCTCAAAATTAAACACACGTGCCTAACTTACTTTGTAGATCGTAGATAGTATATGTCAAAATGTTTGGATTTTTTTTTCTATTTTTTTCTTTAAGTCTGCATTCTCCTAAGCTTGCTTACACACTGGGTTATGCGTACTGCATATTTAAAAACTCTTTAGTAGTGACTACGTGTTTTTATTTAAATGAGTATTTTTCTTTCACTTTTCTATCAAGCCTGAGCTCTGATAAATTCAGTCTTTATTTTACAATCTCTCCCTGTGGAGTTATAGGTTATGTGCAGCTGGATCTCTGGCATCTCCTAGCCTACCCTTGGTCTGCTGTTGGCTTACAGTTTGACATCAGCCAAGTAATTTCACTTCTTTGAAATATGGAAGGATTAATAATTAACTTATTCATAGGGCTGTTGCGAAGATTGGTTAGCTAGTCAGCCCTCAGTCCACTCTGCAAGTTTTAATGTATGTTTACAAAACAGACTTTTTCTTTACATTTACTATCTAATTGCTCTATTTGTCATTATATTTACACATTCATATACACAGTGTCAGAAGGACAGCCTCATACTGCCTGCGTTCTCCACCAATTTGTCAAAATGCAGCCATGGTGCCGAAATGCAAGAATCGATTTGTGGCTTCTGCTACCTTTAGTGCTTTCTGCCTGTGCGCTGCACACCAGATTTTGTCTTGATGTACTTGATTGATTAGTGTGGGTGTAGCTATGCCAGGAAAATAGATGATCCCTCTCTTATTTCAATTCTTATTGTATTACCTAAGATTAGGAAACCAATAATAATTAAAATTAGAAAATCACAATTACTAAACAAAACACCACTCCAACAACAACAGTAACGAGTAACACATACATATCCCATTTACTCGTGACGTGTTACAGCTCCATGCCTCCACAAGTGCAGTGTGGAGGCCATGACCTCGTGCACCATGCTAACCATCATCCCATCAGGGCCCTGAACACATCGCCCTTCCCGGGGTCTGGCTGCTGGGACTTGGGGCCAACACAGAGCTCGCACCATGGAGGGCCCGCTTCCCTCTGAGGACTGCGGGGAAGTGCTCCCAAACAGTGCTGCGGGGTGGAAGCAGCCAGGGCTAATCCCATTCCGCTGGGATCTGCTTTGAGCTGAGGCTGTACCACCATCCTAACCTGAGCTACAGCCCCACTGCCTCCCAGCTGTGCCTCTTCCTGGCCACGTACCCCACCCACCCAGGTCGCAACCCCATCCCTGACCCAAGGGCTAATCTTCTGGCCTAGGCTCTGCACAGGCCCATGTTCTGCACCAGGAGGTGCTTGTTTCAGTATGATTCCAGAAAGAAGGCACTCAGGCTCTGTAAAGTATCATTTAAAATGCTATTTATTCGGGCTAAGTCTATAAGAAATAAGAGGATAGTACAGCTTATCTTATACCCCTTCAGATGCTGGTGACCCTGAGTTGTGCAGCGTCAAATCGGCCTCTGATCAGGGCGCAGCACGCAGTGCAGATCGCATCTGTGAAATGGTTGCCCATTTTGATCATTTGAGCTATTGTTGGATTTTCTTACAAGAGGACAACTCTGTTCACCATTTCTAGTGTCAGTCAGAAAGGATATTCACATCAGAACACCTTGCAGCAGTTTTAGATAAAGGCAAGAGGATGCAAGGGGCGTAACTGCTGATACCTAGTGGGAGCTGCCTATGGATGAGGGATGCGTGCAGCACAACACAGGCCTGAAAGCCAAGCTGTACATGCAGCACAGCACAGGCCTGGGCACACTCAGGTTAACTACCATGGTCTCTTGGTCAGGATGACTACACCTTGTCATCAGGGAGGTGCCCAATGCCAGGGGCTGGGGCTGCCCCAGTGCCCTCGGCTGCCCTGCTCCTGGCTGGGGCTATGGGACAGGCCCGGGTGCTAGGCACTGTCCTGTCACCCTAGGGAGCCCCCACTGCTCCTGACACCCCGGCCTTGCAGGAGCAGCTGGTGCACACATTGTCCTGACAGGTACAATTCAGGATATAACACTATCTCTGCCTGGTCTTAGGTCCAACAATGAGATTAAAGCTCCAGTACTTCCTCCCATTAGGTGGTACTTCTGTGCACAAGTTGGTCCTTCTGGTGGTGGCTCCTCTAGGGTCTTCAAAGCATCTTTTTTCCCACCAAAATTTGAATAATACCAAGGTGGGTTTCACATAAGCAGTCTCCTGGTCTGAGCATTACATGGGCCACACAGTCAAATACTACCTTCAGTGATTTCCTCCAGTCATCCCTTTCATCTTCTGTTGCTCATTCATTCCTCATGTCTCCAGGCAGAGTTGGTGTCTTCAGCACCAGTCTCCAGGCAGTTGTTTACTTCTGCATGTCACTTGTGGGTCACTACTTATAGCTAATCTCCAGGAAAACGTGTTTTACTTCTCCCCACCAATCATGCTTGGTGACCCACTTTCTTACAGTTAATAGCTATGAACACTTCTGCGTAGCATTTGTCTCTGACAAGTTTGTGGTGCCCAGGTAAGGCTATCCGGACTCTTTCTCACACAGTGAGAATGTAATTTATAAAATGCAGCTTCTCCTCAATATGATGAACTGAATGCTGTCTGATGGTGCTGAGTATCACTTGAATAATTGGTTTGCTTATTTCATAATTGACTATTAAACTACGTCAAACCAATCGTGCCAGTAGTTGCAGTAACCATAGAGAATATAGTGACCAACTTATGGAGACTTGTCTTGAGTGTGTATGCTTTTCTCTCTGTGTTTGTATATTATGAACTATTCTGCTGTATGGATGCTGAAGGACTCCAGCTTCTAAAATGCTTCATATGTTTCAATCTATAAAGATAAAACTTGTGATATGCCTTGTTACGACAAGTACTATATTTTGTATGTTTATGAACTCATGCATACATTTTGTAGTTCCCCAAAACTTGAGTGTTTTTTTGCCAAAAAGGACAGGCCATCCAAACATTTTAGTGTTCTTAATTTTACACCAAAAGTGGGGTTTACTATTGAATAGATAGACTTAAATGTAAATAAGATCAAACCAAATGGGATTTATTCATGTTGTGGGAAAAAATCTGAGCCAACTCATATTTTCAGGTGGGAACTTTGTGATTTCACATTATTTAATAGAATATTTAAATTGAATCTGATTTAATTTGTGCATATAATCTACACAGTTGCAAATCAGAGAGCTTAATCTGAAATGAATTTTTGTCAGTTATAGATGTTTATTCTGAGAAATTGAAACTTTATGCAGTGCCTGAAGTATCTACATGATTGATAGCATTGAGCATCACTTTAAAATGAAATATTTAATCTCAGCTTTATTCTTGTAGAGAAATATTTTCTAATATTTCCAATTTCAGCACATATGGATTTGCATTCCCAATATTTATTGAAAAAGTGGATGTCAAAATGAAGAAATAAAGCACCCCATCTGCAAGGAAAACCAGATTATACATACATAACAACAGTCATTGTGGTGTTTACACTTCCTTAATTTCCTTAAGTACATACATTTATAAAACATAATCTTGTTAAAGGGCTAGTGTCCAACATAAGATTTCATCTACCCATGAAAAAATGCAGCACATTTCGTATCATGAAGATTGTTCTTTTCCATAAACACCTCATAGTTTCTATTTTTATAATCTGATGAAAGTAATCTATCTTGTTTAAAAAATGGAAACCTTAAAAAAGGGTGGCATATGAGCACACATTTACTCACACAAGCTAAATGTATTATATTTACCTTGTTTTTCTTCTTTGCAGTTAATATTCATGAATCTTGTGAAGTATTTATTTTCCAAATAATACACTTCACTTCAAATATACATTGCTAATCAAACTGGCTGAACAAAAATAGGAGATGAGACATTTGTAATATGTTATAAAATGTACATCTGGCTATTTAAGTATTGTCTCTCTTGAAACACATCCAAATTATACTATAATCTATATTTTATCTTTTTATATTCAAGTAAGGAATAAACGTTGTAATGTTTCCCGTAATTTCATGTGCATTTAAGAGTAGCTTTAAAGAAAATTGCAGCTAAAATGTATATAAAAGTATCACCATAAAACATTCTCTTTTTTCTTAAAAAAAAAAAAGTCTGACTATAGCTTAGAAAAATTTTCTCAGCTGTTCATATCTGATGCTGCAATTTAGAAAACTTCAAGTAAAAGGTATATATGAAAATATTGCGAGAATATTAATTTCTTTGACATGGCAGTTCTGAAGCTTATCCTTTTTAATGTTAGGGAAAAGCACAGCATATAAGCAGGCAGCAACAAAATATATAAGCATAAGCAGGCAGCAACAAAATAGCTAATGACTCTGGTCCAGTTAAAGGTGGGTGAACCCCTTTAATCAGTTTAGGTGATAACAATAAACTTTGAAGTTCTGTGCTTTTCTATGCTTATATATGTATTCTGAAAGCACAGATCTGCTCCATTCTGTTCCTTTTCTTCAAATAAATATGCAGTAGTCAAGAAACAGTTTTTGAAAAATGCAAGCAACTGATTATATTGCCTGGTACTTAGGCTTCACAAATCAATAAATCTTCAGTCTGGTAAGTGTGTGTGCCATTTAACATTTCTGTCTTGTATTATTGACCTGAGGTGGGTTGCTCATGCTTTGTGAAATTAGATTTGTAATGCACCTGGCACTTTTAGTATCACTGTTACCTCTCATTTGTTATCTAAAATCAGAGCTACTCTTCACTTGTGTTGAAGAGAGCCTGAAGGGATTATGATGACAAGGACTCATGTTCTTTCTTACTGATGATGTCAAAACAAGAGACCAAATGGTGGTGAGGATTGGAGGCACAGAGATTACGCTCTTAACTGTTGCTACAGCTTACTAAGAAAGATAAATTATTCTTTCCCAGTTTCATGTGGGCTAGAAATGGTGTATTCCCCTTCTGCAGTATACTCTGCTAGAATTCTTGGCCCTTTGTTTATGACAGCATAAAAAATAATGATTACCACAAATAAAATGCTGGTGAAATTTCTTGTCATACAGAGAAAACTACTTTTTATCAATAACATAGTTTCAATTAGACTAAAATAATAATTCGCCAAGTTAAGCAGTACAGTGGAGATCTTAATATCCTAAGAGGCTGTCCTGACTCACATTCCCTTGAAATTTTTTTGGTTGATCTTCATGTAATTCAACTGAATTAGGCATTCTTAGACCTTACTTTATAGAACAGTTGAGTAGAGAAGACAGGTGTTTCAGGAGCTGGTCCTGAATGATAACAGAGATTAGGTGTCTGCCTTTTCCTTTTTTTTTTCTGACTAGGATGCTTCTGAAAATGTAAAGAAGCAAATTACGTGAATATCATCAGTGGATTCTGAGAACAGGCTGTCTGAATCTCACTGTGAGAAGTAGGCCCATAAAGTTTGCATAAGTCTGAATTAGGGCAATGTGAGTGTAGCTCTAAGGTTCAAAGACTCAAGGTTGCGAAGGACTTGAAGAGATGAGCATTAAAGACTCAGAAACCAAAATACCATTAAAAGAATCTTCAACTAAAAAAAAAAAACAATACTTAAATGCATAGTGCTGACATACCAGCAGGAAGTCTCTTGGTCATGAGTACTGCTAAAGAGTCCAGCCTCAAATTCATTGCACTAATTGGCTGTAGAAGGATTTTATTCTTTGCGGTCTCCCTAGTACTACCACTATAAGTATATAAATTGTTCCTTCCCTTGGCGTTCAAGTTAAAGAGTAGGCTTCTTATTAACCGCATTGCTTAACCTATTTTTCTTTTAGTTTTCCCCAATGTAGAGGGGGGGTGTAGCAGTTTATTTTAGGCCATCAGGCTACGTAAAGGAAAAATAATTAGTGCTGCCTGGTGGAAGTGATAAATGTTATTCATTACTGTATTTCTTCCGCCTGCTATAGGTAAGAAAAGAGAAGATTTTCAATTGGAGGTCATTTTAGTATTGTATTGTTATCTGTACAACATTACATTGAACAGCTTTATTCATGTGTCAGGTGGCTTCCTAATTTTCATTCATAGGATCAGATTTATGTGAGACCCTAAATGGAAGACTATATCTGAAGATGGCTCACATAATCATTCATTCCTACATTCTAGTGCAATACTAAGCTTCTAACTCCAGAAGGGTCAATATGCTGCCAGGAGTAATAGCCCTCCTCAAGGGAGGGGAGAGAGACATAATTGGTAGTACATTACCTACGATGTGTCTTTGTGAGTATATTTCCATGCTTTTTTGAGGCATTTTGTTGGTGAGGTGCTAGGACAATTCGATCCTCGATATTTGTTTGAGTTTACCTTTTTCATTATTGTCAAGTGGACTTTTCCCCACTGAACATATGATATTTTGAGCATGTTCCTTATTCGTTCTTCATTCTGTTTTGGCCATTTTAACAAGCACAATTTATGTATACACAGAAAATTCTTACCACCATAGGCAAATTGTTGTTATAATCATGTAGGTAAACGTTTGTTGTTGTCAGAGATGTATGTAGGCATGCATTTTCTTCACACTTTCTATCTGATAGTCCTTTCACATGAGACAATTGTTTCTATACATCCAAACACTGATTTCTTGTTTTTCTTTATTTTCACCAATACTTTCATATGCATGAGATTCAGTTAGCTTGTAGGTTGATACATGATTTAACAAAGAGTGTTAAGATATGATATCACCATCTGCAATGCCACAACATAGAAGGTATCCAAACAGTTTTTGAAATTTCAGGTTTTCAAAGTACTCTCTTTTATATTTTGCCAGACTTAGAAAAATGTTAATTTGCTCACTGGGAGATAATACTGGATGTTCTTACATGGATTTATAGTCTGCTTCTACTGATGCTAATATGAATCCAGTTTTTAAAATAGAAACATGATCCAATACTCTTTTTCAGTGTGATCAAAATCACTGTAACTACAAGTGAAACTATAGCTAAAGAGAATGATGTGGCTGATAATGGAGTCATGTTTCTCTCCAGAATAAAAGTTCTCTGACTTGGTGAAGTCTTGTACTTTTGTAAAGAGTATTCTATTCTTGTAAAGTTAGGGTTTGGCTGCTCCATGCAATCAAGTTTAGGCTTCAATTTATTCACAGTCCAGCAGAAGTCTCCCAATTCACCCTTTGTCAATATAAGAATGTGTTGTTGCATTTGATTACAGTTCAGGCCTTTTCTAAATTAACGAAAACACCTCATTTGTTTTCCCCAGAGGAAAGCATATGACTTCTGAGATAATAGATCAGCGTTAGGGAGCTTGTTTGCCTTTTTGTTTACTTAAGTGGTTTCATCTGCATTTAAGGGAAGAACAACAGGTCAAAACCTATTGTGTAATGACTCTTCATATAAAGGGTTTCACTCTTTTCTTGCCAGGATATTCTTTCAGTGAAGATTATAGTTTGATTTTCTTCATTCTCTCTGTGTGTCTTCCACACTTTTTATTAGCTGTTAGATAGGCTTTAACTGGGATTACATAAGGGGTGTGAAGGAGGAAGCAAACTTCCCTTTCTGTTGTTATATAATATTAAATAAATTGGCTGGAATGCAATTATATCTATACTAAAATTGAGAGAAACCAGATTAGAGGGTAAGAACGAGCTGTACAAAAGACTGCAAGCATTGGAGCTCCAAATAGTAGAAGTCTTTTTCTTTGGTATATAAAGTGGACTCAAAGGAAAGTTAAAGGTGGCCATAATGAAAATTGAAACAGCCCTGTTCAGGTACAGCAAATATCCAGTTGGTACATGAACATGAGGCAATGCTATCAGAAACAGGAGAAAGCAACAGCATTCAATCTCAAAGCTGGATTACTGGGTTAAAAANAAAAGCACAAGTTTTTATTAATAATAAAAAGAGTGGGGCCATAAATTCATGTAAAAAAAAAAAAAAAAAAAAAGCCCACAAAAATGCACAGCCTATTGTGATCCAACAGAGAACAGTCAACACATAAGCACAAGCGCAGTACATATTCTCCATCCTTCTAAGTAAAAACAGGTTGTCCTGAAACTCAGAATTGAGCATCTGGTATTCCTAGGAGTTGGTGCCTACTCGCAGGATCAAGTCTGTAACAATATACTCTTGCAATACTGTCATGATCATGAATAATGATAACAATAACTAATGTAATAATGATGAGAACTACTATTAAATTTTGTTGCAGCTTCAAAACTCTGTATAAGTATTAATGCTAATTTTTCCAGTATTGTTGTACTCTTCCCATTTTTGCGTGTGCGAAATGGAGATGTCACAGTCTGTCAGTCTGTTGTCACAGTGCACTGATGTATTGTGTTTACACCAGTGCAGTCCCTGTGAAGTCACTGGAATTGCAGAGATATGATTAAGAACAGAATTTCCACTTTCCTATTAGGAGCCATTCTGAGAACAGATATCTTCAAAGTCATGAACCATAAAATATATCTGTTGAGGAAAAGTGTTCCATTGAAGTAAATGATCCTTGGGTGCATGCTCCCTGTAGTATGCCAGGTGATATATGCAATAGAAAGAATCCCAATAGCCAATCTACTAAAGGATCATATACTTGACTCTTGGATTGGCAGATCTTGCAGAGCTGGCATAAGTGAGGAATAAGGAAATTTAAGTGGAACCTAGCACAAACAGTGCCAGTTTCATCTAAAGTAAATATGACCATTTTCAGCTAGATATTTTATACACAAACATGAATTGTTTTTTTTACATTCTATGTAATATGTGAAAAACTGTATGCAGACATTGCATAAAAAATTGCATATCCTGTGCAAGATAGACAATTTTATGCAAGATAAAGTGTATTTGTGCTCTGTATACTATCCAATTCTACTAGTATCTCTACAGCAGAAGAGAAAAAATAGCTTGAAGGTGAACAAAAAGGTTTTCCTTTCTGCCCTTTTATTCAGCACTCTTTAGAAAGACATTTTTCCTTGGGAGATAACATTAGAATTGTGTTTAATAGAAAGAATCTAGGCCTATATAAATTCAGAGACATTAATGCTTACAGTCACTTCTGTTATAAACCTGTTGTTTATCCATTCTAAGACCTGTTCTACTCTTTCTTTACTTTGTAGACGGACTCAATTATCTGAAAGACTGGAAATGTCATTAATTTTAAGCTTAGTTTTTACCAAATCTGAGACAAATGTTATAGTGTTAACATCCCTTCACCGAATTGTGTTTCAAACTTTTGATAAAATTGTTAGAATTATAGAATTGTAGGGCTGCAAGAGATTTTAGGTCATCACCTACTCTTTTCCACTGCCTTAGCAGGGCACACTTACTCTGTACTTTGTCATACCTGTAAAGTACATGCTTATGTCATTTCTAACAGATGTTTGTCTAACTTGTACTTAAAAACCTCCAGTGAGGGAGCCTATATAAACCCATGCAATCTACCTTAATACCCATACCCCCAGAGATTTTTTTTTTTTAATATCTGTCATGGAGAAAAAGAACAGATTATTTATTTGAT